>CAWUFW010000148.1:5065000-5415000 GCA_963921515.1 Calotriton arnoldi | reverse complement strand
CTTTATATTTGCAGGAGAATTGTTCCACCAACAGCAGGGGACGGCGATGGGCACGTGCTTCGCCCCCAGCTATGCAAATTTATTCGTAGGCTGGTGGGAGAAGCACGTGGCCTGGGCCGGAGACAATGAAGCATGTCTTGATAAAGTCGTTCTATGGTCACGTTATATAGATGACCTCTTCATTATATGGAGAGGATCACTAGAAGAGGCAATGGAATATGTGACAGCATTAAATAACAACAATTTTAATCTGAAATTCACAGAATGTATGAGCAGAACAAATGTGCCATATTTGGACCTAATGGTGTATATAAAGGACAATAAGATTGAAACTACTCTTTATAGAAAACCCACAGCTGGGAACAGCACATTGCACGCAGATAGTTTCCATCCAAAAAGTGTTATAAGTGGGGTTCCCTATGGAGAACTAGTGAGGTTAAAACGTAATTGCTCATTAGATGAGGATTTTCTAAAAGAAAGCAAATATGCACTATACAGGTTTGAAAATCGAGGATATAAAAAGGAGACCCTGGTGAATGCTACAAGGAAAATAAAAAAAGTAGAAAGAAAAGATCTCCTACTTGAAACTGGGGGGGGCAAGGCTCTACATCAGAATCTAAAGGACCGGTCAGAATGATAACAGAATATACGACCGGTTCCACTGAAATATTTCAGATTTTTAGAAAAAATTGGAGGATTTTAAAAGCTGACAACATTATTGGACCTATAATTCCACACAGTCCCCTGATTACATATAGAAGGGGCCCGGCACTAAAAGATCAGCTAGTTAGAAGTCACTTCACTAAGGGACCTAAAAAGAAGGACCAGGTAACAGGATTCTATCCCTGCATGAAATGCAAAGCATGCAAAAATAGTCAAAAAGTAAAAGAATTCAGAGTACCGGGAAGAATAACAAAGCGTAAGATTGGAAAACTTCTGAATTGTAATTCTGATTACACGGTGTATTGTTTAATATGTCCGTGTGATAAGAATTACGTTGGAAGCACGATCCACCCAACTAAGAAAAGGATTTTAGAGCACATGCGCGCAATAAGGAACCATGATGCGACGTACCCGGTAGCGCGCCATTTTGAAGAAAAACACAACTCTAATGTCAATCTGTTGAAGTTTTTCTGCCTGGATCAGGTCCCCAAGGGAGAGAGGGGAGGAGATAGAACTAGAAAGCTGAGGAAGTTGGAATCTCGCTATATTGTTGAGCTGCAGACTAAGACCCCACGTGGCCTGAATAATGAAGAGGAGCTTTGGGTTCACATTGATTAAATAAAGTTAAGGAACACTGGAAGTAAATTAATTGGGAGGTGATCTTCCCCAGATGAGAAAAAGTCCTAGTTTGCTTTTGGTTCGTGCTAAAGGAATGAGCTTGAGAGATATAGGTAGGCATATAAATATTTGACATAATCAGTAAAAATTCGGGGGAATAATGAATAGATTAATTAAATACTTAGAGGGAATGCCCATTCTTGGCAGAATAATGTCCTTGTCGTAAGCCCATTCAGGGCATAATTGAAGAATTGCAGAAATAAGAGATGCAAATGACAAGTATCATATGGTTAATAGGATTGTATTGCACTGATTTAAAATACGTAACTGTTAGATGAATTTGCAATAACAGTGGCGTCAAATAGTAGTAACAGAAGGAGAATGAATTAAATTGAACCTTCTAAAATGGCCGCCGAATTGGCATAGGCCAAATGCATTGCCTACCGTTTTTCCATTCTATTTTGATGAATGTAATGAACTGTGCTGTCCTCTTTTTATGTTGATTGTTGATTTCATTTAAAATATGGCGCTGTTTTCTAAAATCGAGTGACATTGAGGAAGGCGTGCAGCCGAAACGCGTCTGTCCGAGAGAATTCGTGTGGCTAAATAAAATTTATTATTCATTTCTCCAGTGTGCGCCTCGATCTGTGACCGCAAAGGGAAGGTCACCTTTGGGATATATATATATATATATATCAATAAGTAAGTGGTTGTGTGGGTGTGTGAGTTGCTCTTTGGAGGGGCGGTATGGGTGATTGACTGAGTATGAGAGTAGCCATATTGGTGAGGGAGTGTGAGTGGCTGTATGGAGGAGCGAGTGTCTGTGTGAGTGAGTGGCTGTGTGAGTAGGTGTATGGATAACTGAGTGGCTGTGTGTGTGAATGACTGGGTGTGTGAGTCGCCCTGTGGATGAGTAAGTGGGTGTGTGGGTGGTTGTGTGGGTGTATCAGTGGGAGTGTGAGAGGTTGTGTGAGGGTGTGAGTGGTATTGTAGATGATGTCATCAGTGATATAATTTGAGAAGTCATCAGTGATGTCACTTACCATGTCATGAATGATGTAATATGTGAGGTCGTAAGCAGTGCATTGCGGGCACATAAGTTATAGTTAGCTCAGGTAACTGTAACTGCTGAATTTTACTGGTTTTGTACGAGTGAAATCTGAGCCTAACTATAATGTCCTTGTAACCTTTGTTTTGTTTCAGTGAATTTCTACGTTTTTTAAATTCTATTTTCTAACTATAACATCACTGTAACCTTTTTTTCAGTGAATTTCTAAATGTTTTAAAAATCGATTTGTGTGTGCGTGAGTGTTTTTGTGGGTGCGTGAGTGTCTGAGTGGGTTTGTGAGTGGGTGCGTGAGTTTTCTGCCCGCTTTTCTGTCTCTTCGCTGCTCACTCCTGCCCTGTACTCTGCCTCTTTCTGCCCATTATTTTGCCTTTTTCTGACCTTTATTTTGCCTCTTTCTGCTCGTTTCTGGCCTTCATTTTGGCTCTTTCTGCTTATTTCTGACCTTTATCTTGCCTCTTTCTACTAGATTTTCTCTCTCTTCTCAGCTCTTTTTGCTCGTTATTTTGCTTCTTTCAGCTAATTTCTGACCTTTGTTTTGCCTCTTTCTGCTAGTTCTGCCTGTTATTTTGCCTCTTTCTGACCTCTATTTTGCCTCTTTCTGCTAGTTTCTGACCTTCATTTTGTCTCTTTCTGCTTGTTTCTGACCCTTATCTAACTTTCTTCTAGATTTTCTGCCTTTTCTCTGCTCTTTTTGGTCATTATTTTGCTTTTCTCCTCATTTCTGACCTTTGTTTTGCCTCTTTCTGTTTGTTTCTGACCCTTATCTTGCCTCTTTTTGCCCTTTTTTCTGCCTTGTTGCTCTTTCTGCTCGTTATTTTGCCTCTTTCTGCTCATTTCTGATCTACAATTTGCCTCTTTCTATTAGTTTCTTACCTTTTTTTGCCTCTTTCTGCTTGATTCTGACTTTTGTTTTGCCTCTTTCTGCTCGTTTTTGACCCTTACCTTGCATCTTTCAGCTCATTATTTAGCCTCTTTCTGCTCATACTTTGCCGAGGTTATAAGCTGTAGGTTTGAATGCTCGATGGACACAAACTGCCCCAGTACTATTTGTTAACAAAAGTAAACAGCTCAAGAATTCAGTGTATCAGACGTGAAAAATAGCTGCACTTTTATCATGTATGTCCTGAAGAGGTGCTCAAGCTCTTAGAGACATGCAGCCTGTGACAGACAGAGCGAGACCGAGAATGCTGTGGGTGTTGGTGTGCATGTGTGTGCTTTGTAGACTGTGACAGTCCATGCCCCCACCCCCAAAAACCCCCAATATAAGTTAATTTCAAAACACTTACTGGGACCCTGTAAGCCGAATACAAACCCGCAAACGCAGCCCCGCCCCCCCCCCACTGTCCATGTTTGTCTTTTTTCCTCCTCACTCCGTGCCTTTCCCCTTTAACCCCTTCAATGCTTGTGACGGAACCATGCCGTCATGAGTCACGGTTGGGCTGTGCTCATGACGGCATGGTTCCGTCACGACCACGCCCGCGATTGGAATGTCCAGAACCGGGCTGGAATTCCTGCTGCAGGCAAGGTTTAAATGGGTTTCCCACAGATAGACATGACGCACTCAGCCGGGCCTCGGCTGCTTCTGGTGAACTTTCTCAACAACTTTACATTAAAAAGTGCCCTGAAGCAGACGCGCAACGCCCATTGGGCTCAAAGGGCTTCAGCCCCCCCCGTCGTGCGTGTCAGCCCGGCTGAGACAACTTCCCGGGCACACACACAGCCGCACCCGAGTACTTTACAGGTCTTTAAAAGACCATTTACTTGCAAACGAGGCTTTGTTGTGTTTTCACCCCTTCTTAGAGCCCCTGCATCTCCACTCTGCATATTGCTGGAAGAATCAGCCCTCCCCGAAATTTTTGGTAGCCCCCCCCGAAATTTGGCTCTAGTTGCGCCTCTGCCCTGAAGTCTGTGATGCAGCATGAATACAGCCGGTCACCCACCTCAGTCTGAAAAGCTCTGTTCCTTCTAGTACACCGCATGTTCTCTGACGGACAGCTAGGCCCAAATGATCCTACAATGTGTGCACGATAGACTGAATCCGCCGGACACAAGGCACTATAATATTCTGAGTATCTGAATGAAGAGGGCACACATTCTATCTGATATGCACTATTTGTGTGGCTAGCACCTCTACGGCAGCCAGCCACTTCTCAACTCCAGCTGCCAAGTGATGTCATCGTAGAACCAGGAAGCTAATGTGTCAGCATGTTGAACAAACTACACTGTGTTCACAGAGCTTGCACAGGAGTGGGGTTACTGCACAGTCCGGGCCTGGACCCATGCGGCTGTTGCTTAAGCCCCTTGTCAGGTGCGTAGATTCCGCCACCTATTACTACAGGTTGAAATCCCTTTTCTTGGATAGGTAATAAAGTTAACTTATTTTGTACGAATATTATTTTTTGACGTCTATACATAAGAAATACATTATGCATTACCGCATGCTTTTAGGACATAGTGCAGGCACAAGCTGTGAGATGCAGGTCTTTACACTACAGCTTTGAATGTTTCTGCTCTGTGTGTTTTCAGCTACAGGTATGCACCACTGGCATCAGTGCATACTCACACACTGTAGATTCGCATAAACCTGTACTGCAGTGCTCTATGTCTTGCACTGCCACTCTCCAAATCTTTTTAATTTATGTTTAGCAGTTTTATATAGTGCAGACTCGAGCTGAAGGTATCGTAGCACTTTACTTAAGCACTAGTTATATTTTTTAGGCACAGGGCCATTCTAATTTGCACAGAATCACAGGATGTTGAGCCGGCGCTAAGACTCAAACCTGGTCCCCAGTTCCCAGCAGCTCCAGTCGCACTCTTACATTCCACACTGGAGTTCTGGACATGCCGCATGTCCACTTTAAACATTTCTGCAACCACAGCTCTGGACCTTAATACACTGCAGCCTTGCATGTCACTGTACTTCAGCATTGTTATGCATTGCAGCTACATATTTATTGCAATGCAACTGCACACTTGGTAATCTGCAGCACCTTCTGTCGGTGCTACAGATCTGCAGGCTCTGCACTGCATTGATGCAAATTTTATCCTGCAGCTCTGTGAATTCTGCACTGCACAGTTGCACATTTCTGCACTGCATCGCAGCTGTGCTGGTTCACAACACCCCAGCCCTCCCTGTTTTGCAATGCTTGCTGCACACACAAACAAAAACACACGACACAATACATGCATCTTAGACACCCGTTCCTAACACACACGGCAATTAAACTGCACATTGTACATGGTCACATACACATTGCACACACAGGCACACTAACTATGGACACAACTGCATCTCATTCACAGCAAACTAGACACAATCACAATCACTGCCCTAGAGACCCCTGCACACAAACTGCATATATGCTCACACAGCCTGCACATTCCTTTCCCTTTACACAGGGCCGCATACTGCACGCACACACACACTCACGCACACCACGCAGGTGTTCTATATACACACACACACCTACTGCTGCGTCGAGAATTAGGCACATTCTATGCCTTCGGGAGAGCATTGGAGAAACGAATGACAAATTCCAAACTTACTGCAAGGGTGTCTATGCGCATCAACCCTGGCAAAGAGGAACACAAAGAAACACACACGTTGAGGGAACATTTAGGGAGAGTTTAAGAGCAATAAGAGGCAGTGTTTCTATAAACAAGCACGGGAGCCCGCTATTCTTTTTTTTTTGTTTTGCCGCGCATTGACGGCTCTGTTGCGTTTCCGCAGCAAAACATTTTAATAAAATGCTTTTATGCCACAGCGGGACGGGGTGTCCCACTGGGACCCAGTGGCCAGATCTAAGTGATCAGGGTATTCTCGTCCCCTTTTCTTTTTAAAAACTTTTTGGCTGAAGCCGAGCCCCAAGATGGCTGCCAACATTTCCTGGTTGAAGTGTTGACAGCCAATCAGATTCAAGTACGGGGACTGTCGGATCCCTATATAAACAAATTTGGATTTCTTTTAATAAGTCAAAAACTACTGAACGGATTTACATCAAATAACAGAAAGGGTTCTTTCTGAAGCAAGAGCTACTTTTCTGCCATATTTGGTGTAATTCCATCCAGTCGTTCGGGCTATAGTCGTGTCTAAATTCCCTAATGAAGGTAACATGGGAAAAACATCCCCCCCCCCCTTTTTCTCGGCACCCGCTTGACGGATCACCCCGAAACTTTTCATTCGCAACAAGAATCACTGGGCACTTTTCCCCCAAAAAATTGTGAAGATTCGTCAAACGGCACCACAGATATAGGCAAGTCAAAAAGCACTTTTATGGTCCTAAATATACCTACCTACTGGCAATCGCCAGCAGGTTTTATATATGTGTGTGTGTGTGTGTTTTTAATTATTTTTTATATATTTTTTACAAGATCCTCAGTTTGGCGGACAGCTACATTCACAAAAGTGACAGCTATCCCGTCTGCCTTATAACAAGTGCATTAGGTTATAATGCACTTGTTATAAGGTGGATATGATATTCACCACGTTTGGGACGGAGTAACTGTCCATCGAGCTTTAAATTAGTCACTAAGCCTGTCAGACCTAGCAAAGAGATTCTAGTAAGAATTATTACAATGCAAATATTCTATTTCTAGGACTTATCAAAGGGGATAATCAGCCCCCAAAAGTTTTCCTGCAAAAGTAATCTGTGAGGTTTAATGTATCAGAATACATGTCTGCAGGCTCTAATAGGGTGCAATAACAATCCACCCTTATAGGTATATTGGATTTAACATAAGAGTTCCATTAAAATAAATCTGCCTACCACATTTGTTGTAACATTTCATAATAACAAATCAGACCTATTGAATTTGAAATAACTGGCAAAAACATACCTGCTGCGGTGATTTTATTGATAATCTGGAAGGGGTGGGGCGGAACACTGAGAACATGGGGGGAAGGTGTATGGGAAGAAGCAGCATACGAGGGGCAGAGCCAGCAAACACATGCACTCTCAAGGACTGTAGAATGAAAAACAAAAAAATGTAATTCCTTGAATGTGAGCAGTGGAAAGATGCAAGGAATCCAACCAAAAGGATGGCGAAGAAGTTGTGTTCCAGGGGAGGGAATACAAAGAAGACGAAGGAACACCATTGTATAAGAAGAAAGCAAATAAGAGCATCAAGAAAGCCAAACAATGGTAAGCAATGGGCGGGGTCTATGCACACTGTAAATGTTTGGTATGGTCCTCATGAGGTTTTCGCCTACAGATACCTAAAAGTTGTCAGCTAGGTAAATCCTAAAAATGCATTCCCATTGAATATCTTCACAACACGCCTCCAACAGTCATTACCGAGTCACTTCACCTCAAAAATGGGGAAACGCAGAAGCCGTTATTATAGCAACTCTCACTCAATGAAAGTGCTCATTTTTGGGCATCACAGATTTCAAGCAAAATCTCAGAATAATGTCACAAACTAAAGACAGTGTCCCTTTGTCACCCAAAGAATCATCTCAACCTCTGCCAGCAGCGTTGAACAAGCAAAGACACAGACATGCTACATATGTTTGAGTCTTTTCAGGAAGTGGAGCTGACATTCCCTGCTAGTACTGAAGCAGTACTAAGGGCTAAAAGTGTACAACTATACAAGTCATCATAAGAACATTAAACCCAAACATGCTCAGGGATTTATTCACTATATCATTTATTTACTATATTCATATTGGAGTATTTTGTAAAGCTCTGATTGTCATCTTGCAATAACTTTGGACTGATGATATTATAAATGACAGATGAAAAAAACATAGACATCTAACCTAGAGAAGGGAAAGTAACCAGGTCATTAATGTCCAGTCTAGAGAGATGTAACCAGCATTTTGTGACTACGGACCCTGGACCTGCCTTGTAGAAAGGCTTTCTTAACAAACACTGGCAATTCCAAGGTCTGTCTTATGAATGATAGTGCCTGTTCAGTCATTGAAGGGTTTAGGCCCTCAATAAGTCATATAGGCACTCTCTCGCTCATCATGGCACTCATGCATCCATTAGTTCACCTACTGACACATTCTTGAACTCAACTACTTATGCAACCACAATAAAACACCCAAACTCAATAATATTTGCATGGTGGGCATAGGTTTGTAACAAATAAAATGTAAAATAGCAGTTGGTGGTTGTCTTGCAATGGTATTGTACATAGTGTATCATTGTTTTGAAGTTTCAGCATGGCTGTCATGAGAACATGTCGGCCATCTTGAAATAGTAAAACAATAATATACTAGTGAAATTTCCATTCCATGATGGTTGGCTGGTTTAGAGGCAGTGGCCAAGTGGGATGTGGCAAACTGCAGATAAAGTGAGCGGTAAGCAAGCTCTCATAAGCACTGTCCCAGAAAGCTGTATAATGTGATATAAAATAAAAATAAAAAGAGCAGAATGAAAAGATTTTAAAGAGGACCTATTTATTTATTTGGAGAGTTTCATAAAGCACAAACATGACCCATGGGCATCAGAGCACTGTACATAAACACCAGATCTTGTTTCATGACATTCAATATCAGGGTGTGCAGCTGAATTAATTCCAGAACATTTAAAATTACTCTACACAAGAAACCAGCATCTATGAGAAGATATTCTAACCTCCATCACCCCTTGCGGCATGTAGACACACGACTGCTGGAGCAGCATGGTTTTCATGGGGTGGTGCCCTGTGGGAGGAAAGCGCATAAAAGGAGAAAACAGAAAACTATGGACTGGTCTGCCAGCCTTGGCAGAGACATAGCCTTGATAGATGGGATCCAATATTCAAAATGTTTTTATTTGTGGCAAGCAGACGCGTTTCGGCAACATGACTTTATCATACTAGCTTCGGTGAAATAGACGCCGCTATTAAAGTTGCATTTAAATGCAACGTAGCATTCCCATTAGAGGATTCTGTGTGCACACAGAAAGAGGACTAATGCCAGCTGAGTTCAATACTCTATTCATGGCCAGACACCATCTCTGCACTCCATATATCTAATATCACACAAACAGCAGTATCCGTGTGTTCTTAAAAAGTTGAAAACATTCATGAAAAATAAATGAACAGTCTGGCCTTACTTAGGTATTTTCAAAGAAACATCCAGATACATACCATTTTTTTTCCACATGAAGATGGTCAAATATGCTCAGTCCTCCCTCATATTCTGCCCTGAATGGGCTGCCACTTATCCCCTAGGGAGCAGATTTTACACTGTGCCCCTACCAGAGGGTAAACACAAGGGGCAGAGTAGGAATACCCTGACCCCCTAGGCCTGGTGGTGGGGTTCCACGGGGACCCCGCCTGTGGCCAAAAACGTTTTCTTTAATTTTACCGCAAATTCGCGGAAGATCTGCAGATCCACAGCCAACATTTTTAAAAAAGCAAGCGCGTCCTGAACATGTTTTTATTTTATGCCTTCTGGGGGTGGGCAGATCTTGGGGGAACAATATATATAGATTTGGGGGAGAGGGCGCACGTGCCCAGGCCGATTTCGGGCCCAGGTGCCACATCTGCCCAGGCCCAGCCATTTCAAAAAATGGGAGGGGGCACTTGGTTCCCTTCCCGGGCCAATTTCGGCCCCTGAGGCCCCATCGCTTGGGCCCTGCCATACTCAAAAAGGGGGCGGTGGGCTCACAGCCCCACTCCCCGGGCCGAATTCGGCCCTGAAGACCCCATCCCTGGGGCCTGGGGCCTGACCACACAAAGGGGAGAGGAGCTGCGTGGTTCCCACCTCCCTGAGCCATTAATAGCCCTGGGGACCCCATCCCCAAGTGTGGGCTCATATGCTATGTCCTGGGGTGCTTACTCCCCGGACATAGCGGTTTCCCAGCCCGCACTGCTGCCGGAAGGGAAACCTGTGTTAGGCTCTTGCTTGGCGGGAGCAATTTGAAAACATCCACCAAGCGTGAGCAAATACTAAGTTCGCTTCCAGCGGGCAGGAGCATGAAAAATCTTTCTCCGTTTGTTAAAGTTTTTACGTCTTTCTCTACCTCCTTTTTTAAAAAACATTTTTGTGTTTTCCCCTCGCTTGCTCTAGGTCAAAGATTTATGGGGAAATAAAAATGCTGGTCGCCAAAGATATGTGCCAGTGGGTCCTACCTGTAACCACCAGTCCAAATTAAGCACTTCATCCAGGCATCACTGAAGCTCCTAAGCCCGGACTGTGGTCTCGGCTAGGAAAGAGGAGGAGCACCCTTATGATGTGAACCTCAGCATGATGGATGAAACACAATTCTGGCAATAGCTGTGGGCTAAAGTCTATTGGTAGGAACACCCTAAAGACATGTGTTCCCAGGTGCCCAGTAAGTCACACACTGGGTTTGTAGCCCTTAGTGCTCACTCAACTCCACAACACCAGCTTACTTTCAACCAAGAGACTGTAGTTGAGGATCTGGCAACCCTTCTCCATTCTCTGCACCACTCCCTGGTAAAGATGGGCACCTTGACATAGAGGACATTTGGGAATGTGTCTGTCTGCCCGCTGTTGGCTCGACAAGGCAAAGGGCCTGATTTAGAGTTAGGTGGACAGGTTAAGCCATCAAAAGAAAAAGTGAATTATATCCTATAGCACTTGTAATAAGGTAGACAAGACATCTGTAGTGTTTTTGACAGAGTAATGGGTCTGCCAGAATCCAAGTCAGGCCCATAGTGTCTAATCGTCCACCTCTTTGGTCCAATTCTATTTGTTCCTTCCTGGCAGGCTGATACTCTAACCTAATAGGGTCCCTCTCTCAATTCATGGTTTTAGGTCCCTGAAACCCATGCCAGGCATGGTAAGGCAGGTGCCCCACAGGGCTAGCCCACAAGCAACCATAGTTAGCAGTGCTCCACTCTCTCCAGAGAGCAGCTCTCAACAACTGACCTCTCGAACATTTTGCATATACACTTGCATGCACGTACAGACATCGGTTGTTGCACCATCCTTCCATTCTGGGGGAGAGACATTGTTAGCTTCTTCGAAGGCTTCAAAACACATGGTCAAGTTACATACAAGGCACCCTTAAAATCCTTAAGCGTTGACATGCACACTTGCATACACCTGTAGGGAAGAGGCCTACGAATGGTTAAGATTTTCGAGTAAATACGTTAATTGATTGGTATCCAGTTTAGAGCTTGTGATTCTCTCTACAAGTGATCCTATGGCCTCAGTTTCAATGTGGCTCATCTGCTTTGTTTTGTAGGAGCTGCAACTTCTTTATGTTTTTCTTGGGCAGATTAAAAAATTAGAAGTTGCATCTATTGTTCACAGGATTATTGTTCAGGTTTATAGTATATCATATTATAGGCCAACATTAACTGGTGATCGTCTTCTACACCGATGACACCCAGCTCATCCTCCCCCACCAAAGAACCCAACATCACCAGCACAACTTCCAAGAAGGGATGAAAGCCGTCGCCAACTGGATGAAGAAGAGCTGCCTGAAACTCAACTCCGAGCAAACAGAAGTCCTCATCCTTGGCTCCACCCCATCTGCTTGGGACAACACCTGGTGGCCCCCAACCTCGGGAAACCCCCACCCCGACAGAGCACGCATGAAACCTCGGCATCTTACTAGACTCATCGCTCACGATGAACCGCCAGATCAACGCCGTATCCTCGGCCTGTTTCAACACCCTCCGCATACTTCGAAAAAGGTTCAGATGGATCTCACCCAAATCCAGAAAAACAGTCACGCACGCCCTCATCAGTAGCAGACTGGACCACGGCAACGCTCTCTTCGCCAGAATCAACAAGAAACTACTTCGCAAGCTCCAGACCATCCAGAACGCTGCAGCCAAACTGAACCTAGACATCCCCTGCCACCACCACCACATCACCCAACACCTCCGCGATCTCCACTGGCTCCCCATCGAAAGAAGAATAACCTTCAAGCACCTCACTCACACTTACAAGGCCCTCCACAACATCGGACCAGCATACCTAAACGACCGCCTCTCCTTTCACGCACCCCAGAGACACCTCCGATCAGCTGACCTCTCTCTGGCCACCATCCCAAGTATCTACAAGACCAGAACAGGAGGAAAGTCCATCTCCTACCTCACAGCCAAGGCCTGGAACGACCTCCCCCTCCACCTCCGGCAAACCCCCACACTGCCCCAGTTTAGGAAGGACCTCAAGACCTGGCTCTTCGGATGATCCTAGAACTCAACGGAGCCGCCCGCCCGCCCCCAGCGCCTTCAGACCCTCGTGGGTGAGTAGTTGCCCTTTACAAACCCCTGATTGATTGATTGATTCAAGAGGGACATTTTAAGTTCGATCACAGTCTGAGAGGTTTATCCAACACAAATCCCACAGCTCTGGTCTCGCTTCAAATTCCAAGGGCAGCTGAAAAGTAGTTCTGCGAATGCTTGAATCCCCCTTCAGAATTTATGTCCTGAAACCCTATAAACATGAATTGTCCAATGTGACCCTTACCAACCGCAGTCCACACTGAGTTAAATCGATATAGCGGTGATGTCATCGACTGGGCGTGAGCTCTGGCAACTGGAAGATGTTGTATTGTGCTTCCTTGATGAAAAATTATTCACTTCAGGGCCATGGACTGGAACTCTGAGGGAATGTCACCATAGAATGTTTGTGAACCCCACTCAGCTCTGGTACCGGAAAAGCTAGGAGTTAGGAGTACGCTGTTATTCTGTGTGGGGGGATGCCTACACTTGCTCTATCGAGTCTTCCTCATTTCTATAAAATCCACTTGTTACACCCTATTAAGTATCACTCTTCCTGTCTGAGTATATGATAGCATAATGTCCTGTGCGCCAGTAGAATTCGGTATGCAGAGGTCCTGTGTACAAAGTGACCTTCAAATGTTAGCATTTAGTTGCTTGGACGCCCTACGACACGTGACCCGCTTGGATGAATCCCAACGAACCAGGCCTGTGTTGGCGTGACACGGTAAAGTACAACCGACCAGGCAAGGAGAAGTCGAGTTTAAAATTTTGGGTGGTTCAAGTCACCCTTGAGTGGTTGTTTGCGGGTAGTTTGAGTCCCTCGACCGGATTAAGGCCTCATATATAGTTACAGGTGGTTTAAGTCCCCTGTCTTGTTATATCAGTATTGATTTTCTTCCTCCTTACCACGGTTTGTTGTGTTAGTAAAAACTGTGACTGTTTAGGAACTTGTTGTTGCAAGAAGTATTTAGAAGCGGCACAGTCCACACCTCCACCCGGTAGTCTGGTGTGGAAGAAAAAGGGTCTCCAGGCAGGCCTATTTCTAAAACAGTGGCATGATTATACTAAAGACAATCCAGAATTACAATGGCCAGAAATAGGATCCCTTGACAAAGTGAAGTTGGATTATTTGCGACTATATTTAATGGCTAGGGGAAGACGGGGAAATATTTGATCATTGTATTATGAGGTCTTACATTGTTGGGATGAATATGCACGTGCCAGAAACCACTGGGTTCCCTGGGAGGGAACGGAAAGGGGAGAAGCGCGAGCCTATGAGAAGAAAAAGAATGAAGTAAAACTGGTAGAGATAGGACGAGAAACAGAAATGTCAGCTCATAAAGCTTTTGCTCATAAACCCATAGATCATACATCAGTTGTCCCCTCAGCTCCCAGCAGTGACAAGGACCTTGTGTTAGAACATATAATAACTAATAGTCCCCGACCTCCTGCTTATACCCCTGCAGGATCTGTGCAGGAGTTGAATGTGAGCGCCATGCCTAAGCATTGCAACAGCAAAAGGATAAGGAACAATCATCCTCCCAAAATAATGCAGAACAGACAGTAAGTTGGCAAATTCAACTATGTATGTACATGTCCCATGGGCACTTCTGCCATTTAGTACCCCAATATATAAGAAAACATGGAGGAATGGTATTCCTAGATAGAGCGCATATTGAGGGTCAGTCCCATGATATTGGATGATGTAGAACAGATGTTTAGTATCATTTTACCTGCTGATTTATGGTCAAAATTCAGGAAGGAAGACAGCACAGAATTTGAGATGGATTGGAACTCCTTGGTACAGAAAGAAAAGGACAGGAATGCCGGGACCGAACCCCAGGAGGATATTCGAAAATTGGCTGGTCGCTTAAAAGGACTAGAAACAATTGTGCCGCTCAAAAAGATGGACTGGCATAGCCTTATAGCAAGCTATATAGGAAAATAACAATACTGCAGTGTACACCATGAACACACATACACACTTCTGAATAAGTGATGTGATCAGAAATAGATTCTCAGATGCCACATATGAATCGATATGCTGCAAAGACAACAACACGAAGAGAACAATTAATACTTGCTGAGGATTCCCCTTCTCTGATTAACCTTAACTATGAGATCACAGAATACATGTGGACGCTACCTACCCATGAGAACCCGATCTATGCTTCACAGGGACTGCAAGAGGTAAACATACTCAGCTCTACCACAGTTCCCTGTTAATAAAGACAAGTGACAGAAAACAATAAAGAAAACCATGTTATCATATGCTCCGAAGTAGAATTGTGTTATTGCTTCATAACATCTCCTCCGTTCTAGACCATGTTCAGAAATGAATGAAGCATGTACCACCAATACAAGTAGGAGCCTCCTACTTGTAGCGGTATTCGTTATGCCAGACGTCTCAAAATGGGATTCAGATATTGGCAATAACTCCCAGGACGATAATTCCAAATGATAGATATCAAAGATACTCAAGATTTTCCCCTTCCCACATGAGTGACCAAGGAACTCGCCAACGGGAAAAGGAGGAACCCATCAATACTTATACAACAAGACAAAAGGAGTATGTGTCCCTTCAACCTGCAATAGACAGTATACGTGCGTCTCTCCAACAGGGAGGGACACAATCACCAAACAATTCCCTTTTCCAAGCTGGAAATTTGATGCAAAACTCTCCTTCTGGACAGAGAGCAAAAGACCGCACCCCGTTCCCCACAGTGTAACCCGGCACAACCGGCTCGGAACACAAGTCTGTTCGTTAGCAGTTGGTACCAACGGTGGTGGAACCGCTCCCTTACCAGCTCTTCAAATGACAGCGATAATTCAAGGCCTCCAGGCTCTCGGACCGCATATTCCAAAATAATCGGCAACGCCGGGAGAAACGGAAGCCTCTTTATTCCGTCTTCCATTCTCCCGCGATGTTGTCGATTGTTCGCGACCGAAGCCTACATTCTCATGATGATGTGAGTGTGATATGTACGTTTTGGCCACAACAACGCACAGTGGCATGGTTCTGACACATAATGGGTGAATTGTTTATATTCTTCACCATTCTTGTAATACTGGTTACTTTTCTTTGTGTTCTTCTATTAATCATTGCAGCACACTTATTTTACACAAGAATCAATAAATGTTTGAAATGCCAATTTGTGTATTTCTTGTGTCTCCCTTTGGGCGTGCCTGAGTTAACAATGAAAGAGTAGATCTGTTTCCACGATTTCCTTGGGGGAATCAGGGTCGTCATGTTCTGAGGTTGCAGACACCATCAGGTACCTTGTATGGGATGGCATTTCTTCACTGTTTGGTACATGGGGTTGGACTTTATTGAAGATCATACTGAAGATTGTCATTACAATATTGGTTGTCTGCGTGTGCATAAATATGCTCCCTGTTTGTTATCAAGCCTGTATTTGACTGTGTACTCCCACCCGAGCAACATTCATGTTTCGAGTGCCATGATTCAGTGAGACCAAGAGGTAATGGAATTAATGCATATAGATATTGATTGATTCTAATGTTAATGTTGAGTAATTGTTCAAAGAGTCGATTGTGGAAGTAGATATATTTCATGAACAACAGCTTATCCATTTTATAAGTTGTACGTCATTTTGCAGTTCATGTTATTACATTGCTGTTTTGCTCTTCGTCTGTGGAGAGACTGAGACTGTGTACGTGCTGTTGATGGGGTGCAAACACCAGGTACAAGATGTTTTTAGCTTGTCGGTTTTCTCTGAATGTGCTTGCAGGCAGTTTCGGTGCACTGAATTAGCCTCCTGATTATTGCCTGACCACAATGATTTATTGTTTACCAACTGTCTTCAGTGTAATGTTCTCCTACGTGGCACGGAATGTATAAAAGGCTCCTGATTGTAACCACCAGCAGAACAGAGCAGTTGGTCGCTGGCTGTTCTCGTTCAAGCTAAAGCAAATAAACTTTGCTTCCTGACTGCTTACAACAGTGTTTGTTCATGCTTTATTTAGAATGAGAAATCTGCTTTAACACAGTCTTGTTTTCACCTCACTACTAACCTGTAACAGGAAAATGACACAGCAACCTAACTATAGCTTATTACAACTCAGTTTTTACATCATAATTCTTGCTGCCAGAGATAGCAGATAATGAGAGGTCAGAGCGCACACGCACCGAGATGGCTAAACATTTGTGAGCGCCAGCTTACCAGCTCTATGACTGTGTTGTGAAGACAGCCTGGGGCCAAATTAGAAGGTGCCCTGCTGTTGGCCTTGGTGACTCAAGACCTCCACTTAATTTCAGTGCTTCAGTTTGCTGCAAAGGGCCTCTTTCTTCGGTCTTCAGGAAGACTGGCAGGCTGTCTCAGAGGGTGCTGAAAATCCTGTCAGAAGAGGTGGCACTGACATGAGAGAAGCGGCCTACTGAGCATAGCAACCTTTCAACATACACTTCTACATTGATTCATTTGATACGTTACCACTGCATTATTTACGGAAGTTCCCTTTTACCTGTACCTTGTACAGCACTTTAACTGGCTATATTTATGACTACTGAAGCATTTCTGATTGTCTTCTATACTATGTTTTGTCATATTATTTCCATCTCTCACAGAGTCATACAATTATTTTGACCATTTATATCTTCACTGCGCTAATACATTTCTTCTTCTATAAAATATGGGTAATGCACTGGTAGATACTGAATGATCAAGAAATCATCAAAATAACAGAAACATGCTGCGTTTACACCGCCCTTTAATGACTGAGTCACAAGAGCTTTCCCTTTATAAAATTATTGAGAACAAATCAAAGGGACTTAGCTGGCGTCTCCCTGAAAGTCTCAATAAACAAACTAAAAGTTAGAGATAAAAAGATCCCATCCTCGATCGCATGGCTCTTATGGTTGGCAAAGTTTCCCCATGAAGAAATTGCTTATAGATCTTTAAAACCGGACTAGGCAATATAATCTGCATGTTTTTAATTTACTGGAAAGTGTAGAGGGACACAATTGTAGAGTGGTGTTGGAAAATCGATATCCCAAACTACTCAATATCACATTTTTGAAAAATTTGGAAAATGATCAAATGTACTGAAGAACAAGTTACTTACTTTCGGTAACAATCTTTCTGGTGGACACTCTATTTAACCACAGATTCTTAGCCTTGTGAATTTTCCCCAGGTGTCAGAGTGGATTTGGAAACTGTGAAGCAGAACTCATGTGTGGAAGTAGGTGGCGTCATGCATCTCCACACTGACGTTCCACTCCGGAAGTGACGAGCGGAGCTGTTTATAAGCGCCACCCATGCACAATGACGTCAGTTGCTTTCTCAGGTTGTCAAAGCCCTCAGACACAGAGCACCTAAGCAGATTGGCATGCCTAGTGTACAAATGTCTAAATTGGGGACCTTTTCATATGTAAAAAGAGTCCAATTCACAGAACAGGAAAGCGGGAGGGTGAGTGAGGAATCTGAGGTTATTTAGAGTATCCATCAGAAAGATCATTACCAAAGGTAAGTAACTTGATCTTCTGATGGATACTTCTAACCGCAGATTCCTTGTCTTGTTAACAGATACCACAGCTGTACCTCCCCAGGTAGATGGTCTGTGAATTGGCCAAAAAGTCCTGCGAGACTGAGAGGGCAAAATGCCCCTCTCAATGGACCTGACTGTCAACACATTAGTGCTTTGTGAACATATGAACCACCCTAAAAAATGTCAAGACATTTGAACCAACCTGAAAAATGTCAATACCAACCTGAAAAATGTCAAGACTGTCAAGACATTAGTGCTACATAGCCACCTGAAAAATGTCCAAGACAGGCACTGCGTGTGCCAATGAAATGGTACAGCGTTTCCTCTGGTGGAATGATTTTGTAAACCTTCTGAGGGCTACTTCTTAGCCAGTGCGTAGCAGATCTTGATGCTGAGAACAACCCATAAGGAGATGGTCTGTTTTTGCACTGCCTTGCCTTACTTTGCCTCAGAGAACACTACAAAGAGCTGATCGTCCACCCGATGGTCTTTGGTGTGATAGACATAAAAGTTTAATGCCCTTTTAGGGTCCAAATGATGATGTCTCTTCTCCTTCTTAGAGGAGGGAGGTGGAGTAAAGAATACCAGGAGAGGGATAGTCTGTCAACATAAAATGGAGTGACCATGTTCGGCAAAAAAGAAGCCAGATCCTCAACACCAAACTACCAGGGAAGAATGCTGTATAAGGTGGGTTAACAGAAAGAGCCTGCAGCTTGCTCACCATGCCTAGCCGATGGTATGGTGATGAGGAAGACCATTTTCAAAGTCAAAAACCTCAATGAACAACTATGCAGTGGCTCAAAAGTGGTGCCCATCAAAAAAGTGAGTACCAAATTCAAGTCCCACTGTGGCATCACAAAGGGTTTAGGTGGAAATAAATGTTGCAAACTTCCAAAAATGTTATCACAAAAGGTGATTCAAATAAAGAAGGCTCATCTGGCAACTGCAAAAAGCGGAATGAGCCAACAAATAGCCTTTCACCATACCCAAAGCAAATCCTTGCTGGACCAGAGACAAAACGAACAACACTTGAGACAACTCAGCTTGTAGTGGGTCAATTTGTTAGGTGCCACACCAAGCCACAAATGTGTCCCAACAACTGACATGCACAAATTTTGTAGAGGGACGCCTCAGTGCCAAGATGACATCAACAACCTCCAGCGGAAGGGGGACAAAGGTCAACTACTGCCACTCAGTTTCCAAGCATGGAGTTGAAAATTGTGCGGGCCTAGTTGCAACTTTCTACCTTGCTGCTGCAACAGAAGAGCCTCCCAAAGGGGTAGCTTGATCGGTGGACAGATGCTCATGCCCAGAAGTTACAGGTACCACACTCTCCTGGCCCAGTTCAGTGCTACTAGAATCCACTGATTGTTCCTGATCTTCTTCAGAACTCGGGCAGGAGAGGGAGTGGCAGGAGGGCATATAGGAGTCCCAAGATCCACCCTAGAAGAAATGCATCTCTGAGAGAGAGCCAGCTAGGAAACTCTAACATACAAAAATATTGACATTGCGCATTCTTAGCAGTGGTGAAACTATCGAGTCAGGGTTCTCCTAATTGATGGAAAATGCCCTGCACCATCCTCGGACGTAACTGCCATTCCTAGGTCACTAGGTGTCAACAGCTAAGTTTGTCTGCCCTAGCATTTAGAGATCCCTCTAGGAGATTCACCACAACATAAATTCCCTGGTAATCCAGTCAGTTTCAGAGACATAGAGTCTCCTAACACACCCCATCCTGCCCTGCTTATTGCACGACCACATGGCAATAGTGTTGTCTGTGAGCACCTGCACAAGCGTTCCTTTGACGGTTAGCAGGAAGGACTTCAACCCCAAGTGAATCATCCTAACTTCAATTATTCATATGAGTCAGCCGTCCACCAAAGACCAGAGGTCTCAGATCTTAGCCTATCTCAGATGGCCTCCCCAGCCCGGAAGCGATGCATCTGCCACCATTGTCAAATTCGGCTGGGATAGGAAGAGAGATCTGCCACTGACCCAACCGCGGTTCTGTAGCCACCACTGCAGATCTTTTGCAGTATCCTCTGAAATCTGGATACAATCCAACAGATTTTATGGCAAGACAGGAGGTTAGCATTATACATTAACTTTAAGTTACTACTTCCAAGCAGCAAACACTTCAAAGAGCCAATATAGAATATTTAATGACTCATAACAAAAACATCAAAACATTCAGTCTGTATAACCCCCATAACATTCCATCTTCTGCCTCTTTTGTGTGCTGCTTCTGAGCAGATAATTATATCCAATAATTTATGTCATAGATTGATGAGTGGTTTAGATTTTGAGGTTTTTTTGCTGTTTAAAAAAAAAATTACTTTGCTTTACAAATCTTAGGTTTTGACTAAATCATAGTAACACTACCATTAATTCTACAGGACGGTTTGAAAACGCTTTACGCGCCTAGTCCATCTTGTGAAACGGAGTAAGTTGAAGGCATGTGACATGCTGCATCCTGCTCATGAAGCAGGATTGTTTGAATATGGTCGCGGGACAGAGTAAGGGCAACTTTTGCCCTTTCAAGCTTCAAAACAACGTGTACATGGGCGGCCATCTTTAGTGAGGGCACACTCCACTTTAACCATTATTTAATGAGGAAATAGCCTTATTTTATCGGCGTAAGCTGAAGCAGCAAAGGAAAGACCCTTAACCCCTTTGCTGCGAGGCCTTTTCCCCCAGTGCCACGCTCTTTTTTGGTTATTTGGGGTAGTTCGCACTTAGTCCCCCATACCTTTTTGTCCACATAAGGTACCCAAGCCAAAATTGCGTCCTTTTCTTCCAACATCCTGAGGATTCTAAAGGTACCCAGGGTTTGTGGACTCCCCTGTGGGGAAACCGAGAAATTAGGCCAAATACAGCGAAATTTTGTCTTTTTGGGAAAATATGGGGAAAAAGTGATGCAGAAGACAGCGTCTGTTTTTTTCTCTGCAAATGGTATCAACAAAGGGTTTGTGGTGCTAAAATCACAAGCTTCACAGCTTTCAGGAACAGGCAGACCTTTGTCAGAAAACCAAAAGTTTCTACACAGTTTTGGCATTTTACTGGGACATAGCCTATTTTTCCTATATTTGTGGTTTCAACCTCCTTACAGTTAGTGGTATAAATTGGTGTGGAAAGCTATACATTTTGAAAAGAAAACATTCTAAATTCAGCAAGGGGTGACTTGTGTAGATCCTTCAAGGTTTTCCTATAGAAAGTAACAGTTGAAATAAAAAAAGATTGAAATTGAGTTGAAAAAAACAGCCATTTGTGCCTACATTTTCACCTGTAACTTCTTCTAACTATGCTATATTTTTTAAAGCAATATACCGTTATGTCCGCAGGACCCTTCTGATTGCGGTGATATATCGGGCTTGTAGGTTCACGAAGAACCCGAGGTACCCAGAGCCAATAACAGAGCTGCACCTTGCAATGGTTTTTCATTGTGTGCCAGGTATACAGCAATTCATTTGGTAAAATATAAGGACTGAAAAATGGGTATCAAGGAAACCTATGTATTTCCGAAATGGGAACAAGATGTGGAGTTTACAAGCAGTGGTTATTTGCACATCTCTGAATTTGTGGGTAGCCATACTAGCATGTGAATTAGGGGGCATTTTTCAAAATGTCTTCTTTTTTACACACTGTCTTACATTTGGAAGGCAGTAATGCATAGAAAGACAACTGGTAATAATTCTTGTTCTACTATTCTCTCTTCCCTAAGTTTCCTGATAGAAATGGTACCTCACTTGTGTGGGTAGGCCTAGTGCCCACGACAGTAAATGGGTCAAAACGCAGCATGAATACATCACATTTTTCCACTATAAACTGACACTTTTTTGCAATGTGCCTAACTGTGGATTTTGAGCCCTAGCTCAGCTGGCACCTAGAGAAACCTAGCAAACCTGTACATTTTTTAAAACTACACACCCAGGGGAATCCAGGATGGGGTGACTTGTGTGACTCTCACCAGGTTCTGTTACCCATGATCCCTCGCAAACCTCAAAAACTGTAAAAACAAAACACATTTTCGTCACATTTCTGTGATGGAAAGTTCTGGAATCTGCGAGAAGCCACAAACTTCCACCCACCCACCATTACTCTAAGTCTTTCAATAACAATGGTATCTCAGGGGGCGCTAGAGAGCCAGAAGCAAGATGGCGGCACACTAGTGCAGCTCCGCCGGCCAGGCGATAAATATCCATCCAATATCCTTAAATACAGCGCTCACTGGACTTGAAAATATGCGAGGAGTGTGCGGAATGTGTACAGGGTGAAATGCTGCCCAATAAAGTCGAGTAGAGGGGCAAATTCACTGCGACTGAGCGATTGGCAAGGCAAGGCTTAACGGAGCCCACGCCTCTGCGTGCCCAGCTGAGAGCGAAGCCAGCGACCTGGAGAGCCGCGATCCCGCTGTATGCGGCCGGACATGCAGCGCCAAAATAACGGCGGGTGCGGTGACCTGCATTGGGAAACTGCGGCTGGTGAGTCGTTCTGCCGGAGTGTGTGGGGCTGCGGGTGGAGCACCGCGACAAGTTAAGTGGCGCAGCGTGGCCTTGGCCTACAAGCAAATGCCTGTCCTGCGAGCGCGAACAGGGCTGACAAAGAAATAGAGTCGCTGGCGCGGGGAAGCAGGAAACTGAGGCTGGCCGCGGCAGTGCCTCAGAGCGACTACCAAATACCCGGAATTCTGTGGCGGCCTGTGGGAGGTGCAGACGGACTGCAGCTTCTGGCGCGGGTGCCATTTTGACGGCAAGCAATCGGGCCCTGGATTGCTTCGGAGCGAGTAGGCCCGGAGTCAGTGTCGCATCTAGCGGGCTGCAGAAGCGCCCGGGGGATATCTCCTGCGACTGTGGCGCGCAAAGGTGCCACAAGGAGCTGTACCTCCCCCCCTCTGAACTGGAGACTGGGAGATCGGGAAGCCGCGAGGCCCGGGGGATGGCGGAGACAATAAGAACATAACAGCACTCAAATAAAGACACTTGCGGAAAAAACAAATAAATATTGTAAAGACATAAAAGTGAAACGGGCGAGACTAAAAGATATTGCTCTGTGAGTCGGTGGAGCAATAATTCAGATCTTCAAAGACTAACGCCTGGCAATCTGTACAGCTGTTTGGGCCCAGCTTGCAGCGCTCCGACCAAGGGCCCGATATCGCAGAGTGGACCAGCACCCTCCCGGGACTAACCACAACGATGGGCAAACCAGACAAAGGGCAACCTCGGCTCACCTTTGAAGCCAGAAAATCGCTGAAAATCACGCAGGGCGATCAGGGCAACCAGGAAGATCAGGAACAGACATCTGCTGCGCCGGATTCTGTGCAGCTGGCGGCGACGCTCCAAGCCATGCAACAGAGCCTTTTGTCCATAGACAACAAAATTGATGCCCTAAACCAACAAATGGACTCCATGTCATCCAAACTAGATAAGCAGGCAACCAGAATTGCAGACGCGGAGCAGAGAATTTCAAACGTTGAGGACGATGTGCAAGCTACAACAAGTAAATGCACTGAAATGGAAAATCTTCTCAACATTATTCAAGCCAAAAACGAAGACCTTGAGGCACGCTCTAGACGCAGCAACATCCGAATTTTAGGTGTTCAGGAGACCACCAATACTGGAAGGATGGAGCTGTACGTGGAGCAGATGCTTATTGACCTATTTGGCCGGGAATGCCTGTCAGCGATGTACGTGGTGGAACGTGCCCACAGAACTCTAACAGCAAGACCACCCCCAGGTGCACCCCCCAGGCCAGTGATAGCAAAACTTCTAAATTATCGCGATCATGATGCTGTTCTCCGCCAGGCCCGTGAAAAGTCTGATCTAAACTACCAGGGCTTCCAGGTTGCGTTTTATCCTGATTTTACGGCCAATGTGCAGGCGGCAAGAAGAGAGTACCTGGCGGTCAAGAACCAACTGCAGAAGGCAAACATCACGTATGCCATGCTATTCCCAGCAAGACTGCGGATCGAATACGAAGGTCAGCAGAAAATCTACAACTCCCCGAAAGCTGTGCAAGAATTCCTGAAAACAACGCTAAAAAGAACACGCGCTAAACGCTCGCAGGAACCGGCGGATTCGGACTGAGGATGAGAGCGGACTACTGATGAGTACTTACCCTGTTCACGTGTGCATGCTGTAGACTTAAACATGATTGCCGTGGTGTGGATTAGGATTTTGCAACACCTGGCCACCTCCGCTGAGAAGGCTGTCCTGGCTCCTGACGACCCTCCAGTGGGTGATCCCTGTTCCTTATCTTCGTTATAATTAGCATTTTTTCCTTTTTTCTTTTTTCTTTTAGGGTTGGGGGAGGGTAATGGGGTATATTGTCCTCAGCATGATTGGGATGCTGCTGTGGGCGGGATGGGGCGGGGGTGGGCGGGTGTTGTTCGAGGGACTGTTATATGGTTTGCTGTCATCTTCCTGTGTGCACCTGGTCGTACCCGGCTACTTCCTACTATCATGCTACGTTAGATGGCTGTGGTAGCAAAGACAGATAGTGTTTCAATAGCATGTATGACATGGAATGTGCGCGGGCTGAATTGTCCGAAGAAAATCAGACAAGTTTTAGCCCACCTAGATAGACATCAAATCAAGGTAGCCCTACTCCAGGAAACGCACCTGACTAAACATAATGAGGCTAGGGGAATATATCCGTTTCGGGCACTACTCAGACCTAACTATAAACTGGTCCAAATCGATTGCCGTCCCTCTTACCGAAAGCACTACCCCGCTCGCCCTGGAATTCCCTCTTGAGTGGGCTGCCGACCCCGTAAAATATCTTGGCATATGGATTCACCGTAACCCTGACATAGTAGTGAGACAAAACTATGGCAGAGCATATTGTAAGCTAGAAAACCAGGTAGCAAGATGGGTCGGACTGCCGCTTTCACTGGCGGACAGAATTGCGCTTATTAAGATCATAGTGCTCCCGTGCTTTCTGTACCTTTTTAATAACATCCCTATTAAACTAACCAGTCAATTTTTCAAGAATCTACGCTCACAATTAATGACTGGTCTGGTCTGACAATGAAACTGGTCTGGGGAGGCAAGTAACCCCGGGTGAGCTGGGACACTCTACACTGGACTACAAAAAAGGAGGTTTTGGTGTACCTGACCTGTACCTATATTATTTGTGTGCTCAAGCGCAATATGCCCATTACTGGTATAACCCCTATGCATTTATCCCACACGTAGCAGTGGAAGACGGTGATGCACACCCAATCCCTCTGCACAGTATCCTATCACATTCCAAACGAGGCACTCCTAAAGCTGAAATCAACACCATTGATTGCACCATATCAGCTTGGCACAAGCTAGGTCGTCTGGCGGCGAAGCTTCCGCTGTACGCCCCTCTGCTTCCCCTCTCACACCATGCAGCGCTATCGGTCACACAGGAGGCAGGGCTGCACGATCACTTAGGCAAGCAGGCATAGACAGAATGCAGGACCTGTTTCCGAAGGGCAGCTTTTTACAGCCTGAGGAGTTGCAATACATACAAAACAAATCACCACTATTCATGCTTACATACCGCAGACTAAGGGAAGCAATGAAGGCACACTATCACACCTTCCCTGAGGAGCCTCCGACACTGGAAGCACTACAGATAGTACTCACGTGTCCATTGAGGCACAAACTGATCACTAGACTATATCGAGCGGTCAGGGAAGAATGCTCGTATGCCACTGATAGAAGTCTAGCCCGGAGGAATGAAGAATTGCTGCCCCAAATCACGCAGAAGGAATGGGAATACACGTGCCAGCTCACTGGTGCCCTGACCCCGAACGGCAACCTACGTATCATTCATTTTAAATACTTACATCAAGTATATTACACACCGGATCGACTACGGAAATATGGGCTCAGAGAAACAGATGCATGTAAGAGATGCGGGATGCAGGGAGCAGATTTTATACATCTAGCATTGCACTGTGGGCGTATACAGGAATTTTGGGTTGAAGTGACCACTCGGCTACGGGCTATGTCTAATGCTGCTGTACCATGCTGCCCAAAAGTATGTTGTAAAGACGAGAGGCTCTGAGCAGTAGGTAAATTCCAATGTTTATTTGACAGAGGCACAGTACAACATAACCATGCAAGGCAAAGGCAGTAACTGAAAACTCAAGGGCTCTGGAACATGGAACTGCAGTCGTGCAGCGCAGGCACAATATTTCCATGTTCCAAGCACGAGGAAGGGCACAAGGGGAAAGGGCTCGAGGGGAAGGGAAAGGAGAGGAGAGAATGCAACACATCTCACCCCTAACACAAAGGAAGAAAGGCAGGAAAGAAAGAAAAAAAAAACAAAGTCAAGATAAGTATCTGGCAGGTAAAAATCTGGGTCGGTCATTACCCTTGACTCTGGATGCCACAGATTGGTCGGCATGAGAAGAGTTACCATTGGAATGAGGGGAGTCATGCAACGGTGAATCTTCATCACTGTCCGCAGCAAGTCCTAAAGACTTGCATTTAGCAACCCTCCTTACATTCCATACCCTGCCATCCTGAGTAATGACACTGTTCTTGCAAACTCTTATGATCTTAATGGGATGACTAAACTTGGAAACACCTTTCACCAAGAAGCCAGGTTTTTTGATCCTAACCCAGTCTCCTACAGCAAAGTCGGGAACTTTTGCATTCATTTTGGAGTCAAACAACATTTTCATCTTGTCTTGCTTGCCTTCCACTCGCTTAGCGACAAGATTCACATCAACACTGTCATCAACTTTATTAACTCTTTTGATCCACCATGGGCAAATCTCTGAAGAGGGTTCTCTGCCCTTCAAAAGCCTGAAAGGGCTTACTCCGGTCACAGAGTGGGGGGTGATGCTGTACATCCACAATCTCTTTCTTACCACATCCTTCCAAGGCTCATTGGACATGCCAGCTGATTGAATGCCATCCTTAAGAACCCGGTTAAAACGTTCCACTTGGCCATTCTCCCTCGGTTCATACAGGGATGTGGTCACATGCTTGATATTACACATATGGAGGAAACTTTCCAACTCCTGTGACGTTAGTTGCACCCCATTGTCCGTCACAAGAACCTCAGGGGACCCCTCACGCGCAAAAACCTCTTTAAAAAAAGTAATGATGACCTGAGTAGAGGCACTGGCCACGAACTTAACCTCCTGCCACTTAGAGTGGTAGTCCACCATGACAAGAGCAAAACGGGCATTTGAAGGTAAGTGTCTAAAGGGACCTGAAATATCAAAGGTCACCTTTTGCCAAGGACACACAGGCCAAGAGACAGGTTTAAGGGGGGCAGAGGAGACTTGGAGCATCTTGTCACTGCTGATGCATTCGGGACATTCCCTAACAGCCCTATCAACCATTTTGTCGAGCCAAGGCCACCAGAAATTGGCCCGGATGAGCCGTTTCATAGAGGACATACCCAAATGTCCTTGGTGAGCAAGTAATAAAATCTTGTTCTGCATAGAGGCAGGAGGGTTGATCTTTCCCCCTTTGAAAAGCAAACCACCCACCTCTTCAATCTCATCCGAGACACGACAAAAAGGGGCAACCTCAGCAGTGGCGGACCTTTCTTTGGGCCAGCCTTTTTTCAAATATTCAAAAACCTGCTGACACACAACATCATCATTCATCTCCGTCGTCCACTCAGTCTCAGACAAGCACAAAAACTCATGAGAGACAAAATCCTTGATAGTGGCAACTACATCCACCTCTTGTTCATCACAGGAAATGCAATCATCGGAACAGGGCAATCTAGATAGAAAGTCAGCAGTGACATTGCTCATGCCGGGGACATAAACAACCTCAAAATCGTATTCCTGTAGTCTGGATGTGAGGCGGGCAATGCGAGCAGTAGAGTTCCACACTCCCCCTGGAGATAAGATGCCAATGAGGGGCTTATGATCAGTCATAAGGGTAAATCTATTTCCCCACACATAGTTGCGAAAATGTTCGATAGCCCAGATGCATGCCAATAATTCTCTCTCGATCACGGCATATCTTCTCTCAGTAACAGGGAGGGTCCTAGAGGCGAAAGCTACACACCACTCTTCCTGTCCCGAGCACTGGCTAAGTACCCCCCCCAGACCATAAAGGCTGGCATCCACGGTGATAATGCATCTCTTATTGAGGCAGAAAGACTTAAGGGTGGGAGCATTAACAATCTCGTTTTTGATTTGTTTGAAGGCTGTCTCTTGTCTTTCTGACCAGATAAACTCAGCAGATTTTCTGGTCAACTCTCTGAGGGGCTCCATCTTGGTGGCAAAGTTCTGTATGAATTTACTATAATATTCACACAGGCCTGCAAAAGAGAGGAGTTTCTCTCTATTGTCAGGAGCAGGAGCATTGATGATGGCATCCACCAAAGACTTTTTGGGTACCACACCATCGCCCGAGAGAGTATGACCGAGATATTCCACCAATCTGCAGAAAAATTTACATTTGCCAGCTTTAAGCATCAAACCACACTTTCCTAACCTCTGGCAAACCTCTTTTACATGAAGGGAGTGGTCCTCTTCATTCTTGGAGAAGATGAGAATATCATCCTGAAAGCACTTTACAAAATTGCTGACATCTTTAAAAATGTGGTACATGGCTCTCTGAAATACGGATGCGGCCGAGGCCAGGCCAAAAGGCATCCTCTTGAATTGAAAAAGCCCGTGGGGCGTGATAAAAGCAGTATAGTGTTTGGAATCTCCAGTGAGTTCAATTTGGTGGTAAGCAGACCGAAGGTCAAAGGTGGGAAAAATGCAGGCACCATCCAACATGCACACCATCTCGTTAATATTAGGAAGGGGGTGGCAATCAGCGAC
Source organism: Calotriton arnoldi (assembly GCA_963921515.1). NCBI lineage: Eukaryota > Metazoa > Chordata > Amphibia > Caudata > Salamandridae > Calotriton > Calotriton arnoldi. The sequence continues at coordinate 5,386,228 of CAWUFW010000148.1, read as the reverse complement.
CAAATTGGCATTTAATGCCCTCATGTCGACACACAACCTAATACTTTTATCAGGTTTTTGGGCTAAAACGATGGGGGAAACCCACTCGGACGATTCAATTTCTTCAATAATGCCACCCTCAACCATGTCATCCAACATCTTCTTCAACTCAGCCCTAATGCTGATGGGAACCCCCCTTAGTTTTTGCTTAACAGGAATAGATCCCTCTCTAACTTTGATCCTGTGACTGAAACCAATAAGTTTGCCAAGTTTGTCAGAGAATACATCAGGGAACAATTTTGTGAAATCAGTACTGGTAGAAGTTAACGCAAGGACAGAAACAGGTTCTTTGTTCCTGGGGTTCAACACAAACCCAAGCTTGGCCTGGTCACGCCAGCCTAAAACATTAACACCTTTAAAAGCTACATATAACTTGATTGTGGCATAATTTCCTTTGAATTCAATAAACACTTCCTTGAAACCCACAAAATCAATGTTGGAGCCATCAAAATTCTGCGCCACAATATCAGATTTGCATAAAGAATTGAGATCAATTAATTCTCCCAGGGATTCAGAGCAGTAGTCTTTTGTGATTATAGTCCAAGGCGATCCAGAGTCTGCCATTAACTCCAATTCCCTTCCCAGGATGTGCACTCTACATTTAGGGGAACAAATTTTATCGGATTGGTCGATGTCAAAGGAATCTTGGACAGAAACGACAATACCAGACTCTAAATCGCTCAGGGCATTATCACAATACGGAAGGTCGCAAGAGACACAAGAGATTTTCCCTTTGGAGAAATTAGAAGAAGAAGGCATGGGCTTCTTTGAGTCTGGGGCACCCTTCATGGTATTGTTACACATTTTGGAGAAATGTCCCAAACGTCCGCATTTGCTACATTCCTTACCAATAGCAGGACAACGTGGGAAAGAAGCTACATGGCCGGGATTCCCACACCTGTAACAATAAAACTGTTTAGGACTAGAGTTATTTTTGTAGTTGGAGCAACTTTTGGAAGAGCTAGGGTTGATAGTGTTTACCTCACTGGAAGTGGGAGACTTAGTTTCCTTGTTGAGTGACTTCATCCACTTCTCAGATTTTTCTAAGGCTTTGGCTGTGCTAATGGCAGCTTCTAAATTAGGGTCGCCCATTATCCACAGCTGCTCTTGCACCTTTTTACTTTTTACATGAACAATGATTTGGTCCCTGATCATTTCATCAGTTATTAAACCAAAATTGCAATGTAAGGACAAAGCGCGGAGGGCGGTGAGGAACTCATCAAAACTCTCTCCCTCTACTTGGGCTCTAGTGTAAAACTTAAATCTATTAAGGGCAACACTTGTTGTTGGCTTAAATCGATTTTCTATGCGCAAAATGGTTTCATCATACACATTGTGATCACCTCCAGATCTGACGGGAGGAAGAGTCCTATAAACTACCTGTCCCTCAGAACCTATGCAATGAAGGAAGATGTTCTTTTTCCTCTCGGCCGACATGCGTTCTCCATCAATGGCCTTAAGGTAGGTGATGAACTCCTCTTTCCATCTTGTCCACGGGATGGGTGGTTCTCCCTTGGTTTGTAAGAATTTAGAGGGCGGATCGAACTGCATTGTAATGATACAGCAGTAACACAGTAGTAATAATGGTATGCAAAGAATGTTGAGAAAAATGAAGCTAATAAAAGATAATACACAGTAGGTGAGTGTTACAAGAATAATAAATGATCCCCAATATAGGAAGTATCAGGAAATGCAGTTACAGTGGACAGGCTGTAAGAACTGATATAGATGGTAAGAAAAAGTGTGCCTGTCACTGCTGTGAAATAGTCAATGAGTAAAACAAAATAAAGGGTGTGCCTGTCACCGCAAACAAACAGGCTGTAGAGTGTAATATATAAAAGTCAAGGTGTGCCTGTCACTGAAGTGAACAGGCTTTCCTACCTGTATGAGGAGTGAAGGTGTGTTCGTCACTGTGATCAGCAACACAGGAGAGCATTCAATGGGGTGTGCTCATCAATGTGTAGAGGTTGCTGGAACCGGGCTTTCCGGTGTCTGAGTAGGGAGGTTGTGGGAAACAGGATCCTCCAACAAGAGAATCAGAGGAGCGAAGACATGAGAGGCTCCGGTTGTAAGACGTACGTTGTGGCAGTGAAGACCCAGGAAATAAAGGTGATCCTGCTCCAAAATGGCCGCCGGCGTGACGACGCACAGCGTGGCCGGAGTGAGGAGTGGAACGTGGGGTCGCGTAGGCTTGAAGAGGCGTCAGCCGAAGTAACCAGGCAACGGTGGGAAGAAGAGACGCCTACGTCACAAGTAGTATCCAGGCAACAGTTGTCGCAGAAGAATGAAGGAGAATGAAGATGGCCGTTGGTCAATTGAAACTTGCCAAAAATGATGAAATAGCACTAAAAGGACACCAAAAGAGCGAGAAATCTGTGGTTTCCAGATCTGAGCGTGGAGGTGATGCATGCAGGATGCGGAGAAGCTCTAGTGGACGGGAACGGCAGGAACAAGGAAATGGGTCCGGAAGACGTCGCAGCACCTGTGCCTCAGAGAAGAATGTAGCTAGCGAAGTCTTCAGAAGGCCGTCGCCACTTGTAAAGACGAGAGGCTCTGAGCAGTAGGTAAATTCCAATGTTTATTTGACAGAGGCACAGTACAACATAACCATGCAGTAACTGAAAACTCAAGGGCTCTGGAACATGGAACTGCAGTCGTGCAGCGCAGGCACATGGTTCCATGTTCCAAACATGAAGAAGGGCACGAGGGGAAAGGGCTCGAGGGGAAGGGAAAGGAGAGGAGAGAATGCAACATATGTCTACTGTGCATATTGCCTAATCTTAAAGATGCTACAGGGAAATTTGTAAAAATTGCGCTAATCCTTGCAAAGAGGAGGGTGGCGATGTGCTAGGAGAGCAGGGCATACCCTCAGGCTGAGAATGATGTGGATTAAAGACTTGGTATATTGCAAAGACAATCTGAAACTGTACGCAGAGTTTTGCCTCTACTCTGCGTTCTCAACGGCGCTCGTAGTAGGCAAAACTCTGCAAACTCCGCTGGTGGAGAGGAGTTCTCTGCCCGGGCTTACTGAAGAGCAGGGAACACAGGAGGAAGATAGACTCCAGGAGATTGTGAGACAAGAGATAAAGGAGTTTATGCAGGAGACTATGAAGTCTATATTTAAAGGAGGTAGGAAGAGAAAAATATAGCAAATGGGAAGGAAGAGTTTTGGTCTCTTTCAGAAGAGAAAGATTACTTGAAAACGGACGCTAAAGCGGCGATAATTTTATCGCAGCCCCTTGATAATATGCCCCCAAGAGAGTTAGTGTTCAGTCAAGAGCAGAAACAGATTGTAGAAAATGAAATAATTCTGTTATCAGCTAAAGAAGCTGTGGTAAAGATAGTGAAAGAGGAAAGGGGTTTTGTAAGTACTCTTCTTTTGGTGGAGAAAAAGGACAAAGGTTGGAGACCAGTAATAAATTTAAGGGCTCTAAATCGTTTTGTCACTTGCAAGCATTTCAAAATGGAGGAAGTGTGTATGTTAAGAGACATTTTACAAGAGCAGGATTGGACTGAGCTGCACATTACCCCTGATACAATGAGTGTTGTCTTTGTGAGCATTAATCTCATCTCTGAAAAGGATGGAATCCTGCTGAGCTGGCAGAGAGGTCTGACTTTGGCAAAACTGAAAACCTCTACCATAGCCACAGAGTGGACGAGCTTGCTGGTGTAATTCTTTGGTTGGGACAGACAGACCAAAGAATGTGCTATTATCCTGCTTCTTCAAATCATTCTAGGGCCCAATCTGGTTTATCACCAAAATGTGAGACCTATCAAAATGCATGTCCAAAAGGGAGGCCTAGACATCCCAGAAGAAGCCCATAGACCTTATCCAGGCATGGCATCAAAGCGTCACACACCAACCCATCACCCAACCTAGGCAGTCGGTCTTGTCCAAGCCAGATTGAATCACAAATTTGCTGTATAGCGACCATCCTGGATAGTCTGGGTTAGGGGATGCTTGGAGGTCATCCAGAACTACAGGTAAAACTTGGAGCACCGTGTCCGATAGGGCATGGAAGTAGCGGCCTAGAAGACAGCTGGTACTTACTGATCGAAGAGCAAAGCTTAGAGAGGAGACAATACATTTGCCAAATGTCTCTATTTTCTTTGACTCACGATCAGTTGTGGTTGTAGGGTAGGCATTTTTATTTTTTATTTATTTATTTATTTATTTAAGGTTTTATAGAGCGCAAACGTGACCCGTTAGGGTATCAGAGCGCTTTACAGGGATAACACGTTGTATACAGGTTTGACACAGGCAAAAAAAAAAAAAAAACAGGATAGGGATAGGGAAGTGTCTACATTCGGACATAACCAGGGTATATACAATAATCAGAGGGGCGACAAGTCAGAAAAATGCAGTGAAAAACCAGCAATTACATATGTAGGGTGACACATCAGCAATATGCAGAGAGAGTCCACAATTACATATGAGGGAATAATAAATCAGTACAAAGAATAGGAGCAACTAAGCAGAAAAGAGATTTTTCAGAATAACCAGAGCAAATCTGCAGAGCAGAGTGCGCGGTGAAAGAGAATTATGGGAGGAATTTGCTCATTAGGAATGTTTTAGCTTCCTTTTTGAAGGTTGACAGAGAAGGGATTCTTCTGATGGAGGACGGCAGCGAGTTCCATGTTCTAGGGGCAGCCCCAGAGAAGGCACGGTTATAGGTTTTAACCTTACGGAAGCAGGGTGGCTGGAGCACAAGGTCTCTGGCGGACCAGGAGTTTCTGACTCCCCCAGATACCAAGAGTTTCTTGACGAGATATGTAGGGGAATTCGTGTATAGTGCTTTGTGCGTGATACAGGCCAGTTTGAACTGGACTCTGGCTTCAAAGGGGAGCCAGTTCAGTGCCTTCAGATGCGGAGAGATGTGGTCAAATTTTTTTGAGCCTATTAAGAGTCTTGCTGCGGCATTGAGGCAAGCTTTTGGGGGGGCAGTGGCGATCTTGGGTAGGCCTGATAGGGTTGAGCAGCCGTATTCAATCCTGGAGATAACTAACGCCTGGACTGCGGTTTTTAGGTCTGCAGTTTCAAGGAAGGGTTTAAGTTTTCTCAAATAGCTCAGGTGAAACCTGGCAGTTTTGGCCATCGAGTTGATGTGGTCATGCATATTTAGGTTGCTGTCCAGGGTTATGCCGAGAGATTTGGCAGATTCCACTATGGTCGGTGTGCAGTTAAGTGCTGTGAGCGAGTTAGTCCATTCCAGGATGTCATAAGTGTTTTTAGGGGGGGAGATGAGAAGGAACTCTGTTTTTTGTGCATTCAGTTTGAGCTGGTTGCTGGCGAGCCACTGAATAGTTGACTTCAGAGCCTCATTCAAACAGTTGATCTTCTCTAGAGATGAGATTTTGATGTAGATCTGGGTATCGTCGGCGTACATGTGGAAGGAAATGGGATTTACTTTACTGGTAGACGCCAGCGCCACCAAACTCTGTGGCATAAGATAGGAAAAAAGTTCGATCATAGGCAACATTTGCTAATTTATGTGGCTACCAGCAAGAACTAAAATTCTATAAGGCTAGACATATAGCATTAATATTCAAAAATGCCCTCGTCAATACACATCATATCCTGGATGTCCTGCATTATCATGGCCTTGTTCTTAGAATCATGGTCCAAGGGCGAGGTGTCAACATTTTTACACAGCAGGCACAACAGGCAGGAAGTCAGTGTATGCACAGACAACATGTTAGAATGATACCAGCTATGGCACCCAGGAAAATTATAATCTTCCAACCCCAGGATGCGAATAGGCCCCAAAACCACCCCGTGAGAGACCATGTGCCATTCTCCTGGTGTATGTGTGAGGCAAGCCTATGGAGCTTCTGTATAGCAGCATATACATTCGGAGTGTGGTCCGGTATGTATACACAGCAACTACTTCCGATGACGCGGCAGGCCCCACCCCGGTCAGCAAGGATGACGTCTAACACCATCCGGTTTTGAAGGGCAACAAGTATCGTAGCCTGAAGCTCGGTCGTAATATTAGTCAGAATTCCAGCCATTACATTTATTACTCCTTCCACCACCCGAGTGAGTCTTCGAATATTAAGACTGTTGGACATTGGGCCCCAAAATGGAATAATACCCTTCATAGCATCCGTGAACTGCTGCAAAGTGGTATCTGTCTGATCTATATCTGCAGTGTCTATGACTCGTCTAACACGTGCCAGATGAACATCCCTGCGTTGCAGCCGGTGGTCCCTATGGTAGTTGGATGGCGCTATATACACTGGGGGAAGGAGAAAAGAGAGATAACATATTCCAGACCACCCTCGGGGAAGCCAAACGTAGGCCTGGGACCCGCAAACAAAGTACACGTTGTGAGGGGGTAGCAGAGGTGGGCTATTTGTGGTGCTTAGCACATAGGTGTAGTTGCAATTACTCACCCCTACCCCTGTTTTCCCTTTTCCATTAACACAGAAACTTGCTGTCATATTAACCACCGGCACTGGCATTGCCACATCATGAGTAATATTGCGCATCTGAAATTATTTAAAGTATTCAGTGACATTAAAATCCCAAAAATCAGAAATCTCATTTTGATGCCATGTTACATTTTGTTCTCTTTCGTAAACATTCATGCAAGCTGTCGGAGACAATGTATCTAGTGTTCCTTGTTCCCCTGGGGTAAACCCTTGATGTACGTGTATATACTCTAAGACTGTTCCATAGTCAGCTACTGTCATATTCATAATATCAGAGTGATAATGAGTGTATACCATAGTGAACAGCTGAAACCAGCCTTCACAACTCCCGAGATAAGAGAGAGGCATTGACAACAATACATCATTCTTGTGTGTCACAGAAGGGAGGAGGCCACAGATCCAGCAATTGGTAACGTTGGACGTACCATGGACCTGGTGCAACATTTGGAGGAACACATTATCCACATACTTCTTTCGGTGTTGGCCCTTGTGAGGTGCCAATGTTACAAACATATGTTCAGGGGAGCAGGTGTTGTACCAATCAAGGAATGCACAGGATATTTTTCTTCAAGGAACCACATTATTCCAAGCATTGCTATAAGAGAAATCAGGACAATTAGCATAAACACTACTTTACTCTTTTTCGACCAACTGGGCCAACCAACCCCATTCTCCTCCAAACGTGGTGCTACAAAAGGCTGTTCCTCCTCAACAATTGGCGGCCAAAAGGATACATGTTGGTCAGAGGGGAAAAAATGCAATGCAATGGGACTGGTGACCAGAAGACAAGAAGATGGGCAAAAAGTTTCCGGCGTTCTTCTGAGCCTCGCTGGGAGACTCCTATTGTTCATCTACGGTGGTGCTACTGAGCACAGCGGTGGGGCAGCGCGATCGCGGCCCATTGAAGAAATCCCATGCCGACCAGGATAGGGCACCCCCCCTTCTGGGAAGACACCCTCAGCTTATCCTGTCCACTGTTTCGGACAATGCACCAAACTCCCTTTCCCTAAGCTATCGTTGGTACCGCGGGCAGTGTACATACACCCTATTCTTCATCCATGCAGTCTATCCCTACTAATCTGACTTTTCCTTTGGTGCACTGTCCCTCCGTCGGAGACGCAAATTGTACCAAGCCACTCCGGGCACAGAGTGGTCAGTAAACAGGGGCTCAAATTCAGAGGGGCCAACGGACTGGGACTCAAGCACTTGTGGGCCAGATGGAGGGGAATCCTGGACGGCCCTTATTTCTGGAGGGACCTCCTCATTCAATGCGGCATCATTCTCCTCCTCTGTTTGCACCCACGTCAATCGGGCATCCGAAAAAGGGATGAAGCGTGGCACTTTCTCCGTCTCGTGGTCACCAATGCCATCGATCACCCACCGATCATAGGGGAGAGGCAACGGCACCTTGCGGCAATGGCTGAGATGGAGCAAGTTCTTCTGACCTGTCACTTTGACTGCGCTTTTGGTCGCAAGAAGCACCTGCGGAGGCCCTTTCCAGCGAGACTCCAGGCTCCCTCGTCTCTGGAAGTGCCATACCAAAACAAAATCCCCGGGTGGGATGGTGTGCTCAGGCCCCTCTGTTGGCGGTGGTAGCGTCTCGTGTATCTGTTGATGAATAGAACGCAAATTTTTAGTCAACTCAAAAAGATAGTCCACTAACAGTGGGTACTCAATATCAGAGAAGTGTTTCGGTCGAGGGACGCCCCAAACATTTGCTGGGTGGCCGAACATGACCTCATATGGTGACAATCCTGTTCTAGTGTGAGCCGTTGCTCTTGTTGACAAAAGGGCCAACGGTAAAGCATCTGGCCGCTTCAGTACTGTGCTTTCCTGAATTTTTGCCAGTTTCAGTTTGAGAGTACCATTGTACTTCTCAACCAAGCCTGCTGATTGGGGGTGGTGTGCAGCGTGGAACTTCTGTCTTATGTGCAACCCATCACACACCAACTGGATAACTTTTGAATTAAAGTGACTGCCATTGTCACTCCAAATCAAACGAGGCAAACCGAAACGGGGAAAGAACTCCTTCAGGAGGGCTTTCGCCGTCGCCAAAGCTGTATTCTCCTTAGTGAGGTAAGCCTCAACCCATTTACTGAACGCACAAACAACCACCAACACATATTTCAAATTGTTAACCCGCTCCATCTCCATATAGTTCATCTGAAGGACTTCGAAAGGGAACGAAGGGGGTGCAAAATTGCCACGGGGTGTAGGAGTGCCCTTCCCAGGATTGTACATCATGCATACCATACAATACTTAACCAAATGGGCAGCTACTTTCGGGATGTTATCATTCTGCCACACGGGGTCCAATAGCTTACATATGCCCTTGGCGCTAATGTGAGCTGGGCTGTGCGCCATAGCGACTACAGGGAGGACATAGGCATCCGGTAACATCCACCTTTGTTTTCCTGACTTATCCGTCCAGCACCCATCTTCGTCTAAACGTGCTGTGCTTTCCTGCCATACTGCTAGCTCCTCAATCGTTGCCTCACTCTGTATTTCCTTGACACTGTCCAGTGTATCCTCAAACATAGTAACGTCAGGTACCCATCTAGCAGGGCATGCCACAAACATTCTTTTCATTTTTGTTCGAGCTGTCTCTTTAGCTGTTAGGTCTGCAAATGCATTTCCCCTTCCCACATCATCAGTAATTGCCTTGTGGGCACTGCACTTCACTATTGCTAACTTCTAGGGAAGTGTCAGGGCTGACAAAAGCCTGTGTATCAATGGGCCATTCTGGATCTTTAACCCATGTGAAGTCAGGAATACTCACTCCGCCCAGAGCCGCCCGAAGTTGTGGGCAACTCCAAAGGCGTACTGGCTGTCAGTATAAAGATTGACAGTCAGTCCCTCACTTAGCTCACAAGCTCGAGGGCGACTAACTCTGCAGCTTGGGTTGATTGATAGGGACTCGTGATGTCTCGACTACTGTGTGCAAGGTAGTTATGGCATATGCTGCAGTGGTTGTGCCATCCGATAATTTAAAACAAGAGGCATCGACATATAGCTCCCCTTGGGGTTCAGAAAGGGGAACATCAGTCAGGTCAACCCGTCCCTTCGTCTCTTCTTCAGTGCAAAAGATGCAATCATGCACGTCTATTTCCTCACTTTCAGAAGGGAGGGGTAGTAACGTGGCTGGGTTCAGAGTGGCACATCTTTTGATGATGACGTGTGGTACGAATAGAGTCAGCTCATAGCCAGTCGGACGCGCACTGGTAAGGTGCTGCGTCTTTGTTCTGTTCAAAAGTGTATCCACAGCATGCGGTACCATGACTGTGAGATCGGTATCAAGGACAAGCCCTACCGATTGTCGGATAGAGACAGCCGCAACCGCGACCGCTCTTAGACAGCTCGGGAGGGCTCTCGCAAAGTTATCAAGAAGCGCAGAAAAATAGGCACACGGCCTCTGCTTACCTCTAAAGGCCTGTGTTAGGACAGAGAGCGCGCAGCCAGCCGTCTCGTGTACATACAACACGAATGGCTTCTGGTAGTCAGGCGTGCCAAGCACAGGCGCAGAGCAAAGCGCGACTTTTTGTTGCTCAAAAGCTTGTTGACATTCAGGTGACCAAGGCAAGGGTTCATGCCCATCTTTAGTGGTTAGTTGCAACAGCGGCTTTGTTAGTAGGGAAAAGTTAGGATTCCAGTGGCGACAATACGAAGTAATGCCGATGAAAGCTCGCACATCCCTTTGTGTCTTAGGGATGGGCATTTTGACAATAGCACTAATGCGTTCAGGTGTTAGTCTCCTTCCCTCCTTCGACAGTAGGTGACCTAAGAAGGTGACCTCCTGTCGACAATATTGGAATTTTGAAAGGGACACTTTATGTCCGTGATGGGCCAAACGTAGCAACAATTTAACAGTTGCATTTTTGCAACCGTCTTCAGTGTCAGAAGCGATCAAAAGATCGTCCACGTACTGCAGTAAGACATTACCTGGGGGAAGTGTGAGGGATTCCAGTTGGCCTTTTAAAGCTTGACTATAGATACTAGGGCTCTCAGTATAGCCCTGAGGAGCTCGACAGAATCTAAAACTTCGGCCGACAAGGGCAAATCCAAACAGATGCCTACTATCTGGATGGATTGGAATGCTAAAGAACGCATTCTTCAAATCGATGACAGAAAAGAATTTGGCAGAGGAAGGAATCATAGTCAGAAGGGCAGTGATGTCAGGGACAACTGGGAACTGAGGGACCACGATCTTATTAACCTCACGCAAATCAATCACAAAACGATAGACATCAGGATGGTCATCAGAGGAACCCGAGGGTGTCCTCTTAAGCATGAGAAGAATAGGGCTATTACACACATTCGCAGTCGTCTCTTCAACAACCCCTGACTTAATCAAATCCTGTATAATCTGCAATAGCGCTCGCTCCCCTGCTTGCGGTATTTTGTACTGAGGGATACGAGGGAGAACAGCGTTGTCCTTGACCCTGATAGAAACCGGAGGTATCTGCAACAGCCCTACGTCCGTATCACCTGTAGCCCATAACGTTGTTGGCACATCCTTAAAACTCAGCGGGAAGGGGTTCATCCTTGGACAAACACTGCTTAGAACTCACTACATTGGGTCCGATTGTCATATAGACACCATCCGGGGAGCAAGAAATTGACACGTGCAACCTCTTTAACAAGTCCAAACCCATCAAATTTTCTCCACAGTTAGATGTCAATAGAAAGGGTGAATCTACAGTAAAGGGACCAATAGTCAGGGCAAGTGGCTTGGAAATGGGGCTTACAACCGGTATGCCTGAAAAGCCTACCAAAACATTATTTTGGCCGGACTGGGCTGCCCCGGGGACCAGTGAACGAGAAACAGAGCTATTCATTGCACCTGTATCCACCAAGAATTTTTTAGCTGAGCCCTGCAAATCAGCAGTAACATAAGGTCTGCGCTGATCTACAGGTATCTGAACTGATCCCTCACCCTGTCCCTGGCTGTCCTAACCATGATTTAACCCAGTCACTTCATCCAAATCGTAGTCATCATGATAGTACTTTCGCCCCCGAGGGTCATCGAAATAGTTTAGATCAGATCTACCTTGCTGTTCTTCATTTCCCAGGACTCCGTCATGTCCACCTGCTCCACAACCACATCCGCGAGAACCCCGTCCTCTAGGGGCTGCAACCTTTTGCAACAACGTCGGGCACTCACTACGCCAATGTCCCTCCTCCTTACAATATGCACACTGGTTCGGCCCCACAGGCATGGCATTTTTTCCAGTGCGGGGCAACTGTCGAGCCGGACCAATGCCTCGTCCTCTACCGTTCCCCCTGGACACCTGCTGCATCAACACCTTTGTTTTCAACTCCTTGTTTTTCTTCTCTATCTTTTCCTTCTCTTTGTTCTCTCTATGCTCATAATATTGCGCCATGCTTAAAATCACTGATGGGGAGGAGGTAGTCCAAGTGCTCTCTGAAGCCTGCAACCGAGTCGCGATCTCGGGAAGCAAATTCGCAACAAATCTGTTAACAAACAGTCGGACACCTCCCTCCATCGACAAGTCCTACCCACTAAAATCCAAAAAGACACCTTCAAACCTAGTAAAAAAATCAGATACACTTTCATCTTTCTTCTGACAACATGCTGTTAACTTGTCCCAATCTACTCTTCTAGGTGGAATTAGAGAGTGCATATAAGTAATATTTCGACCTGGCAGAGCTAGTATCTCAGCCTTAGGCTTCTCACCAGGCTTCCTCTCTTTATCCCAGGCCCTGATCTCATCCCAGGTGCCACCCAGCTCCACAACATGGTCCTCCGTATGCACCTGCCGCCAGATATCAACTGGCACCAATAAACCGAAAAACATCTCAATGTCTGCCAACTTCATTACCGTCGACGACGCAGCCTCTGTTAATTCTTTATAGTATGCAGTTGGATTTTTCCTAGGGTCAGGCAACTGAGTTTTAAGAGACAAGACCTCACTCCGCTTCCAGGGAGTATAGACCCATTGTTCTTGGAAGCGGGCCTCTACTCGCTGTCTGACGACAGCATCCCTCTGGTCTCGCAACTCCGGTATCTCAGGGTAGAAGATCGGGTGTACTTCCCTCATCGGAAACTGGGACCCTGTTGTTGGGCTCTTCTGGTGCAACCTGCCTCGGTATCCAATCAACGTCGCGACATTACTGAAAACGTCATTAGGGGCCATATCAACAGCATACAAGCGGTCCCGGATGTCATAAATAATTTGGGGTGCAACACCATTAAAGCACTGTTCCCACAACCCAATCAAAGTAGCTGACATATGTTTCAGGGCATGCTGCTGTACAAACGGCTCATGCTCTTTCAACACGCTCCACACATCTTCCACACTGTAAATTGGACTTCGGGCCCACTGGGCAGCCTGGTTAGCTACCATCTGCTTCTCTGCATTCCCCACATCAGACCGAATCAGCACCCGCCCCATTCGTTCCCTTGCAGTCGCCCAGTCCCCGTCATCCAATCCATGCACCGGCGTTCCAATGCTCAACATTGTCGGAGAGAGGAGATGTGGAGAGGGCACAACAGTCGAAGAGGCAGGCACCAGAGTTACTAATGACTGTGTCGTAGGTGTAAGTGATGGCGAGAGGGAAGAAGTTGGAGCAATAGGCGTAGCAGAGAGACCTGCAGTCGCTGCAGGTTTGACAGGCGAAGCTGAAGAAGAAACAGGAGGTGCTGTAGCCGAAGCAGCCAGGTCAATAGCAGGAGAACCAGAGGCAGGGGCAAGAGAGACAGAAGACTTGGGCTGTGGGATAGCAGGATATATTTTCTGTGGAGCATATGGAGGTGGGGGTCGGATATCTAACAGATCCTCTACGAATGTATCACCTTCTTCTCGATCAACATAGGATTTGTCACATTGCAACCTAAACTTTCTATCAGCACACTCTATACCCTTCTCTATTTTCTCTGTATCGTACGCTACTGCTTTCTGGGTTACTGTCTGCATCTTTCCTCTTCGAGCCTCCTTTTCTGCTCTCATTCGTCTCTGCTTAGCCTCCTTTTGCCATACCTGGAGATAATCAAACATCAACTGCCTACTTCGTCTTGCAAACAATTTATCCTGCAGGAAATTCAATTTATGTTCATCGAAGGTACCTGTTAGCGGCCACTGCAACTCGGCATTGTCCCTCGTATATTTGTGCCATAATGTACTAAACATAATAGGGCCAAGGCCGTGCTTCACATACATATCAAAGTTGGAGGGCCTTCCGGAGGGGCAGGCTGCCTCTCTTCCAATCGAGCATCAGCGGAACAACAACGGCACCCCAAACAACACAACTTGCTCCAACAGGGCATCTTAAAAGGAAGTAAGTTCACTATTCATGCCAGATGAATAATTCGCAAATATCTTTCGAAAGATCGATCCTCAGACCGTGTCAAACAAAGAAAACCAAAAGTCAGTTCTCAGACTGCACCAAAGAGACAAACCAAAGTCGGTACCATGAAACCAAAGATCAGCCAAATCCCAGGCATTTTCAAATGTAAGACAAATCCATTATGTTGCCTGGCAAAGTGTCCGCAGACACTCTGGGGCCGAATCCGATTCGGGCCGGAAAAAATACCGACCGACTTGGTACGGGACCATAGTCCGACCGACACGTACCGGCGTTGCCCGACCTGGGAAGTACGATGAAATGCATGTGAATCACGACCAACTCGTACGGAACTCAAGGCGAACGACCGACCCGGACGGAAACAAGCTATCCGGCCGGGAAACCACGCGAATCGAACCGACCGACACGCACCAGGAAGAAACCCGAACGAAACGTACCCGCGAACTCCGACCCGCGCAGTACGATGCAATGGGTGCAAAAGCAGACCGATTCGCACGGAGCCCAAGCCGTACGACCGACACGCATACAAAACCCAGCCGAACAAACACAATACACCGCGACCGACGCGTACGCCGCATATGAAACTGAGCTGAAACACAGTGGGAACGACTCGGAGAGGCGCGTACGAGATAACTGCAACGTCCTACTTGGTCAGAAGAACGACTCCAACATGCACAATAATCACAAATGAAAAAATACACAAAAAGAGGGCCAAACAAGCAATGACAAAGCCAATAAATACAGGGGGGGGAAAAAATGGAACAAGAACACACCCCCAACTCCACCTACATAAAGGCCACAAATCCCTACCATGATCCTTTGCAAATTCCACTGACCTGCCAGCACAGAACACCACCAGACAGCAGACACACACACAGCTCATCCTACACAAAAGCCACACACCATTAGCACCTCAACAAATAGCACCCTCACACAGCAAAACCTACACACACACACCCTCACCTGCACACACACACACACATCAATCACCACCACCACCCATCACCATGCCCCTAAAGAAGAATCCAAAGTTCCAAGATAGTGAATTGGAAGTCATGGTAGACGAGATCCTGAGGGTAGAGCCACAGTTGTTTGGCACATTGGTCCAACAGACCCCCATGGCACAGAAAACCAAGATGTGGGTGAGGATCGTCGACAGGGTGAACGCACAATCACCATGTTTGCGCACAAAGGAAGACATCCAGAACAGGTGGTATGATGTGCGCAGGAGGGTCAGGGACCTACTGAAGAAGGATTACCTCCTGAGCCAGCACACCGGCAGTGGCCCTCCTGCCAAACCAGTATACCTCAGGCCCTGGGAGGAGAAGGTGCGGGCCATCCTACCACCAGTGAGCGTATATGGACTAACAAACATCCCAGAGCCTGGTGAGTACACAACTAATATATAGAATATTGTGTGCCAATACACACACATCACTGTCAAGGGGATAGTCAAACCATGCACCCCTAGCAAATCAACAGCAACCAAAAGATAATCATCCCAAGAAGTGTATGTCAGTCAGATAAACACAATACATGCCATGTCATAGTGATATGTAACTGTGTCATGACATGTACAAACCCAATACCAAATAGAGCTAGGCAGTGGCACAAATCTAACTAACAAACACTGTCAGATATTTAGCCACCACTAGAACACCACCTCACAGGGAAGCTCACAGAAAGGAAGGAATCCTGTGTATGCTGGTGAAGTCAGTGTAGCCAAGAGCATGATGGGACTCGTAGTAACAGATAATGGGCAGCCTCACATTTGGACCATCAACACCACTCTGAACCATGCTCACAACACAGGGAGTGGATAAGGACTGACAATATGGCTGACACTGGGTACTGCTGTGGGGAGCACAAGGCCCTGCTGGGAACTGTGCACCAACAAACAACAGGACCACACTGCCAGCCATCTTGCCATTGCTGTCACACTCACACACAGTGAAGTCCACTCAAAAGGAAGGAAGTATGGGCATGCTGGGAAGGGGGGTGTAGGCAATAGCATGATGGGAGTTGGAGTCACAGATATTGCTCACCCACACAATTGGCCCATCTACACAACTCTGAACCATGCTCACATCACAGGGAGTGGATAAGGACTGACCAGATGGCTGACACTGGGTACTGCTGTGGGGAGCACAAGGCCCTGCTGGGAACTGTGCACCAACAAACAGCAGAACACCACTGCCTGACATCCTGAAAGCCAACTTGCACTCCCTGCAATGCAAGCATGTTGCATGGTGGGATATCTGGCTGGGTGGGAAGGAGGACTGACAGCACTGACCATAGTTACAAGCAGCTCTCCTCACACACCCCTCAACACAAACTCCACATAACCCACCTGGGAGAATGTAATGCCTCACACACCAAATGAAGATCCCACAAAGAACCACCACCCTGGGTAATGCTGTGTGAAGCACAGGGACACTCTTGGGACTTGTAGCCAAACAAACGCAAGGACAACACTGTCAGCCTTCCTGTCAGCACAGGCACACTACCCCACAGGGAAGCAGAGTCAAAAGGAAGGAAGTACGGGCATGCTGGGAAGGGGGTGTAGGCAATAGCATGATGGGAGTTGTAGTCACAGATATTGCTCACCCTCACAATTGGCCCATCAACACCACTCTGAACCATGCTCACATCACAGGGAGTGGAAAACAACTGACAAGATGGCTGACACTGGGTACTGCTGTGTGGAGCACAAGGCCCTGCTGGGAACTGTGCACCAACAAACAACAGGACCACACTGTCAGCCATCTTGCCATTGCTGTCACACTCACACACAGTGAAGTCCACTCAAAAGGAAGGAAGTATGGGCATGCTGGGAAGGGGGTGTAGGCAATAGCATGATGGGAGTGGTAGTCACAGATATTGCTCACCCACACAATTGGCCCATCTACACAACTCTGAACCATGCTCACATCACAGGGAGTGGATAAGGACTGACAAGATGGCTGACACTGGGTACTGCTGTGGGGAGCACAAGGCCCTGCTGGGAACTGTGCACCAACAAACAGCAGAACACCAATGCCTGACATCCTGAAAGCCAACTTGCACTCCCTGCAATGCAAGCACGTTGCATGGTGGGATATCTGGCTGGGTGGGAAGGAGGACTGACAGCACTGACCATAGTTACAAGCAGCTCTCCTCACACACCCCCTCAACACAAACTCCACATAATCCACCTGGGAGAATGCAATGCCTCACACACCAAATGAAGATCCCACAAAGAACCACCACCCTGGGTAATGCTGTGTGAAGCACAGGGACACTCTTGGGACTTGTAGCCAAACAAACGCAAGGACAACACTGTCAGCCTTCCTGTCAGCACAGGCACACTACCCCACAGGGAAGCAGAGTCAAAAGGAAGGAAGTACAGGCATGCTGGGAAGGGGGTGTAGGCAATAGCATGATGGGAGTTGTAGTCACAGATATTGCTCACCCTCACAATTGGCCCATCAACACCACTCTGAACCATGCTCACATCACAGGGAGTGGATAAGGACTGACAAGATGGCTGACACTGGGTACTGCTGTGGGGAGCACAAGGCCCTGCTGGGAACTGTGCACCAACATACAGCAGAACACCACTGAATGACATCCTGAGAGTCAACCTGCACCCACTGCAAGGGTGGCATGCTTCATGGTGGGATAACTGGGCTAGGTGGAGAAGGATGGCCGGATGTCCACCAAATACAACCAATGCTGGCCATGCACACACCTCAACATTCACATTGAAATGCCCCAGGTATGCAGGGCAATGTGCTACACCAATATCAACCTCTTACTGTGACAACTTAGGACAATGCAATGTACATGCCCGCATCCAGAGGTACAGTCACAACTGTCAGGTGTGTGAATCATTGATGCCTGTAGAAACATAACATACAATGTGTGTCTCATCCAAATACAGGTGATGATGATGGGGACACAGCAGCAGGCGAGGAGGAGTCCCTGTCCCAGGCTCCGGGGGACACTGAGCTCACTGGTGTGGAACAGCCTCTGCCCTCATCGGATGGCGATGACCTACCTGGCACCTCCGGTGTGAGTCATCATGCAGCACCAGCAGGACCAACATCTGCACCCCTTGCACCCACCCCTCCAACAACTGCCAACACACAGACCACCCCCGCCGACACGGACAGACCAAGGACCACCGATGATAACAGCACAGGGTCCCAGGCCCACCGTGGAGCAACGGACAACAACACCACTAACAACCCCCAAGGGGGCCTTGGGTCACCTGTGTGTGCCACCGCAGGTCCTGCACGTGTCGCCAGGGGTGGTGGGAGGGGTGGTAGACATAGGTCGCTGCTTGCAGAGGGGTCTGGACTGCATGATGACCCACAACTGGCACGCATCGCTGATGCGTACCAGGATAGCACCGGAGAGGTCAGACAGGTAGTGGGGATCCTCAAGAACATACAACAGCAGCAGGCTGCCCATCATGCCCGCTTGGACTCCCACATGTCCTGTGTGGAGACACACATGTCTCGCATGGAGTCCAAGAGGGACACATTGCAAGAACTCACAGCGGTGCATAGGGACATATTGACATGCCTCCGCCAGATTAGCACCAACATGGCCACACCTCCCTGTGTGCCCACAACATTTGGTGCTGCAACAACTGACACCGCCACAGGGAGGGAGGAGGACTCTGGCCGAGACTCCCCTGCACCACCGCAGCCTGCACGTGAGGGTCCCCCCCCAAAGAAGAGGGGTCGTCCGAGGAAGGAAAACTGAGAGGTTGATGGCCACGTACATCCCCCAGGAAGCCAACACCTGTTCCAGAAAATCTCCTTTGTGTGCAAACTTTTCACCCTGTCGAATGCAACACAACTCTCCCACATGACATGGGGAGTTCAAGTTGGACTAATGTATCATATGACTGTGGACTACACTCAGGACATTTCTGCTACTAAGACTTCCAACTCATCTGGGAACTTTGGATCACAATCCCAATGTACAGCACCCACCATCCTGTGCACTATACACACACACATTTCTGTAAATAAAATCACTATTACACCATACTTGCCTCTGTTGTTATTCAAATGTGGATACTGTTATGGTGATGATGATCTGCTAAATTACACTGTGTATGCTAACTGCTACAGCAAGTACAACACCGTCACGTGAGTCATGGTGACGTGACACATATGAGGGAGACACACCACTAGGGCTACACAACACAGAGACACCAGGGCCATCGGACTCATCGCCTACAGTGATGTTGCCAGGAAATACTGTGGAATGCACAGACACCACACCTACTCAGAGTCTGTGTCAACTAGCCCACAGGTGCAGTAAGCAAATGTCAGTCAGATGTGTGACCACAGACAACGCACATCCCAAAGTGAAGCACAGGTTTATTACACATTTGCAACATGTTGTTTCCACTACAAATGCAAGGTTTACCCACGTGGCAGTGGCCACACAGTCAACAAGTGCAGAAGATATGAAGTCCAGGGGTGTGTGGCACATCACCTGTAGGGAAACTACTGCTGCCACCCTGAAAGCTGAATCATGGTGTCGGGGGATCCAAGTTGACCAAAGTACTCAGTAAGCACCCTGTGAAGGACAGACATGACACACAGTTAAAACCACTGAAGAACAGGACAGAACTGCAATACTCATGCCCAATACATGTCACAAGACAAGTACACAAAACCAAGTTAGCATGTCAAAACTGTTGGGGAGTACATACTACCTGTAAGGACACATTGCTGCACGCATCCAGTCAAGTAGCACATGGCCACACTCAAACAGCACCAGAGCACCACCCACACATATCATGCAAACTCACATCATTCACATTACATCTCCCTGGATACTCACATTCAGCTGAAGAAGTTGGTGATGAGCTGTGTGCGGACATCACCATCATCATCATCATCATCACTGGCATCGTGGTCCAGGCCAGGATCCTCCACAGGTGGCGGACGTTGGTCATCGTCATCCAGGGTGAGAGGCAACTCCTTCCGCACTGCCAGGTTGTGTAGCATCCAGCAGACGATGACAATCTTGCACACCTTTGCTGGGGCATATGGGAGGGCCCCTCCTGTCTTGTCCAGGCAGCGGAAGCGGCTCTTAAGGAGACCAAAGGTCCGCTCAATCACTCTCCTGGTCCGACCATGTGCCTCATTGTAGCGCATCTGGGCTGGTGTCACAGGGTTCCTGAGGGGTGTCAGCAACCACGGCATGTTTGGGTATCCGGAGTCACCTACGGACAGACAAGTGCACATTAGCTGAGTAGGAAAAGTGGGCGGTATACTACAGAGCAGAACACACACAATGGTACAAAGTCAGTACACACCGACAAGCCAGGCACGCTGGTTCTGCATCTGTGCCATCATCCTCGGGATGCAACTACTCCTCATCACGTAGGCATCGTGTGCTGAACCAGGGAAACGGGCACACACATGTGTGATGGTCATATCTGCAAGACATACCACCAGAGCATTGATCGAATGGTAATGTTTCCGGTTCCGGTATGCCTGCTCATGTGCCTGTGGTGGTACCAAAGCCACATGTGTCCCATCAATGGAGCCAATGACATGTGGCATCCTCCCCAGGGCATAGAAGTCACTCTTGACGTCAGTGAGTTGTTGACGTGTAGGGAAATAGATGTACTGGTTCAGGCATCTCAACATTGCCTCCAAATCATCGCGTAGCACACGGCTGAACATAGTCTGTGACATCCCACCGGCAGTCGCCACAGTGTGTTGAAAGGTACCGGTGGCAAAGAAGTGTAGGGCTGCCATTACCTTCACCTTGGGGGTCAGTGCCGTAGGGTACGGCCGGCCAGGTTGCAAATGTGGTGCCAAGCGCACTGCCAAATCCTCAATCAGCTGCCTGGTGAAGCGGTACCGTCGGATGCTGTCACGTTCCACCATCGTTGCCAGGTCAGGGAATGGTCTATGGACAGCTGGAGCCCTGCAGTGCATAGGTTGAGGAAAGAAAGATTGTCAGTCACCCCACATATGTGCCATTCACCATACTCAATTTCACATGATACATCATTACGAGACACAAGTACTTGATGTGTGTGCCGTTCTGTTCGCACATAACTCGCACCTACATGGCCATCATCTGACTACTCAGTACAACATGTGTGGACAACAGGTTCCAGGTTGTGCTATGGGAAACCATTAGGCTGTGTCACAGTACCCATTTACTGCTGTCACATTCCACACACACACCACAGTGACATGTCTGGACAGATGCGCCACAGGCATCACAGCTCATTGACAGGTAGATTCCCAGTGACCCTGACTTGCCACATGGACACTGGCATTACATGGCGTATCATGTACACGTCAGAAAAACAAACATGACTCCCACAGGTAGTGGCCCCTGTCGCCTACGCAGGACAGACATGGACGCCAGTGACGCACAACATCAAAGTCCATGCACAAACAACGTTGATGTGGAGACTGTCTCCCATCGTGCACATGGAATCAGAGACATCGGAAACACAACATGCACACAGACTGTGGAGGGACATCACTATTGTGGCAATGGGTCACCCTGTGATGTACATGCCTTCCCCCATGGGACCCAGGGGGTATGTGACATGTCACACACATACACAACCTGGAAATGTGACCATGCCACATGCTCCGAAATGAACTGTTGCACATCACAGTGGTCATGTGCACACCACACAAAGGACCCTGTCCCCATTAACACATGCACAGCCTGGGTGTGGCTGCCCACAAGTGCCACCACAGAAACCACATGTTAACCCCCATACACAGAAAAGGTAATGCAGCCTTACATGCCTTAGGAAACAGTGTGGACTGGGTGTGGTGTTGTAGGTGTGCCCCTGGGTATCTGGCAGGTATATGTGGCTGGCATACGTTCACCAGTGACAAGCATGGTGACATATGCGACTGACCTGTACAGGTACGCGTTGTACAGCAATGGTCCGATCAGTGTGCCCGGCCGGCCCATTGCATCTGTTGTGTGCAGGTACGCGTTGTACCCGGAATACGTGTTGTACAGCAATGGACCAATCGGTGTGCCCGGCCGGCCCATTGCATCTGTTGTGTGCGGGTACGCGTTGTACCCGGAATACGCGTTGTACAGCAATGGACCGATCGGTGTGCCCGGCCGGCCCATTGCATCTGTTGTGTGCGGGTACGCGTTGTACCCGGAATACACATTGTACAGCAATGGACCGATCGGTGTGCACGCACTGGCCATTGAATCTGTTGTGTGCGGGTACGCGTTGTACAGCAATGGACCGATCGGTGTGCCCGGCCGGCCATTTGCATCTGTTGTGTGCGGGTACGCGTTGTACCCGGAATACGCGTTGTACAGCAATGGACCGATCGGTGTGCACGCACTGGCCATTGAATCTGTTGTGTGCGGGTACGCGTTGTACAGCAATGGACCGATCGGTGTGCCCGGCCGGCCCATTGCATCTGTTGTGTGCGGGTACGCGTTGTACCCGGAATACGCGTTGTACAGCAATGGACCGATCGGTGTGCCCGGCCGGCCCATTGCATCTGTTGTGTGCGGGTACGTGTTGTACCCGGAATACGCGTTGTACAGCAATGGACCGATCGGTGCGCACGCATTGGCTATGGCCTGGCATGGCAACGGACGCGTTTTCGAAAGTTTAACGAGTCTGATGCTGTGAATTCAGTTGGCCACCCACAACAATGTTGCAAATGCATGGGTGTCATGAAGTTGAACTTTTGAAGGATGCTGTGGGCGTGTGTAAGTGGTGCAATTCCATGGATTGGCCAGATTCAGAAGATGCAAACGACTTGGACCTATCACTTTGGACACATGGGGCGGTATCTGCCTCAGCAGCACACATATAATGCTGGCTGTTCCCCTGAGAGCTCACTTGCCTGCACTACATGCTCCAGGACGACATCTGCCACCACCACTGCTGCTGTCTCTGCATCCTCTGGATCCTGCAATGGCACGTACTGTGGAGAGAGCCCCAGCCTTCAGCACTGAGGAGAACCAGGCCCTGCTGGACAGCCTCCTTCCACAGTACAGCAAGCTGTATGGGAAACCAGGGGAGCAGGTGAGTGTGCTGTCCACTGCCTTACAAATGTGCATGTTGTCTGACTAGCCAGACTTACAGTCTGCACGCCACTGGCTAGCAGGCTCACTGAGTAGTTCTCACCCCCCATAGTGTGTAGTTACATGCACTGAACAGGTATAGTGCAGTAACAGTGAATTTAAACAAGGTTTGACTTCCCAGGCAATGATTCCATGTAGTAACTGCTGGCAAACTGTTCATAGCCATCCTTGCACTGCCCGTGTACAACATGTGCCCCTGTGATTGAGACATGTATATCCAAATGTGTGATGCACGGATTTGTTGCATGTGTAGTAATGGCTTTTACACTTTGTCATCCTCACAGGTTGATGCCCACCAGAAGCAGGAAATATGGCTGGACATCGCCCGGGCAGTAAGGTCTGTGGGGGTCTACAAGCGCCGGATCCGCAACTGCCAGAAGAGGTGGCAGGACCTTCGGGGCTGGACCTGGAGGATCGCAAGGGTCCAGCTGAAGCTGTCGCCTCCTCGCAGGAGGGGCGGACACCGGACCCTGACCCCCACATGCTCAGGATCCTGGCAGTGGTCTTCCCTGATCTGGATGGGCAGCTGAAGGGCAGACAGCAGCAAGGAGGGGGTGAGTCCATGACTGCACTGTGAGCTTTGTCTGACATGCTATGTGCCCTCCTCTGGCCTGGTTAAACTTCAACAGTACATCAGTTATGTGGTCCAGGACCCATGTCCCTCAATTGTGCACTGCCCACTCCTCATCTGATACCCAGGTGTGGCCCTTACAGTCAGGAAATTGTGTCACTTGGGTACTGTGTCCTTGCATATTGCTTAGCTCAAGGTGGGGGACAGCATTTGTACCCGTAACTCTGTGGTGGGCTTCATGGGTGGGTCCATTGCTTACACAATGCCTGGGTTCTGACATGTAATCTGCGTGTTACTTTGATATGTGGTCCAATTGCTGATCTGATTCACCACATGTGCCTGGGGTATTTGGCACACACCCATGCTGCGGTTGTGAACAATGTTTGGGCCTCAGGAGTATGTATATCAAGTGTGTCACACATGCTTAGCCACCTGCCTACTGTCCAGGGCTCATCCCTCTTTCACGTGGAGCAGGACAGTCATGCCTACTCCAGGCCATACAATACACTCTGTACTCCCACTCCCGTGTATCAGCTGACACGTTGTGCTCAGTGAAATGTTCCCTCAGGTGTCTGCCTCTGTGTCATTGTGCTGTGGCTTTGTTGTCAGGACTACTGGGGTGTTCATCGGTTAGGGCTCAGCATGCCACCGGAGATGTGACCATAGGAGACGATACTTGTGTGACATATAGGTGTTTGATCACTTGACCGTGCATACTGGGGTATGCGACTGTGCAGTTCAGGCAGCTGTTTCCCATTCACAGCAGATTGTGAGGTGCTCATGTTCCGAGGGTTGTGTTTCATGTCTCCCATATGTCCAATTGGTATGACGTGGACAAATGAGAGTTCAGATGATGTGGTTTGTGGGGGATGGACATGTGCACTTGTCAGCTACTGGACTTGCATTCCCCATGACCTAGGATTGTGACACAGTGCAGACAGTTGTTGTCTGGCTGCCCTGCCCATGTGACTGGAGACAGTGATGTATGACTTTGCAGGCATGCCTGTGCCATGGCGTTAAACTTCCTAAGAGTGATCCTGCAGGGGAGTGACATGTGCTACATGCACCCCATTGTGGCATTGACTATCAGGACATGGGTGCATCATGGTGTCTGGTGCTGGTATGCATCACATGCATTTCAAAATAGACTCTGGCCATCCCTTTATCCGGACACCTGTACTGACTCAGTGGCAAGAGTTGTGATGTGTGCATGTTCACATACTTCACCGTGTACTCTGCACTGTCCAACTACTGTGTAGGTGGTGCATGTGTCCACACTGGTGTATTGCCATCCGACAGACACCAGACCGATGGGTGCAAGGCCAGGAGGGATGTGAGTGCCATGGTTGACCATCAGACTGACAATTGGCTTCTCCTACTCTGTTTGGGCACTTTTGGCAATGTTCAACTAAGGATGCCAGGGCTTGCTCTGTAATGTGCTGTACATACTGTGGTTTTGTGCGGTCAGTGCAGGTGACTGATGTCTGTCTGTTTCCCTAATTGTTTGCAGATACATCCACGGCCACAGGAGGGGACAGCTCCACGGACCAGGAGGAGCCGCTGAGCCAGACTGGGTCAGTAGCCGATGAGTGGTCGGAGGGACCCAGTGGCACGGAGGGCGAGGGGAGCCACACCGAGGAGTCCTCAGCACCATCCACCTCAGCTGAGGACCACAGCAGCTCGGAGGATGACTCCCTTGTGGAGGTGGGTGACAGCAGCCACCACACCCCAGCTACTATTGCTGTCCCCGCCACCACCACCACCACCACCACCGCCCTCCCATCGGCTCCCATTCCAGAGGTCCGTGGAGGCTCCCGTGTTCGGGAGCGTGTCTCCTTCGTGCCAGGCACCGCAGCCCCTGCCCCTGTGTCCCCTGCTGCCCTGAGTGAGGAGTCTGTGTACCTCCTTCGCCAGCTCCATGTAGGGCAGACAGCAATGCTGAGTGTCCTCCATGCCCACACCACTCTGTTGACTCAGCTGGTGTCGTTTATGGAGGGCATCTCATCGGGCATGTCTGCCCTACAGAGGAGCAATAGGTCCATGGACTCCTCCCTGACGGCAGCAGTGTCCCTCCTCCAACAGTCCCTCACCCATCCTACATCTGCCCCATCCACACTTCCTGGCACCCTACCTGTCCCAAGCACATGCACACCTGCACATTCACCCAAACACACAGACACGAGCAGCACAGACACACCCACTACAAAACCAAGACGTGCACGCAGGCATCCTCAGGGGACTGATACCACACCCACAGGGGATGGGGTACATACACACACACAGGCATCCACAGTCACTCCGCAGTCCTCCGATACCTCTCCCTCCAAGGCCCCTTCCCTTGCCTCACCTGCAACCCCACCTACACAGCAGATCTTCCTCTGTGACCTCGGCCTCTTCCCCTCCAATCCAGCTGATCCAGGATACAGGGGGAAGAGGAAGTCCACCCACACAGAGGGAGTGCCCCTCACCCCCGGACACCCTCCCCCAGGCGCAGACAGACTGAGGCCCCCATCCGCAAGTCCCCCGGACCCGGAAGAGCAAGACCCCGCCGCCACCCTGCAGCTCAACCACCAAGTCTCCTTCCTCCATCCCTCAGGCCCCCACTGCACAGGTTCCCCCACCACACCCTGCCCCAGGTTCCCCCACCCACAGATACACCATCCCCAAAATGATCCGGCCTTCTCCCCCTACCACTTGCTCTTCCAGCAACACACCCCCGCTGCGCTTGTTTGTGCCACTGGTGTGGAGAGCGTGTCCTCCCCCTCTGTCCTGCCCACCTTACCTGAACCCCATTCTACTCCCTGGAGATAGGCACTGCAGTGGAGTCCACTACAACCCTGTCTGACTTGGGCACTGCAGTGGGGAACCTGTCCACTCCATCTGCATGGCCCACTGCAGTCGTGCCGGCACCCACACCATCTGACTCAAGCCCCCCAGTTGTGCCGGCACACACCATGTCAGACACCTCCACTGCAGTTGTCAGTGACTCTCCAGCACCCTCCACCCCTTCCCTGCCTCCTTCTGGTGAGCCCTGATCCTGTCCCTGCGGTGCCTGGCCTGCCCCCCCCGTATGCCCCTCCGAGGGGAATGTCCCTGATGTGTAGCTGTGCAGGCATGCAAAGGGTGACATCTGGCACTGTCACCCTGTTTGGACTCTTGTTATGGACTGGCCATTGGCCTTTGTTATATTTCTGGACTTTCACTTCTTCACACACAAATGCTGAATAAAGCTACTTTCTGTTCTCTAGTGGTTTTGCTTCTGATGTACATGATGTTGATGTTGCTAACCGTGCCCTTGCTGCACTGATGGTGATTTTTGATATCAGGGAAATAAAGTGTTACTGTGCAGGACCCCATGTGGTCCAGGGGGAATGTGTCCTATCCTGGTGTGTATCCATGTCATCCTTTGCAGCAATATGAGGGTGTCATGTTTTCAATATTTGGCAATGGGATTTCCTACTTTTCTTTGCAATATCACATCTGTGGCTTACACCCCTGCACATCTGTTGTGCTTGCCATTGTTCAATTTGTCTATTTCCCTGACAGTGTGACCATCTCCACTGGACATGCAAGTTTGGGCATCAATGGGGAAGGACTCATCAGTGTGATCAGTGCAACTTGCTATACAAGTGTGTTGGATCTGTGCAGATGGTGTCGGTGACACTCCCATGACCAGGCTGATGTGACGAGAGCCTTCATTTTGTGCTAATTGTTGACTGAGTGACCAAGTGTACTGCTGATATGATAGGGCCCTGCAGAGACAACGTATGGCACAGCTTTCCGTACACAGGAGTGGAGTGCCCTCATGGCAGTGTGTAATTCCGTGACATTGCCTGAGCCCAAGGTGTGTGTTGTGTGAGCATGTCTGTGTGTGTTCACTTCCGTTTTGCAACACAGGCTGGGATCCCTAGTGATGTTCCTGTTTGTGATGCTTGCTGAGTTGACCTATGTACCACCCAAATCTTCGCACTCGGTTCTCTGGGATGTGGGTGCATGGCACATTACTGGTCATCAGGGTGTCATCCATAGGTGTGTTTGCTGTCAGGGCTGAGTTTGTGGATAAACGCAGATGAGACACAGTCAGGATTCCCCTTGGCACTTATTGGTTACACAAGTCATGTAATTTACAGTTTGTGTTAGCTTTCAGTGATTGTGACACGTTGTGTGTGTGACTGCTGCCACTCCTCTGGGTCAGAGCTGCAATGTTGGAAGTTGTCTATGTGTGTTCTTTGTGGGTGACCTTGACTTCTTCATTGGTGTGTGACTGTGTCCGGGATCACATTGATTGTGGTGGATTTCACGTCATGCCCATGTACAGCGTACTGTGCAGTGTGTCAGACATTCACGAGTCTTGTTGACTGGCCAGGTGTAATGGGTTTCTGCACCTTAGTTCCCACAACCACCCCTGGGATTGTCATGGGTGCATGTGCAATGTCACCAGTCCATGTGAGCTTCACTGCTGCACATTGGTGGAGATCAAGGTGTGTGGTGTTGAGTGTGTGCAAATGAGAGTTGTTGCACGGCTAGACCCCTATCTCCATGTTGGCCTTGGCTGACAGGCCGTGCTGATTGATTTGTGCTTGTGTAGGTGTGATGGTAGTTTGTTGCTCAGGACACATGACTGTGGTTCACAGTGTGAACGACATCTAGCTATGTCATCACAGTGGGATTATCATGCAGGCCACGGTCAACACGATGTGGGGTCCCTGGGGGTAGTGCTGTGGTGGGTCTGTCTCTTGCTGTGTTATTTGCTGTTCCGACAAGCTTGTGTGACATGTGTAATTTGGGCTCCCTCTCATCTAACAATGCCTGTTTGCCCACATAGGGGAATCCGATCCATGAGTTACTTTTGTGTGGCACTGTATACACATCTGTGTAATTGTGATTCAGGCCTCCTCATGTGTTGTGTGGTTGCCTGGGGACACTGGCACACCCCCATCACCTGTTGTGTTTGATCTGCAGTGTGAGGCTGCCTGTTTGTGTTTGTGCATCTGTACCACTGCATTGGCATATCTTTAGTGTGCCATTGGCTGTATGTTGTTTGTTGGCTTTCCCCTGCTGTCCCTGGGACTCCTAGGTCATCAGTCAGCACAATGATCATGGTTTGTATGTCCCTTTGCTGCCATGGTATGGTATTTGTTCACCTGACATCTACAGTCTCCAAAGGATATCTACATTTGTGTGTCCATTGGTTCAGATGTGTGGGGCTGCATTATGATGGTCACTTCTGTCATTGTGTTATTGAGGAATGTTGCCAATATCAGCCCCCATGGGTGATGTTTGTCTGCACATGGCCAAAGGTATATCTTATTGGCACTGCACTGTTTGCCTCACCCAATGTATGTTGCTATGGGACACAAGAACTACTTTGCCACTGATGTATTTGTTGTTCTGTGACCAGGGATCATCCATGCTGTTTGGCAGTTGCAGCTTTTTCCATGACAACACTTACCTTTTGGTCACTGTGATGATGGGGGTTTAGACCCCATTGCCACACTGTTCAAACTGTGCTTCAGCTATGGACCCCACACTTACCTTTTGGTCACTGTGATGATGGTGGTTTAGACCCCATTGCCACAGTGTTCAAAATGTGCTTCAGCTATGGACCCCACACTTACATTTTGGTCACTGTGATGATGGGGGTTTAGACCCCATTGCCACAGTGTTCAAACTGTGCTTCAGCTATGGACCCCACACTTACCTTTTGGTCACTGTGATGATGGGGGTTTAGACCCCATTGCCACAATGTTCAAAATGTGCTTCAGCTATGGACCCCACACTTACCTTTTGGTCACTGTGATGATGGGGGTTTAGACCCCATTGCCACAGTGTTCAAAATGTGCTTCAGCTATGGACCCCACACTTACCTTTTGGTCACTGTGATGATGGGGGTTTAGACCCCATTGCCACAGTGTTCAAACTGTGCTTCAGCTATGGACCCCACACTTACCTTTTGGTCACTGTGATGATGGGGTGTTATACCCCATTGCCACAGTGGTCATGGTCTGCTTGCATTGTGGAGCCCACACACATTTATGTGTGACACATGTGATAGGGGGTCACATTGTATGCTCAATGACATGTTCAGTGTTGTGGGCATTTGACACAGACTACACACGCTTGTCATGGTGTTGGTGGGATGTATTTTCAGATATTCCTTATGTTGGAGTATGCTGGTTGTGTCATGCATTTCCCGTCCTATGTTTAGGGGTGGTGTGGGTGGTAGGCATTCCTCCCCCTATGAGTGGGGATGGTGGTAGTGGTAGGCATCCAGGCCCCCCTGAGTAGAGGTGGTGGTAGTGGTAGGCATCCATCCCCCTATTAGTTTGGTTGGTAGTAGTGACAGGCATCCAGCCCCCCCTGAGTAGGGGTGGTGGTGGTGGTAGGTATCCAGGCCCCCCTGAGTAGGGGTGGTGGTAGTGACAGGCATCCAGCCACCCCTGAGTAGGGGTGGTGGTAGGCATCCAGGTCCCCCTGAGTAGGGGTGGTGGTAGTGGCAGGCATCCATCCCCCTAAGGGTGGGGATGGTAGTAGTGACAGGCATCCAGGCCCCCCTGAGTAGGGGTGGTGGTAGTGGTAGGCATTCATCCCCCTATTAGTGGGGTTGGTAGTAGTGACAGGCATCCAGCCCCCCCTGAGTAGGGGTGGTGGTGGTGGTAGGTATCCAGGCCCCCCTGAGTAGGGGTGGTGGTAGTGACAGGCATCCAGCCCCCCCTGAGTAGGGGTGGTGGTAGTGGTAGGCATCCAGGCCCCCTGAGTAGGGGTGGTGGTAGTGGCAGGCATCCATCCCCTTAAGGGTGGGGATGGTAGTAGTGACAGGCATCCAGGCCCTCCTGAGTAGGGGTGGTGGTAGTGGTAGGCATCCATCCCCCCATGAGTGGGGATGGTAGTAGTGACAGGCATCCAGCCCCCCCTGAGTAGGGGTGGTGGTAGTGGTAGGCATCCAGCCCCCCATGAGTAGGGGTGGTGGTAGTGGTAGGCATCCAGGCCCCCCTGAGTAGGGGTGGTGGTGGAGGCAGGCATCCAGCCCCCCCTGAGTAGGGGTTGTGGTAGTGGTAGGCATCCATCCCCCTATGAGTGGGGTTGGTAGTAGTGACAGGCATCCAGCCCCCCTGAGTAGGGGTGGTGGTAGTGGTAGGCATCCATCCCCCTATTAGTGGGGTTGGTAGTAGTGACAGGCATCCAGCCCCCCTTGAGTTGGGGTGGTGGTAGTAGTAGGCATCCATCCCCCTAAGGGTGGGGATGGTAGTAGTGACAGGCATCCAGGCCCCCCTGAGTAGGGGTGGTGGTGGTGGTAGGCATCCAGCCCCCCCTGAGTAGGGGTGGTGGTAGTGGTAGGCATCCATCCCCCTGAGTAGGGGTGGTGGTAGTGGCAGGCATCCATCCCCCTAAGGGTGGGGATGGTAGTAGTGACAGGCATCCAGGCCCCCCTGAGTAGGGGTGGTGGTAGTGGTAGGCATCCATCCCCCCATGAGTGGGGATGGTAGTAGTGACAGGCATCCAGGCCCCCCTGAGTAGGGGTGGTGGTAGTGGTAGGCATCCAGGCCCCCTGAGTAGGGGTGGTGGTGGCAGGCATCCAGCCCCCCTGAGTAGGGGTGGTGGTAGTAGTAGGCATACAGGCCCCCTGAGTAGGGGTGGTGGTAGTGGTAGGCATCCATCCCCCTAAGGGTGGGGATGGTAGTAGTGACAGGCATCCAGGCCCTCCTGAGTAGGGGTGGTGGTGGTGGTAGGCATCCAGCCCCCCCTGAGTAGGGGTGGTGGTAGTGGTAGGCATCCATCCCCCTATTAGTGGGGATGGTAGTAGTGACAGGCACCCAGGCCCCCTGAGTAGGGGTGGTGGTAGTGGTAGGCATCCAGGCCCCCCTGAGTAGGGGTGGTGGTAGTGGTAGGCATCCATCCCCCTAAGGGTGGGGATGGTAGTAGTGACAGGCATCCAGCCCCCCCTGAGTGGGGTGGTGGTAGTGGCAGGCATCCAGCCCCCTATGGGTGTGTATGGCATTGGTGATGGCCATCCCACCCCTATGGTTCTGATGTTGCTAGTGTACGTAATATGTGCATCCCTATGTGTGTGTGACATATTTCGGGTACGTGTCGTTTGTTTGTGTTGTTGGTGTTTGACTTACCATCTGCGCCGTACGCGTCCGTGCCGGTCCCGGTAATAGATGTAGAGTATAGGTAGGACCTGCGCAATGGGATTCATGCTTGGATCGTCTCGTTCGGGTTTCTCGTGTCTTCGAGTCGTACTCGTAGCAGGCTTGTTCGTCTCGGAGCCGCGTGGATCGTCTTGTGGCGCGAAACGGAGCTTATGTACGGCTCGCCCGGATGCTCAAACGTCCCGGACGTAGCGACGGGTTCGGCGCGTACGGTGTGCGCATCGTACTCGTCCGGCCGGAAGGTGCTGTGTATTTGCTTCCGTACAACTCGATTCGGCATTTACGGATCCGGCTCGGGCGGGGAACAGGAGCTGAATTGGGTAAGTACGGCTCGCTCGGAAACTGGGTTGTTATACGCATCGTACTTGTTCGTCCGGACGAATGTTCAAATCGGTCGGGAAACACGCATGCGGCTGGTTTTTTTTCCGGACGAATACTGTTAGGTGCGCTTCCGGCCGGGATCGGAATCGACCCCTCTGTATCCAAATCGGTCCGCAGACCTACCAAGTGCAAAGCAAATGGTCCGCAGACCATGCGAAATATTATTCAAAAGGGCGCCATATTCACAAAGAACCAAAGCAAACTCACCTGGTGCACACAGGTCGAACAAATTTATTCTCCACTCTTCAGACCAAACGGTCAAATCCAAGGGTTTCGCCTTTCAGGACCCCAGCCGGGACGACCACTGGGCGAGGCACCACCCGATCAGACAGGCGGGCAGCGGCGAGTGCTAAGCTCGATCGTGCAGGAATCCCCGATCCGCCCATCCGACCCGACGTCGCCCCATCCTCCTCACCCGTCCGCGGGCAAGGATGGGTCACCCGATGGGGTCCCTGTTCGTGCGCCAACTGAAGGAAGTGACCCGAATAGGGTCACCCGGGTCACCTGTGACCACCTCTCGGCCTTCCCAACAATTGAAGAGTCGGTCAGACAGTAGAGAATACAAACCAAAGTTATTTATTAGTATTGCGCTGCAGCGGAGCCCAGTCTGATCAGCCTCATGAGATAGCTGCCGAGGGACTGACTCCCCCCAACATAACATCAGCTATTATACATTTCCAATTCCCCAAGAACACGCCCAGACTTGAAAATTCCGGTCCAGGCAACAGTGAACAAAGAAGGCACAGAAGGATGAGCTATGGTCCTGGGACCGGGTACACGCTATCTCCACTTCAAGGTTACTTTGCCCGCGCCCGCCATTATAGAAGGTGGGAACGAGCCTATCTAACAGCAAAGGTATGCCATAATAGAGAGTAAATTCATTAGTGCAGTGAAACTCGGCCTTGGAGAAATATCAGCTGAGGAGACATCGAGGCAGTTTTCTGCTGAAGCAAGCAATGTGAGACAGAAACTCAGCTTCGTTCATGGAACAAAATGGCGGCTGCTAATAAAATGGTGCCATGAATGCTAACTTGACACAAAACGAAGTATGAGCAACAAGGCAATTACGTTTTCAATTCTAACATAACTAAAGCCTGGACTGCGGTTTTTAGGTCTGCAGTTTCAAGGAAGGGTTTTAGTTTTCTCAAATAGCTCAGGTGGAACCTGGCAGTTTTGGCCATCGAGTTGATGTGGTCACGCATATTCAGGTTGCTGTCCAGGGTTATGCCAAGAGATTTGGCAGATTCCACTATGGTCGGTGTGCAGTTAAGTGCTGTGATCGAGTTAGTCCATTCCAGGATGTCATTAGTGTTTTTAGGGGGGTAGATGAGAAGGAACTCTGGGGCATATTAGCAAGGGCTTTATCGCCACTTTAGCGGCACTTTTTGCCGCTAAAGCGGCGATTTTTTTATCACCCTATCAGCAAGCTGTCGCTAACAGGCGTTAGCGACAGC
The DNA here is from genome assembly GCA_963921515.1 of Calotriton arnoldi. Lineage (NCBI taxonomy): Eukaryota > Metazoa > Chordata > Amphibia > Caudata > Salamandridae > Calotriton > Calotriton arnoldi. Next base: position 5,352,758 of record CAWUFW010000148.1, on the reverse strand, counting down.
TTTCTGGCGATAGCGGCCGGTTTTCCCATCGCCTTGCATGCCAGCGATAATTATCGCTAATGACATGCAAGGTAGGCGTTCCCAACTAAAAGCGACTGAAAACAGTCGCTAACACAACTTCCCCCTATTAGCAACGCAGGCGAAGCGATAAAGAAAGTCGCGCTAAGCGCGAATATCGCTAGAATTTAACACCTGCTAAAAACATGACTTACCTGTTTGTTGAATGGGAGGTGGATTGTCAGGCTAAGTCCACCATGGCGTTAATGCGTGAATATCGCTAGATTTCCAGCGATATTCACACATTTCGCCGCTATCGCTGGATATTTTATCGCATTGGAGATAAACGTTGCTAACAGCGTGTTATCTCCGCGATAATATCCAGCAATAGGCGGCGATTAAAAAAAACGCGCTAAGCGCGGTTTGCGATAATTATCGCAAGTTGTTGCTAATATCCCCCTCTGTTTTTTGTGCACTCAGTTTGAGCTGGTTGCTGGCGAGCCATTGAATAGTTGACTTCAGAGCCTCATTCAAACAGTTAATCTCCTCTAGAGATGAGATTTTGATGTAGATCTGGGTATCGTCGGCGTACATGTGGAAGGAAATGGGATTTACTTTACTGGTAGACGCCAGCGCCACCAAACTCTGTGGCATAAGATATTGTGTAAGAAAGGCAGGGTCGCCTGGTGCTGGACAATGGCGTCTAGTGACCTGCCTATTAACTGGTGGTTCCGAACATGATTTCGCCCTGTGCCCTAAAGGGTATCCGTGAGGGCCTATTTAAATGGCAATGGTGGATCTGTAGGTGCTCAACCAAGCTGAAGTACCTCTGTCAGAACATTAATCTTCACTGCCATAAATGGGTGTTGTAGGTCTAATACTTCTACCTCCCATAACGACAATGAAGAAGGAAATTTCCTCAGTGGCAAGGCACGGAAGAGAAGCAAGGCTAGTATCTGGAGAAGTATCCAGGTCATTGACATCTTGGAGTTCTTAATACCAGTTTCCTCATAATATTGGGGGACAAAATCATCCTCTTCATCAAAATTGTCATTATCCAAATCAGTGACCAAGAAGAATGACGTTGGCGCAGAGCCGCAGGTTGCCCCCTACCCTTGCACAGGAGTACTGCTTTAGAGTTTCAGGATCCTGTCAGGAATATTCACAAGGTGAGGAAGCTGTGGCTAGAAGTAACCATCAGAATTCCTTCACATCCAAAATTGACTCATCTTAAGCCTGAGATAAGTTATCTTTAAAAAGGTACAGCATCACCATTTGGCCTTTTGGTGACGATTAAGAAGGCTGCCAGTCAGATACTTTCCTTATCAGTGCAGGGAAACAAAATCTATATCCATCAAGAATTTGCCAAATAAACTATAGAAGCTTCTAAAGTGTATAAAAATTCAACAATATAAACTTTTCTAATATAAATATTACAAAGATTGTTGGTCTGCAGCATTACCTTTTATATTTTTGTTATAAGAGTAGAAACAAATTTGGTCCTGTAATATATTTGGTTGGTTTCCTGTTTCCTTAATTTAGTTGTAATATATTATTGAATTGGGGTGCCATGTTAACTCTTTAAAGCAAAATTCTTAGATAAATATTTATGTTGGTGTTTTAAATCATAAGTGTTGGTTCACTGAAATATAAAATTTTTACCTGTTTTCAAAATTTTGGTTGCTGTTTTGAAAATATTATCAAAATCCTTAATATCGCTGACAATGCTTGATGTAACATAGATATTTTTAAATCTTATGTAGTAACATGTTTCTTACTTACTGCACGTTAGACGTTATTCGATGTTCTTATATCTTCTGCTGTTAAATGTATTTTCTCAAACTGAAAGATGCTGCACCTGGTGGGGTTACATTATTTTTAAAGAAAATATGCTAATCTTTCTTGAGGTAAGTTTCATAAATCTTTATTACTTCATGACATGTTTAGGAAACCCCATGAGACTTATGTTTCAACTAAATTTTCAGATAATATCTCACTCTATTTCATAATTGTAATCTGATCAATGCATTCTTTATTGTCATGTAATTTATTTTTATATTAGTAACTCAATTATTTTTTTTACATTTACTTAACATTAGGGTTAAAAGGCAGACACATCAACACCACCTTCATCCTGTGCGACGCTCCAACAAATGATGCAGAGGAAATAGTCAAGGACGTATTCTACCAACAGATGCAAGATGAGCTTGAAGCCGAGCAGAATCATGACCTGAAGATTGTAATGAGAGACTTGAATGCTAAAGTGGGAAATGGCAACCAGAACCATGACAGAGCCATTAGAAGGGAAGGTTGTGGAACAAAGAATGGCCATGAAGAAAGAATATTAGACTCTTGTGCCACAAATGATCTGGTTACAGGAGGTACTCTCTTCCTCCACTGTGATATTCACAAACTAACTTGGTGCTAACCCAATGGCAGAGACAGAAACCAGATATACCATGTGGTGATAAGCAGCACCAGAAAATGCTCACTGCAAGATGTCAGAGTGAGGAGGGCAGTGGACATGGGCATTGATCACCATCTAGTGACCACTTTTGTGAAGTTGAAACACAGAAAAACAGAATGCAAAACATCAGGACAACAGCACTTTGAAGGGCAAAATTAGAGGACCCAACACCGAAAAGGTATTCGTCTTACAAATAAAAACAGGCTCCAACTCCTGGTAGACATGGAAGATCAGTCTCAGTCAGCTTAAGAAGCAGTCAACATAAAATGGGAACAGGTCTCTTCAATATATGTGAAGAGCAGAGAAACATACTTGTGGACCAAGACAAGGAAGAGGAAAGAATGGATAAAACAAGACACATGACAATCTATTGAAGACAGGAGGGCAGCACAAAAGAAAATCACGGAGGCCAAATCTGAGAGGCTGCAGTGGAAATAAAAAAAACAGTACATAGAAGTAAACACAGCAGTCAAAAGAATGACAACAGCAGACAAACTGGCATACCCGAGTTACCTTGCCAGCCAGGCAGAGGAGGCAGTCAGTAGAGGAGAACTGGGGAAGGTCTTCAAGATCACGAAGATAGTCAGTGATAAATATTGTGCCACATACAACACCCCTATCATGGACAAGCAAGGCAGACTACTCACAACAGAGAAAGAGCAGGAAGCATGCTGCACCAAGCACTTCAAAGAAGTCCTGAACAGACCAGTACCAACCCCAAAGTAAACATCTAAAAAGCAAGGACAGACTTGGATGTGAATACTACCCCACCACAGAAAGAAGGAATCATCACTGCCATAAGATCTCTCAAGAACAGAAAAGTTCAAGACAACCTGAATGCAGAAATGTTAACCCCTTCGCTGCTAGGCCTTTTCCCCTCCTGTGCTAAGCCTTTTTTTGGCTATTTGGGGTAGTGCGCGCTTAGGCCCCTGTAACTTTTTGACCACATAAGGTATCCATGCCAAATTTGCGCCCTTTTTTTCTAACATCATGGGGATTGTAAAGGTACCCAGGGTTTGTGGATTCCCCTGGAGGGGACCCAGAAATTAGTCAAAATACAGCTAAATTTTGTTTGTTTTTGGGAAAAATGCGAAAAAGGGCTACAGATGAAAGCGTCTTGATTTTTCCCTGCAAATGGCATCAAAAAAGGGGTTGTGGGGATGAAATCACCATCTTCCCAGCTTTCAGGGACAAGCTGACTTTTGTCAGAAAACCAACTTTTTTACACAGTTTTGGCATTTTTCTGGGACATAGCCTATTTTTGCTATTTTTTGTGCTTTCAACCTCCTTCCAGTTAATGGTAGAAATGGGTATGAAACCAATAATGGATCCTGGAAAGCCATACATTTATGAAAAGTAGACAAAATTCTGAATTCAGCAAGGGGTCATTTGTGTAGATCCTTAAAGTTTTCCTTATAGAAACTAACAGTTAAATAAAGGAAAAATTGAAAATTAGTTGAAAAAAACAGCCATTTGTGTCAACGTTTTCACCTGTAACTTCTTCTAATTATGACAGCTATTTGAAGGCAATATACCGTTATATCCGCTGGACCTTTCTGGTTGTGGGGATATATAGGACTTGTAGTTTCACCAAGAACCCGACGAACCCAGAGCCAATAATTGAGCAACATCTTGCAATGATTTTTTTTAAAGTACCGGGTATATAGCAATTATTTTGGGAAAATGTATACATGGAAAAATTGTTATGAAAGACACCTATGTATTTCTGAAATGGGAACAAAATGTAGATTTTAGAAACAGTAGATATTTGCACATTTCCGAAATTGGGAGTACCCATACTAGCATGAGAATTATAGGTCATTTTTCAAAATGACTTATTTTTTACACATTGTCTTTCATTTGGAAGGCAGAAATGCATCAAAAGTCAATAGGTAATAACAGTTGCTCTACAATTCTGTGTTACCCTAAGTCTCCCGATAAAAATGGTACCTCACTTGTGTGGGTAGCCCTTGTGCCCACAACAGGAAATGGCTCAAAATGCAACGTGGACGTACCACATTTTCACAATGAAAAATTACCCTTTTTTTGCAAAGTGCCTAGGTGTAGTTTTTGAACCCTAGCTCTGCCGGCACCTAGGGAAACCTAGCAAACCTATACATTTTTGAAAACTAGACACCCAGGGGAATCCAGGATGGGGTGACTTGACTGCCTCCCACCAGGTTCTGTTACCCAGAATCCCTTGCAAACATAAAAATTGTCCAAAAAACACATTTTCCCCACATTTCTGTGGTGGAAAGTTCTGGAATCTGCGTGGATCCACAAATTTCCACCCACCCTGCGTTCCCCAAAGTCTTACGAGAAAAATGGTACCTCACTTGTGTGGGTCGGCCTAGTGCCTGCGACAGGAAACGGCGCAAAACGCAACGTGGTCACACCTCAATTTCGCAGTGAAAAATGACCCTTTTTGGCAAAGTGCCTAGCTGTAGTTTTCGAACCCTAGCTCTGCCGGCACCTAGGGAAACCTAGCAAACCTATACATTTTTGAAAACTAGACACCCAGGGGAATCCAGGATGGGGTGACTTGACTGCCTCCCACCAGGTTCTGTTACCCAGAATCCCTTGCAAACATAAAACATTGTCAAAAAAACCAAATTTTCCCCACATTTCTGTGGTGGAAAGTTCTGGAATCTGCGTGGATCCACAAATTTCCACCCACCCTGGGTTCCCCAAAGTCTTCTGAGAAAAATGGTACCTCACTTGTGTGGGTCGGCCTAGTGCCCGCGACAGGAAACGGCGCAAAACGCAACGTGGTCACACCTCAATTTCGCAGTGAAAAATGACCCTTTTTGGCAAAGTGCCTAGCTGTAGTTTTTGAACCCTACCTCTGCCGGCACCTAGGGAAACCTAGCAAACCTATACATTTTTGAAAACTAGACAACCAGGGGAATCCAGGATGGGGTGACTTGACTGCCTCCCACCAGGTTCTGTTACCCAGAATCCCTTGCAAACATAACAAAATTGTCCAAAAAAACACATTTTCCCCACATTTCTGTGGTGGAAAGTTCTGGAATCTGCGTGGATCCACAAATTTCCACCCACCCCGCGTTCCCCAAAGTCTTACGAGAAAAATGGTACCTCACTTGTGTGGGTCGGCCTAGTCCTGCGACAGGAAACGGCGTAAAACGCAACGTGGTCACACCTCAATTTCGCAGTGAAAAATGACCTTTTTTTGCAAAGTGCCTAGCTGTAGTTTTTGAACCCTACCTCTGCCGGCACCTAGGGAAACCTAGCAAACCTATACATTTTTGAAAACTAGACACCCAGGGGAATCCAGGATGGGGTGACTTGACTGCCTCTCACCAGGTTCTGTTACCCAGAATCCCTTGCAAACATAAACAAATGTCAAAAAAACCACATTTTCCCCACATTTCTGTGGTGGAAAGTTCTGGAATCTGCGTGGATCCACAAATTTCCACCCACCCCGCGTTCCCCAAAGTCTTACGAGAAAAATGGTACCTCACTTGTGTGGGTCGGCCTAGTGCCTGCGACAGGAAACGGCGCAAAACGCAACGCGGTCACACCTCAATTTCGCAGTGAAAAATGACCCTTTTTTGGCAAAGTGCCTAGCTGTAGTTTTTGAACCCTACCTCTGCCGGCACCTAGGGAAACCTAGCAAACCTATACATTTTTGAAAACTAGACACCCAGGGGAATCCAGGATGGGGTGACTTGACTGCCTCCCACCAGGTTCTGTTACCCAGAATCCCTTGCAAACATAAATAATTGTCAGAAAAAACACATTTTCCCCACATTTCTGTGATGGAAAGTTCTGGAATCTGCGTGGATCCACCAATTTCCACCCACCCCGCGTACCCCAAAGTCTTCTGAGAAAAATGGTACCTCACTTGTGTGGGTCGGCCTAGTGCCCGCGACAGGAAACGGCGCAAAACGCAACGTGGTCACACCTCAATTTCGCAGTGAAAAATGACCCTTTTTTGGCAAAGTGCCTAGCTGTAGTTTTTGAACCCTACCTCTGCCGGCACGTAGGGAAACCTAGCAAACCTATACATTTTTGAAAACTAGACAACCAGGGGAATCCAGGATGGGGTGACTTGACTGCCTCCCACCAGGTTCTGTTACCCAGAATCCCTTGCAAACATAAAAAATTGTCCAAAAAAACACATTTTCCCCACATTTCTGTGGTGGAAAGTTCTGGAATCTGCGTGGATCCACAAATTTCCACCCACCCCGCGTTCCCCAAAGTCTTACAAGAAAAATGGTACCTCACTTGTGTGGGTCGGCTTAGTGCCTGCGACAGGAAACGGCGCAAAACGCAACGTGGTCACACCTCAATTTCGCAGTGAAAAATGACCCTTTTTTGGCAAAGTGCCTAGCTGTAGTTTTTGAACCCTACCTCTGCCGGCACCTAGGGAAACCTAGCAAACCTATACATTTTTGAAAACTAGACACCCAGGGGAATCCAGGATGAGGTGACTTGACTGCCTCCCACCAGGTTCTGTTACCCAGAATCCCTTGCAAACATAAAAAATTGTCCAAAAAACACATTTTCCCCACATTTCTGTGGTGGAAAGTTCTGGAATCTGCGTGGATCCACAAATTTCCACCCACCCCGCGTTCCCCAAAGTCTTACGAGAAAAATGGTACCTCACTTGTGTGGGTCGGCCTAGTGCCTGCGACAGGAAACGGCGCAAAACGCAACGTGGTCACACCTCAATTTCGCAGTGAAAAATGACCCTTTTTGGCAAAGTGCCTAGCTGTAGTTTTTAACCCTACCTCTGCCGGCACCTAGGGAAACCTAGCAAACCTATACATTTTTGAAAACTAGACACCCAGGGGAATCCAGGATGGGGTGACTTGACTGCCTCCCACCAGGTTCTGTTACCCAGAATCCCTTGCAAACATAAAAAATTGTCAAAAAAACACATTTTCCCAACATTTCTGTGGTGGAAAGTTCTGGAATCTGCGTGGATCCACAAATTTCCACCCACCCCGCGTTCCCAAAGTCTTACGAGAAAAATGGTACCTCACTTGTGTGGGTCGGCCTAGTGCCTGTGACAGGAAACGGCGCAAAACGCAACGTGGTCACACCTCAATTTCGCAGTGAAAAATGACCCTTTTTGGGCAAAGTGCCTAGCTGTAGTTTTTGAACCCTACCTCTGCCGGCACCTAGGGAAACCTAGCAAACCTATACATTTTTGAAAACTAGACACCCAGGGGAATCCAGGATGGGGTGACTTGACTGCCTCCCACCAGGTTCTGTTACCCAGAATCCCTTGCAAACATAAACAATTGTCAAAAAAACCACATTTTCCCCACATTTCTGTGGTAGAAAGTTCTGGAATCTGCGTGGATCCACAAATTTCCACCCACCCCGCGTTCCCCAAAGTCTTACGAGAAAAATGGTACCTCACTTGTGTGGGTCGGCCTAGTGCCTGCGACAGGAAACGGCGCAAAACGCAACGTGGTCACACCTCAATTTCGCAGTGAAAAATGACCCTTTTTTGGCAAAGTGCCTAGCTGTAGTTTTTGAACCCTACCTCTGCCGGCACCTAGGGAAACCTAGCAAACCTATACATTTTTGAAAACTAGACACCCAGGGGAATCCAGGATGGGGTGACTTGACTGCCTCCACCAGGTTCTGTTACCCAGAATCCCTTGCAAACATAAAAATTGTCAAAAAACCACATTTTCCCCACATTTCTGTGGTGGAAAGTTCTGGAATATGCGTGGATCCACAAATTTCCACCCACCCCGCGTTCCCCAAAGTCTTACGAGAAAAATGGTACCTCACTTGTGTGGGTCGGCCTAGTGCCTGCGACAGGAAACGGTGCAAAACGCAACGTGGTCACACCTGAATTTCGCAGGAAAAATGAACCTTTTTGGCAAAGTGCCTAGCTGTAGTTTGTGAACCCTAGCTCTGCCGGCACCTAGGGAAACCTACCAAACACACACATTTCTGAAAAGTAGACACTGGGGCTTCCAGGGAGGTATGGCTTGCGTGGATCCCCCAACGTTTCCTTACCCAGAATCCTCTGCAAACCTCAATTTTAGCTGAAAAATCACTTTTTCACACATTTTGTGTGGAAAGTGTGGCATCACTGGCCTCACACAAATTTCCTACCACCCAGCGTTCCCCAGGTCTCCCGATAAAAATGGTGCCTCACTTGTGTGGGAGGCCCAAGTACCCGTGACAGGCAAGGTCCCACAACGTAGTGAGGCGACCTCAAAATTGCCTATCTCAAAACCACCTGGTTTTGCAAGGGGTCACCTGGGTTTTGGCCCGTGCTCGGCGGCCATCTAGGAAACCTACCAAACCCACACATTTCTGAAAAGTAGACACCCGGGGCTTCCAGGGAGTATGGCTTGCGTGGATCCCCAACGCTTCCTTACCCAGAATCCCTTGCAAACCTCAATTTTAGCTGAAAAATCACTTTTTCACACATTTGTGTGTGGGAGTGTGGCATCACTGGCCTCACACAAATTTCCTACCACCCAGCGTTCCCCAGGTCTCCCGATAAAATGGTGCCTCACTTGTGTGGGAGGCCCAAGTACCCGCGACAGGCAGGGCCCACAACGTAGTGAGGCGACCTCAAAATGGCCTTTCACAAAACCACCTGGTTTTGCAAGGAGTCACCTGGTTTTGGCTCCGTGCTCAGCGGCCATCTAGGAAACCTACCAAACCCACACATTTCTGAAAAGTAGACACCTGGGCTTCCAGGAGGTATGGCTTGCGTGGATCCCCCAACGTTTCCTTACCCATAATCCCTGCAAACCTCAACTTTAGCTGAAAAATCACTTTTTTCACACATTTTGCATGGGAAAGTGTGGCATCACTGGCCTCACACAAATTTCCTACCACCCAGCGTTCCCCCAGGTCTCCCGATAGAAATGGTGCCTCACTTGTGTGGGAGGCCCAAGTACCCGTGACAGGCAAGGCCCACAACGTAGTGAGGCGACCTCAAAATTGCCTATCTCAAAACCACCTGGTTTTGCAAGGGAGTCACCTGGGTTTTGGCCCTGTGCTCGGCGGCCATCTAGGAAACCTACCAAACCCACACATTTCTGAAAAGTAGACACCGGGGCTTCCAGGGAGGTATGGCTTGCGTGGATCCCCCAACGTTTCCTTACCCAGAATCCCTTGCAAACCTCAATTTTAGCTGAAAAATCACTTTTTCACACATTTTGTGTGGGAAAGTGTGGCATCACTGGCCTCACACAAATTTCCTACCACCAGCGTTCCCCAGGTCTCCCGATAAAATGGTGCCTCACTTGTGTGGGAGGCCCAAGTGCCTACGACAGGCAGGGCCCACAACGTAGTGAGGCGACCTCAAAATTGCCTATCTCAAAACCACCTGGTTTTGCAAGGGAGTCACCTGGGTTTTGGCCCGTGCTCGGCGGCCATCTAGGAAACCTACCAAACCCACACATTTCTGAAAAGTAGACACTCGGGGCTTCCAGGGAGGTATGGCTTGCGTGGATCCCCAACGTTCCTTACCCAGAATCCCCTGCAAACCTCAATTTTAGCTGAAAAAATCACTTTTTCACACATTTTTGTGTGGGAAGTGTAGCATCACTGGCATCACACAAATTTCCTACCATCCAGCGTTCCTCAGGTCTCCCGATAAAAATGGTGCCTCACTTGTGTGGGAGGCCCAAGTACCCGCGACATGCAAGGACACAAAACGTTTTGAGGCAACATCAACATTGCCTATCAAAAAATGTTTTGGGCCCTTGCCTGTCGCGGGTACTTGGGCCTCCCACACAAGTGAAGCACCATTTTTATCGGGAGACCTGGGGGAACGCTGGGTGGTAGGAAATTTGTGTGAGGCCAGTGATGCCACACTTTCCCACACAAAAATGTGTGAAAAAGTGATTTTTTCAGCTAAAAGTGAGGTTTGCAGGGATTCTGGGTAAGGAAACGTTGGGGGATCCACGCAAGCCATACCTCCCTGGAAGCCCCCGGGTGTCTACTTTTCAGAAATGTGTGGGTTTGGTAGGTTTCCTAGATGGCCGCCGAGCACGGGGCCAAAAACCCAGGTGACTCCCCTGCAAAACCAGGTGGTTTTGTGAAAGGCCATTTTGAGGTCGCCTCAATACGTTGTGGGCCCTTGCCTGTCGCGGGTACTTGGGCCTCCCACACAAGTGAGGCACCATTTTTATCGGGAGACCTGGGGAACGCTGGGTGGTAGGAAATTTGTGTGAGGCCAGTGATGCCACACTTTCCCACACAAAAATGTGTGAAAAAGTGATTTTTTTCAGCTAAAAGTGAGGTTTGCAGGGGATTCTGGGTAAGGAAACGTTGGGGGATCCACGCAAGCCATACCTCCCTGGAAGCCCCCGGGTGTCTACTTTTCAGAAATGTGTGGGTTTGGTAGGTTTCCTAGATGGCCGCCGAGCACTGAGCCAAAACCCAGGTGACTCCCTTGCAAAACCAGGTGGTTTTGTGAAAGGCCATTTTGAGGTCGCCTCAATACGTTATGGGCCCTTGCCTGTCGCGGGTACTTGGGCCTCCCACACAAGTGAGGCACCATTTTTATCGGGAGACCTGGGGGAACGCTGGGTGGTAGGAAATTTGTGTGAGGCCAGTGATGCCACACTTTCCCACACAAAAATGTGTGAAAAAAGTGATTTTTTCAGCTAAAAGTGAGGTTTGCAGGGGATTCTGGGTAAGGAAACGTTGGGGGATCCACGCAAGCCATACCTCCCTGGAAGCCCCCGGGTGTCTACTTTTCATAAATGTGTGGGTTTGGTAGGTTTCCCTAGATGGCCGCCGAGCACTGGGCCAAAACCCAGGTGACTCCCTTGCAAAACCAGGTGGTTTTGTGAAAGGCCATTTTGAGGTCGCCTCAATACGTTGTGGGCCCTTGCCTGTCGCGGGTACTTGGGCCTCCCACACAAGTGAGGCACCATTTTTATCGGGAGACCTGGGGGAACGCTGGGTGGTAGGAAATTTGTGTGAGGCCAGTGATGCCACACTTTCCCACACAAAAATGTGTGAAAAAAGTGATTTTTTCAGCTAAAAGTGAGGTTTGCAGGGGATTCTGGGTAAGGAAACGTTGGGGGATCCACGCAAGCCATACCTCCCTGGAAGCCCCCGGGTGTCTACTTTTCAGAAATGTGTGGGTTTGGTAGGTTTCCTAGATGGCCGCCGAGCACGGGGCCAAAACCCAGGTGACCCCCTTGCAAAACCAGGTGGTTTTATGAAAGGCCATTTTGAGGTCGCCTCAATACGTTGTGGGCCCTTGCCTGTCGCGGTACTTGGGCCTCCCACACAAGTGAGGCACCATTTTTATCGGGAGACCTGGGGGAACGCTGGGTGGTAGGAAATTTGTGTGAGGCCAGTGATGCCACACTTTCCCACACAAAAATTTGTGAAAAAAGTGATTTTTTCAGCTAAAAGTGAGGTTTGCAGGGGATTCTGGTAAGGAAACGTTGGGGGATCCACGCAAGCCATACCTCCCTGGAAGCCCCCGGGTGTCTACTTTTCAGAAATGTGTGGGTTTGGTAGGTTTCCCTATGTGGCCGCCGAGCCCCGGGCCAAAAACCCAGGTGACCCCCCTTGCAAAACCAGGTCATTTTGAGATAATGTGTTGTTTATTTCTGCAGCGTGAAAATTTTGGCACAATATTGCAAGGAAAATGTGACAGACATTTTGAGGTTTGCAGGACATTGTGGGTACCATAACTTGTTGGGATCCACAAGAGAGATATCACCATGTACTCCCATGGGTGTTTCGTTTACGACAATATCTACAGTTGGTAGGTTATTCTTAGACGGAATGTACACCTTGGCAGACAGACTAAAAAGACAAAGATTACTGCACAGCCATCTATTCCTCAAGCACACACACATACTGGTTGGATTTGGCACGAGGGCAAGTGATGGTTCAGTATATACAATTTTATTAACAAGAGATTTCACAAAAATGAAATGCACTGTCAATAATTGAAAGGACAAAAACGGAACCAGTGACTCGCAGCTCGTGAGCTGTAAAGCCACGTCAAGGCCCCAACCGCTTTACAGGCCATTCACACACCTTTCATACGTGATACACACAAGACCATTCACACCCCCAGGCACGAAACAAACACATTACAACATTCACAAAAAGGGAAAAGGTACACCCTGCTTGAGAAAGACAAAAAAAAATATTACTGCACAGCCATCTAATCCTTAAGCACACACACACATACTGGTTGGATTTGGCACGAGGGTGAGTGATGGTTCAGTATATACAATTGTATTAACAAGTGATTTCACAAAAATGAAATGCACTGTTAATAATTGAAAGGACGAGAAACTGAACCATTGACTCACAGCTCGTGAGCTGTAAAGCCACGACAAGGCACCAACCTCTTTACAGGCCATTCATACACCTTTCATACGTGTGACAAATACAAAACCATTCACACCACCAGCCGCGGGCCCATCACATTACAACACTCACACCAGCAGACAGCGCCATTCAAGGGCCCATCACTTTCACACGCCCACATTCCTAACACAGCAACCACACAAGCTGATGGATTGCGTGGAGTGTCGCTCGGCTAGCAGTGTGTGTAGTGACCAGCAGCAAGTCACTACTCACACACTGCCAGCCGAGCGCCAGTCCACGCACACCGCCAGCCAAGCGCCACTCCACGCACACCGCCAGCCAAGCGCCACTCCACGCACACCGCCAGCCTAGCGCCACTCCACGCACACCGCCAGCCTAGCGCCACTCCACGCACACCGCCAGCCTAGCGCCACTCTACGCACACCGCCAGCCTAGCGCCACTCCACGCACACCGCCAGCCAAGCACCACTCCACGCACACCGCCAGCCAAGAGCCACTCCCCGCACACCGCCAGCCAAGCGCCACTCCACGCACACCGCCAGCCAAGCACCAGCCTACACACACCACCATCACATTTAGGATTTATTTATACAAAAAAGAAAACACAAACAAATTGCAAATAGATACAAATCTACTAACACAAAATCAGAAACATTGCACTAATGCCAACCTTGAAACAGAACAACAATTCTTAAACATTACAGACCAGGCAGTTCACTTTACCACTCATGGTTGCTCCCAATAATTCTTTTGCTTGTGGTACGCTCTATAACAAGCAGGCACACACAGCCCAGGGTTAGAAGGACACTCAGGGCAGTACATACGAGTCTCCTTCCGCGTACCTCTTCGCCAACAGACTCTACATCTCCTAGTGGGAAAGTCTTTTGAGAGTGTAGGAGGAATGTGATCAGGAAAGTGGCGATCTTTCAATCGAGCCACATCCTCCACCACTCCAACTCTAGGAACACTTGCCTGTTCCACAACAACAAGGCTGCCTATGACAGACTCCTGAAACTGAACAAAAGTCAACTTTGACGCAGGAGAACACTCCTTGAACACAACAAAAGCATTGAAAGTTGCTAAATTGAAGAGATGGATGGCCAACTTCTTATACCAAATGTAAGACTTACGAATAGCAGTGTAAGGTTCCAACCTCTGATCTACTCTATCAACACCACCCATGTGCTTATTGTAGTCTAAAATGCACACAGGTTTGCGCACTTCAGCAATCTGACCCCAAACAGCCACAGGTGAAGTACTCTCATCATGGATGGTAGTCAGCATGTACACATCCCTCCTGTCCACAAATTTCACAGCTAGCAGTTCCTCACTACGCAAGGCACTGCACTGTCCCCTCTGAAGTTTTTTGCAAACAAGCTCTTTTGGATAACCTTTACGGTTAGAGCGGATTGTGCCACAAGCAAAAGTGTCCACTTTGAACAATTCCTTAAACAATTGCACAGCAGTGTAGAAGTTATCAAGGTACAAATGGTGGCCTCTGTTAAACAGTCCTCTAGCAAGTTCCCACACAATTTTCTCTGAAACTCCTACTAAAGTGGACGGACAACCAGGGGGTCAATAGTGGAATCCCTACCAGTGTACACACGCAAATTAAAAACATATCCTGTCCTACTCTCAGACAACATATACAGCTTAATTCCATAGCGTGCCCTCTTGCTAGGAATGTACTGCCTAAAACCAAACGGCCCTTGAACAGCACCAAAGACTCATCAATAGATATTTCTTTCCCTGGAGTATAGATCTCTGAAAATCGATCTACAAAGTGATCAAGAACAGGCCGAATCTTAAAAAGACGGTCACATTCAGGGTGATCTCGTGGCAACGCCAAACCATTATCAACAAAATGCAGCATCCGAAGCAAAAGTAAATACCGATCACGAGTCATAACTGCAGGAAATATGGCCGTTGCCATCAAGGGACTGGTAGACCAATATGAACCCATGGACGGCTTCCTTATCAAACCCATCAAAAAAGTCAAACCCAAAAACTTCTTCATCTCTTCCAGATTTGTGGGACTCCACCGGGTAGCTCTAGAATGGGGCCTAAGTCTGGCACTGTTGTCCCTCAAAAACTGTTCAGCATACAAATTAGTCTGCTCAACAATCTCACCCAAAAATACATCATCCATAAACAACTGAAAATACTGTATAGGCAAATAATGTTCACAATCCACTCTACACCCTGGATAACCACTAAAGGCAGGCAACACCGGCTGCACCATGTTTGGATCAACCCAGAGTCCAGCACTTCCAGTAGGAAGCCTAGCAGCCCCAGGCTGCAATCCAGATGCCTCTTGCACCATCGGCACAGTAGTATCCTCCTCTAAATCAGGCACTTCATCTGCACTGAGAGTACCTTCATCATCCGATGATTCCATGTGGAGAGAAAACTCACTGCCTGAATCTTCCCCTCCCTCCTCTCCCTCAGACGCACTGTCAGTCTCATAATCCTGCTCAGAGGAAGATTCAAGAAGCAAACCAACCACCTGCTGAGCAGTAATTCTACGGCTAGCCATAATGCTTACTAATAAAGGTTACTTGTCAAACAAGTCAACAACAACAAACCCTTTGTAAAAAAAAAAAGAAATAAACAAAATGTAGCTTTATCACAAAGACCTATATACTCCAACACTATACCACTCACGTGACAGAAGCAGCTAGACTCACCACCACCTACTCTGCACAGACACAGTAAGGATCAACAATATCCCACTAAAAAAGAAGAAAAAAAATTACACATAAGACAATGCAAAACATCGCAAAGAATTTCATGCTCTGAACACTAACAAATATGCTGCCATTATGGCACCACTTACAAAAAATTCATTCATGCATGACAATAATACTCATTTGGAGTACACACAACAAAAATATTTTTCTTACCAAATAAATGCAATTACGCAAAACTGCAGAACCACAACTGCCGAAACCGCAAACAGGAATCAAAAGCTTTACACTAGAATAAAAAGGAGAAAAAAAACATTACAATCACATATGCAAATAATGCACCAGTCCACACACAATCCACCAGCCAAGCTAAGGGGTAGGTGGGCCTAACAGTATAAATAAAATATTCACACCCGTAAAAGGGGAGCAACCCTTGCCCTTTTGGCCACTCCCCAACACAAAAATTTAAAAAACCCTGGTGCCTAGTGGGCATTCCTGCTGCACGATCACATGATCGTGCAGCAGGAATGCACAAAAGAGGCATCGGGGAAAGGAAAACCCTTTCCTTTCCCTCGATGCCTCTTTTGATACAAACCCCCTCCCCGAGCCAAACCTCACCTGATTTCCCGACGCGCTGGAAGCAAATGGCTTCCAGCGCGTCGGGAAGAAAGGAAACCCTCAATGATGTCAGCGCACCTTGCGCGCTGACGTCATTGATGGGGCGGGGGAGGCAGGGAAGCCCTTCCCCTGCCTCCCCAAAAAAACCTAACGATCGGATTCCCACGGGGAGCGCCAGCGCTTCCCCGTGGGTGGTCTTATGACGAGCTGGACTCGTCATGAGCACACGAGCACTGTGTGCCATGACGAGTCCAGCTCGTCATATGCACCGAAGGGGATAAAGGGTCAGAGCAGGATCTCAGCGGCAGACGAGGAGAAGGAACCTCCTGGTCACAGGAACTACACGAGCATTGCGCTCGAGAAATTCAAGGATGCAAAGACCTCCATCAAGGATTACAGCTAACTTTTCACGTTGGAAATGGAGAGAAGGCACATCTGCCCTGCATATTTATCCACGAAGATGCCACCGTTTTGTGCAATACCTCTACTCAACTGGAGTACTTTCTACTGGCTAATCAGTAAGTGCTACCTCGTTGGGTAAATGTATAGTGCCTTTCCTACACTACAGCTGCGTAAAGGACCAGAAGAATTGTCTCCAGTGACCTGTGTGTCTGTAACTTTGCCACCGCGCCGAAAGCGCCGGGGTCCTTTGAGTAAGCTGTCCATCATAGTGGGGAAAGGGCGGGCATACGTTGCATACCGCTAGTGTATGTGTGGCGGGGCCAAACGAGCGGGGCTTCTAGGCCCGTTCACATGCCTCTTGTTTATAAAGGGTCAGAGCAGGATCTCAGCGGCAGACGAGGAGAAGGAACCTCCTGGTCACAGGAACTACACGAGCATTGCGCTCGAGAAATTCAAGGATGCAAAGACCTCCATCAAGGATTACAGCTAACTTTTCAGGGTGTAAATGGAGAGAAGGCACATCTCCACGCTCACGAATTCTACACGAGAATTGCGCTCGAGAAAATGAAGGATGCAAAGACCTCCATCAAGGATTACAGCTAACTTTTCACGTTGGAAATGGAGAGAAGGCACAGCTGCCCTGCATATTTATCCACGAAGATGCCACCGTTTTGTGCAATACCTCTACTCAACTGGAGTACTTTCTACTGGCTAATCAGTAAGTGCTACCTCGTTGGGTAAATGTATAGTGCCTTTCCTACACTACAGCTGCGTAAAGGACCAGAACAATTGTCTCCAGTGACCTGTGTGTCTGTAACTTTGCCACCGCGCCGAAAGCGCCGGGGTCCTTTGAGTAAGCTGTCCATCATAGTGGGGAAAGGGCGGGCATACGTTGCATACCGCTAGTGTATGTGTGGCGGGGCCAAACGAGCGGGGCTTCTAGGCCCGTTCACATGCCTCTTGTTTATAAAGGGTCAGAGCAGGATCTCAGCGGCAGACGAGGAGAAGGAACCTCCTGGTCACAGGAACTACACGAGCATTGCGCTCGAGAAATTCAAGGATGCAAAGACCTCCATCAAGGATTACAGCTAACTTTTCAGGGTGTAAATGGAGAGAAGGCACATCTCCACGCTCACGAATTCTACACGAGAATTGCGCTCGAGAAAATGAAGGATGCAAAGACCTCCATCAAGGATTACAGCTAACTTTTCACGTTGGAAATGGAGAGAAGGCACATCTGCCCTGCATATTTATCCACGAAGATGCCACCGTTTTGTGCAATACCTCTACTCAACTGGAGTACTTTCTACTGGCTAATCAGTAAGTGCTACCTCGTTGGGTAAATGTATAGTGCCTTTCCTACACTACAGCTGCGTAAAGGACCAGAACAATTGTCTCCAGTGACCTGTGTGTCTGTAACTTTGCCACCGCGCCGAAAGCGCCGGGGTCCTTTGAGTAAGCTGTCCATCATAGTGGGGAAAGGGCGGGCATACGTTGCATACCGCTAGTGTATGTGTGGCGGGGCCAAACGAGCGGGGCTTCTAGGCCCGTTCACATGCCTCTTGTTTATAAAGGGTCAGAGCAGGATCTCAGCGGCAGACGAGGAGAAGGAACCTCCTGGTCACAGGAACTACACGAGCATTGCGCTCGAGAAATTCAAGGATGCAAAGACCTCCATCAAGGATTACAGCTAACTTTTCAGGGTGTAAATGGAGAGAAGGCACATCTCCACGCTCACGAATTCTAGAGGAGAATTGCGCCCTCCCTCCCTCGTGGGCATTCCTGCTGCACGATCACATGATCGTGCTGCAGGAATGCACAAAAGAGGCATCGGGGGAAAGGAAAACCCTTTCCTTTCCCTCGATGTCTCTTTTCGAATCAAACCCCCCTCCCCGAGCCAAAACTCACCTGATTTCCCGACGCGCTGGAAGCAAATGGCTTCCAGCGCGTCGGGAAGGAAGGAAAACCCTCAACGATGTCAGCGCGCCTCGCGCGCTGACGTCATTGATGGGGAGGGCGGGGGGCGGGGGAGGCAGGGGAAGTCCTTCCCCTGCCTTCCCCCAAAAACCCGACGATCGGATTCCCACGGGGGAGCGCCAGCGCTTCCCCGTGGGTGGTCTTATGACGAGCTGGACTCGTCATGAGCACACGAGCACTGTGTGCCATGACGAGTCCAGCTCGTCATAAGCACCGAAGGGGTTAAAGGCAGACCTGAAACATCAGCCAAGACCCCCAACCACTATTTACATTGATTTAGGAGGGAAAGAAACTACAAGATTCCAATGAAGAGAGCATTAACCAACGGTATCAACTGGCGAGGAATCACCCCTGTCACTCCCGAGTAAAATTCTGACAAAAACCATTATACAGAGCATTTCTTATTCTGTGGACAAGCAGTTAAGAAAAGAAACAGGCTTTGTTCCACAAAGGCAAAGGGTGTGTTGATCAGAGCCACTCTACGCAACATCATAGAGCAGTGAACGGAGGGGCAGAGACAACTATACATCAACTTTATTGATTTTGAGAAAGCCTTTGACACTATCCACTGTGATAGCCTCTGGCATATACTGAGAGCCTATGGCACGGCAGATTGTTCTCCTCATCAACATCTTCTATGATAATTTTACCTGCAAGGTGGGAGATGGTGAGTATAGCTTTAAAGTCAAGTCTGGTGTGAGACAGGAATGAGTGATTTAGCGTTACTGTTCAACTTAGTCATCGACTGGATGATGCATTGTACGACTGAAGACCAAGCCAGAGGCATCAGATGGACCTTATTTTCTACACTAGAGGAACGTGACTGCGCGGATGACCTAGCTTTGCTCTCTCACACACACTAGCATATGCAGGAATAGGCATCTCGCCTCAACATCTTTGCACAGCAAGTGGGCCTGAAGATTAACACGAAGAAATCAGAAGTCACACCATTCAACATTCCAAACCCTTCCCCAGTCAAGGTGCATGGAGAGGACCTAGCCGTGACTGAAGATTTGACCTACCCAGACAGTAATATCAGACATGCGTACTGTCCACACTCTTGTATGGATCAGAATGCTGGCGGGTGATGAACAGCAGCATCACCAAACTGTCAGCCTTCCATACCAGTAGCCTGAGAAGATCCTTACGTATTTTCTAGCCGCGAACCATCTCCAACTATGGACTGCTCACCGGATGCAAGAAAAGTAGCATGGACACCATCATTATGAGAAAAAATTGAGATGGATAGGACACACCATCAAAAGAGAACAGGACTCCATCAAAAGAACTCCACTGGACCCCAGAATGCAAAAGAAAGAGAGGCAGGCCAAAAAACACCAGGAGGCGAAATGTGAAAACAGAAATATATACCTTGCACTACAGCTGGAGCACCATACAGAAACGTACAGATACCTACTGGGCTTCTAACACATGCCAACATGCCCTTCTGACTTTGGCTCAGTCCCCTTTGCCTTTAATAAGAAATAATCTAATTTTAATTTCTCTCCTATAGGGATGGTTTGAGAACACATCATCTCTCAGTGCTCAGTTCCCCCTCTCTCCCTTGACATCTCGCCCAATTGGAGACTTGACTTACTACACCAGCTCGGTCATTCACAAGTCCAAGTGCACCACACCCTGATGTACAGGAACCCTGCTATTCTAGAGCTGACACTCACACACAGCTCTGCAAGTGAACCTCAGTCATTCCCTGCAGCACCCCTGCTATTCTGGTGCTGGCACCCACATATGCTCTGCATGTGTGCCCAGCCCTGACCTGTAGCAACCTGTGATTTCAGTACTGAGCCTACACCCAGCTCTGCCAATGCATTCCAAGCAGCACCACCTGCTTTCCAGTTCTATCATTCACATGTACCTGTAAAAAATGCACCTTAACCCTGACATAGAAGGAACCCCTGTTATTCCAAGTAACCCCTGACATGTAACCCCTGACATTCACACAGATTTGGCAATGCACCTCAGTCAGTTCCTGCAGTACTTCCTTCTATTCTGGTACTTGCAGACACACTCAGTCCATCAAGTGTGCCTCAGTCCTGACTTGCCATGCCCCTACTTTCGCAGTAATGACTCTTACACAAAGTGAAACAAGGGCACCCGGGGATGCCATGTTCTTCCACCTCTGGCATCCCCACTTGTCATTACAAAAAGGCACTCTAATCCTAACCCAGAGAAACCCTTTCTGCATACTTCATTTTTAAAATGTAAGTGCATTGGCCCTCGTCAGGAGGCCCCTGCATCTTGCACTACCCATTGCCCCTGCCAGCGCTTCCAGCAACAGTACTAACACTCCTACAAGGGTGACATTTCAAACTATTCTAGACCCTCAAAGCTATAACAATGGCTTGGATGGCAGGTATTAGTATTTTTTTATGTATGGTGTACAGTCAGAATATCGAGTAGGAAATGTCGACTTGCAGTAATATCGAGTTGGAAATATCGAGACACAGAAATATCGACAGCAAGAATATCGTGGTCAAGAATATCGAGTTTAAGGTAAGAAATATCGTTTTTTAAAATATCGAAGTCATTAATATCGTTTGCAAAAATATAGTTGTTAAAAATATCGTTTTTTTAGTTAGTGTTATGTATTTTAGTATGTATTTTAAATGTATGGGCTCTATTTTTTGTGTGCAAGTATTGCTTTTGTTTTTTAATATATATGTTTTTAGTAGTTATTAATTTTATTTTGATTACATTTTGAGTTTTAGTTCCGTAGCGGGTTGTGGGTTTATAGGGGAATAGGGTGGGAAGTAATTTAATTATAATAAATTAATTAATATTTTTTATTTATTAGAATTTATTTAATTTAGATTTTATAGTGTTAATTGTGGTAATTAATTTTTTATTAATTAATTACTAATTGGTTGTTAATTTGTATTAATTAATTAATTGATAATTATGTTAATTGTGTTATTTTTTTTAGGAGTGGGTTGTGGATTTATAGGGGAATAGGGTGGGAAGTCATTTAATTATGATAAATTAATTAATATTTTTTATTTATTAGAAATTATTTAATTTAGATTTTATAGTGTTAATTGTGGTAATTAATTTTGTATTAATTAATTATTAATTGGTTGTTAATTTTTATTAATTAATTAATTGATAATTATGTTAATTGTGTTATTTTTCTTTAGCAGCGGGTTGTGGGTTTATAGGGGAATAGGGTGTGAAGTAATTTATTTAAAAATAATTAATAATTAATTGTTAATTAATGGTAATTAAATAATTAAAAATTAATAATGGAAATTGTGTAATTAATTTGAAATGTGAGTTGTGGGGTTTATATTGGTAAAGGGTGGGAAGTAAATTATTTTCAATTAATTAATAGGTTGTTAATTGATAATAATTTAATAATGTAAAATGAGTTATGGAAATTGTGTAATTATTTTTATGTGTGTGTTTCGGTGTTTGTTGGGGTAGAGGGTGGAAAGTATTTTAAGTTTTATTAATTAATAATTATTTGCTCATTATTATTCATTTATTAATTGATACATTTTTATGGTAATTGTTTACTTTTATTTTGTGTGTGGATTTTGGTTTTATAGGGGAAATGTTTGGTGAGTAAATTAATTTGTATATGTTTGAATTTGATTTTTAATTAATAATATTTGTTTATTTGATAATTAATTATATTAATTATGGAGGTACAGTTTTTTAGAAATTTAGATGTGTGTTGTGAAATGTGTGGTGTTATAGGGTAGGAAATAAAAATAGTGATTTTGTGTAATAATGTTTTTGCTTATAATTAATTTATATTAAATATAGTTATTTGTTTGTAAAATCCTTTTAAATTTTTATAACATAATGTTTGTAGGTAATTTTTAGATTTTTTAACATTATGACATGTTTCTATCTTTTGTAATTTTTAATATTTTTATATAATTTTTATTTTTGTGTTATTAACAATTTTTGTATTGTAGTTGATATTTTGTTTCTTTTTTATTTTGAATTGACTTTGTTGGGAATATTAATTTTAACCCTCTGCTATTCAACACTTTCCCTACTGCTGCACTCACTGGAGTGGGAATAGTAATTTTTACCCCTCCGCTATCCAACACTTTCCCTGCTGTTGCGCTCACTGGATTGGGCATAGTAATTTGTACCCCTCCGCTATCCAACACTTTCCCTACTGTTGCATTCACTGGAGTGGGAATAGTAATTTGTACCCCTCCGCTATCCAACACTTTCCCTACTGTTGCACTCACTGGACTGGGAATAGTAATTTTTACCCCTCCCCTGTCCAACACTTTCCCTACTGTTGCTCTCTTTGGAGTGGGAATAGTAATTTGAACCCCTCCGCTATCCAACACTTTCCCTACTGTTGCACTCATTGAAGTGGGAATAGTAATTTTTACCCCTCCGCTATCCAACACTTTCCCTACTGTTGCAGAAGTTGGAGTGGGAATAGTAATTTTTAGCTCTCCGCTATCCAACACTTTCCCTACTGTTGCACTCACTGGAGTGGGAATAGTAATTTTTACCCATCCGCTAACCAACACTTTCCCTACTGTTGCACTCACTGGAGTGGGAATAGTAATTTTTACCCCTCCGCTATCCAACACTTTCCCAACTGTTGCACTCATTGGAGTGGGAATAGTAATTTTTACCCCTCCGCTAACCAACACTTTCCCTACTGTTGCACTCACTGGAGTGGGAATAGTAAATTTTTACCCTCCGCTATTCAACACTTTCCCTACTGTTGCACTCACTGGATTGTGAATAGTAATTTTTACCCCTCCGCTATCCAACACTTTCCCTACTGTTGCAGTAGTTGGAGTGGGAATAGTAATTTTTACCCGTCCGCTATCCAACACTTTCCCTACTGTTGCACTGTTTGGAGTGGGAATAGTAATTTTTACCCCTCCGCTATCCAACACTTTCTCTACAGTTGCACTCACTGGAGTGGGAATAGTAATTTTTACCCCTCCGCTATCCAACACTTTCCCTACTGTTGCACTCACTGGAGTGGGAATAGTAATTTTTACATCTATGCTATCTAACAGTTTTACTACTGGTGCACTCAATGGAGTGCAAAATGTAAGTTTAAAAATTATTAAATATTTTAATAATTTAATTTATAATATAATGGTTTTTTATTAGATTTTATGTTATAGGTGTATGTATATATATATATATATGTATTTATTTGTTAATTTTTATATATTTATAATATTTTAAAATAAATTAAAATTAGTTTAATTGCTTTACAGTAAATATACATTTATATATTACATTTTATATATGTACGTTTAATTTTTTTAATTAAATTTATTTATTATATTTGTTAAAATGTACATTACATCTAAATAATTTTTTTAAAGTTAATTTTATTATTTAATTTATTTAACATTCTTTTTTATATATAAAGAATATTGATATTTTGTACATCGATATTTTTAACATCTATATTTTTTTCGATATTTTTGTATTTTACATTTTAAAGATAGGATATCAATATTTTGGATATCGATATTTTTGTATCGATATTTGTGTATGGGGATATTTATGTAGTCGATATTATGTAAGTGACCCTTTATGTATATTACATTAATAAACCACTGTTGTTGTGCTCATCTCTAAATTAGACAAACAGCGCCACCATGCACCAGACTGTCATAAGTGCCGGTGTTGACAATTAGGTGCCAGTGCTGAGCACCGTAAACCACCGGCTCAAATTAAGCACTACCTCGCTATTGCATTTATGACACCAGCAGATATATCCACTAATGCACGTCCATCTGACTTGCAGCACTCCTTGTTATTCCACCACTTTGATCCACACACAGTTCTGCCAATGTACATCATTTGTGGCCGGCAGTTCCTGCTGCTACCCTAGTACTGAGACCCACATGCAGGGTTGGACTGGGATAAAAAATAGGCCTGGGCACCGAAATAAAAGTGGCCCGCGTTAGCGAACCAGATAGCTAAAGGTAGCCTACATTTGCAAATCAGGCCTGTTTTGAACTTGTAAAGACTTAGGGGCCCATTACGATACCCGGCGTAAAAGAATCCGCCAGGCATGGAAGCGGCAAAAATCCGCCCGCACACACCGTCTGAACACCGACCACGCCATTACGATTACACAAACCGAAAACCGCCATCGGCGGAAAAATCACACAAAATACCGCCCGCCATCGTCCGAGTCGGAGTCGAACCGCCCGCCACGGACGGAAACACGCACGACAACACAAAACCGCCCGCCCTCACGGCCGACACACCGCACGTGAAATTACGATCGCACCGCCATGAGCGCGGGAAAACTACAAATATACCGCCCGCCAGCGCAAACAACGCTGATGAGAATCGACACGGCAGAAGCCATGGCGCCCACGTCCCTGCACAGAAACCATCCGCTGACAAAAACAATCGCACACAACATGGCCAACAAGTCCACACAGCAAGGCACGCACAAATACACAAGCACAGTACACATCTCGAAAACACCCCCTGGACAAACAAAAACTACAAAGGCCAGAACCCCAGACACAACACACCTGAAAACAACAGACCATGAGGACACACCCACATAGGTAAGTACAAAAGCAGCACTCCCACAGACCACAACCCCTTGCAACATTGCAAACTAGAGAGGAGAGGAGAGGACACAGTGACACAGCAAGGACAGCAGCACACCACAGAAACGCACACATCACAACCACCACCACCACCACCACCAAACACCGGCACCACAAACCCCCTGCACATTACACAACACACACCGCACCAGCACCACAAACACCATGGAACCACAAAGAATGCCCAAGTTCACGCCCATTGAGCTGACGGTCATGGTCGACGAGATCATCAAGGTGCACCCACAAATCTATGGGAACATGGTCCAGCACACACCACTAGCCACCAGAAACAGAATGTGGAACCGGATCGTAGACCAGGTCAATGCAGTCGGGACCCTGCCCAGGAACAGAGTCGAAATAAACAAACGGTGGAATGACGTCAAGAGCCTGGTCAAGAAGAAGGAGACCAAGAACAGAGAGCTGGCAGCCGTCACTGGCGGAGGGAATCCCGCGCTCTTCAAGACCTTCAAAGCGTGGGAGGAGAAGGTGCGAGTCATCATACATCCCGAGATCCTCGCCGGATTAGCAGGGGGAGTGGAGGCTGGTAAGTACAAACTAATGTATACCAGCACACCGCTATGTACTCACATGCACTACCACCATGCCACAGCTCCCAGGGACAAACACCCCCATATCCAGCACACAATACACAACACATCACACACACATGCAACAGACACCACCACACACAGCCCAAACAGAACAACTGTAAGATGCGTGGGGACATGTGTACACTCAGCCAGCCACGTAACCACCAACAGGTCCCCAAATATGCCAGAAGCGCCACAACGAGCACCCACCACACCCATGTGTCCGCCACAGCTGCACTAACCGACAAGTAACAGGTAAGTGGCAGGAACACAAAGTGCAGTGGGTGGGAGGGTGGACAGCCCAAGTACAACACACACCAGGCCCCTAGTCCCACAGCACAGCAAGGAGGAGCATCCCCCACACCCCACAGCCACGTGTCAGCCACCGCAGTGCACAACGACAGCCGAAAGGTAGACATCACGGTCCACAGCAATCGGTGTCAGTGGGTGTCCAGCCACCTCCACGACCCACAACACCCCCCCACCCCCACAAACCTGCAACATGGAGCACCCCCCGCTTAGAACCATGTGGCATCCAGTACAGTGCACGCCCGAACAACCTGCAGGTGGGAAACTGGACAGGGCTGGATTACTGGAGGCATGAGGACCGTAACACGACCAACACATGGGACATGTCACGTAGCAGACGAACACGCAGCACCGCCCACCGTCACGAACAAGTGAACAATGTGCACACGGACATGAACCACAGACTCACACCTCACATGACCCATCACAGACACAGCAACACCCAAGGAGCCACGCCTGCATTCACAAGCCACACTGAATATAGTACCACACAGCAGCCACTGTGCAACTCATCACACACAACCGAAACACCATTGAAGTCCTGTCCATGTAGCCCCTACTGCCTGTCAACCACACACCCCACAACTACGCCTATGTAAGACAAACAACACTAGACGCAACAGAGCGGAACAACATAAATGCACACGAACACCACTGAACCCATCAAACACACAGACACACCATGCACATACAACATACCATCCATCCCATCCGTCAGCCCCAGTCTCATGAAAGGCATGTCATCCGCACAGCTGCCACACATACAGCAGTCACGCTAAGATACATGCCCATGACCAACCATGTGCCAGAAGTCAATGAAGCGCACGACACACTGTGAGCAACAACACACAACATGGGCCACACCCCCCACGAGCACTGCAGTGATGCACATGGCACAGGGCAGCACGCACACCAAGGAGATGGGACAACTGCAATACGTTGGCTGGCACACAACCATCACTCACTCATAACGATGCGTCCAATGCCATGTCCAGTAATCACAACAGACAGCAAATATGCAGGCCATGTCAGGCATGCACACACCTCAGACCATGCACTGTCATGCTGCCACAACACATGTCACGTTCGGCACCCATGGCTCACAGCATGTACCCCAAAAGCATATTCCCTCCCAAATGCGAATCTGGGGCATGGCCCCCATGTTGCCATATGCGTTCCTAAGCGTTCCATTTGAACCCCAAAAGCATATTCCCTCCCAAATGTGAATCTGGGGCATGGCCCCCATGTTGCCATATGCGTTCCTAAGCGTTCCATTTGAACCCCAAAAGCATATTCCCTCCCAAATGTGAATCTGGGGCATGGCCCCCATGTTGCCATATGCGTTCCTAAGCGTTCCATTTGAACCCCAAAAGCATATTCCCTCCCAAATGTGAATCTGGGGCATGGCCCCCATGTTGCCATATGCGTTCCTAAGCGTCCCATTTGAACACCAAAAGCAAAGTACAAACCAGACCCAGGATGGGCCAGGAGCCCGCATACACCAGAGTCACAATAAGTAGGGGCACAGCAACACACCCATCGGCATGGCCAATCCGTCCCATGCCACATGTGCACAGCACACAGTCCCATTGCCAAGCACACACAACTACAAATGGTACAGCCACACACACGCCTCCGGGAAACCCATGTACGAGATTGCACGAACTGTGAATGTCAGACGACAAATACATACTTCGCCAGGTGCAACACAATAACAAATCTCATTCTCTCCACAGGTGACGAACTGCTGGATGCTGGGGATGGAGACAGCAGCCAGCACAGCCAGCCTACAAGCCCCCAACGAGGACACACGGATGTGGAGGATCTGTCCTCCTCTTCGGACACGGACCACCAAGCAGGCCCATCTGGTGTGGCAGGGCCCAGCCGCTCCCCAGGACCCCTCCTACCCACCAACCCATCATCCAGGGCTGCTGAACATTCCCAGCCCCCTGCTGCCACTGTCGTTGCGGCCACACCCACGGTCATTGCGGCCACACCCACGGTCATTGCGGCCACACCCACGGTCATTGCGGCCACTACCACTGCCGCAACCGCCACCATCGCCGCACCGACCACCACCGCCGCCACCACCACCACGTCTTCGCTGGCACCAGCCCCAGCGCAGGTGGTGGCCCGGCCGACTGGATCCACCCTGGGAGCCACAGCGAGGACCGTGGTGAGCAATGTGGCTAGTGGGCAGGCCGGTGGCAGCAGGACTGGTAGGAGGAGCAGGGTCAGGGAAACGCCAGCCTCCCCTGGGAGCCATGCCCTGCCTCAAATGGCCAGAGTCCTTGGGGCCTATGAAGAGGCCCAAGGACAATGGGCCAGGTCAGCTACAGACACGCGTGAGGTGCTGAGGGTGCTGAGGTCCATGGACGCCCGTATGGGCCAACTCGTGGACCTCATGGGCCAGCTGGTGGTGGCGGTGAGGTCACAGCCAGGGACAGCAGCTCCCCCTCCGCCACCACCTGCCGGGGCGCAGGGTCAAGCAGCAGTGTCCAGTTCCCCTGCGTCCACAGCCAGTGAGCACACCTCAACCACCAGCATGTCGCAAGCAGGCACCCCCTCGCAAATGTGGAAGGGGCCGTCCGAAGTGGAAACAGATCTCCCGGGAGGACTTCGCACGCTCCAGACGCAAGTGAGGCAGCCAGCCAGCCTTCCTTGACCACCCACTGCATTGACTTGGACTACGATCCCACTCCACACAGCCATCTGGATGGCATGTGTGTGTTGGACTATGGACATAGAACCAGTGGGTACACCCTGAGCATCACGCAGCCATGACCGACAGCTCATTGTCACTGCACGCACCACTTTTGTCATCACCTTACACACAATCACATGTCACAGTTTGAAATAAATGCACCTCTTACACAAACTGCTGTTTGTGCCCTGTGTTTTATTTGTACGGAATACAACGGCCACCTTGGGCGGAAAGGCACCTGATGCGTGGCATGGCAATGGAACCGGAGGGCCTGTAGGGACCTAGGGGTGGGAGACAGAACAGGAGCACATTCAATGAGTGTGTCACACACCCATCACACAGTACATGTCAACAACTACAAGCAATGTACACACATCGCACAGAGCAATAGGGCACAATGCCACAGCCACCAACAGTGGCATACAACCCTGGCCATGGAGCGTTGACACACAGCACGCAGTGAACAAACGGCCACCCTGACACAGCACACACACACCTGCACAGATACAGCCACATCAGCCGTCGTACATGGACACTCACCGTCAAGTGAAGTAGTGGGCGATGAGCTGCTGCCGCACATTACCAGCTTCCTCCTCTCCGCTGTCCTCCTCACTCGAGCTGTCCTGGTCTGCGGGCTGGGGCCCTGGTTGATCTCCGTCATCCACGATGAGGGGATCTGCTTCCGAATGGCCAGATTGTGCAGCATGCAGCACGCCACCACTATCTGGCACACCTTCTGTGGGGAGTACGCCAGCGCACCCCGGTGCGGTCCAGGCACCTGAACCTGGACTTGAGGAGGCCAAAGGTACGCTCGACCACACGTCTGGTCCTCCCATGTGCCTCATTGAAGCGATCGTCTGCTGGGGTGCGAGGATTCCTCAATGGACTGAGCAGCCATGCCCCATTCGGGTACGCAGAGTCACCTGGGTGTGAGGGACACAGAGAACCGTTGCTATTCCAACTGGACAGGGGACAGCATCACACAACCAGCACGCTACACCACTCCACATACTCACCGACAATACAGCCACGATCCTGTTGCAGATTGGACATCAGTCGTGGCAAGATGCTGTTGCGCATTATGTGTGCGTCATGGGCCGAGCCTGGGAACTTTGCACACACGTGGGTGATCACCATGTCCGCAAGGCACACCACTTGCACATTCAGGGAGTGCGTGTGCTTCCTGTTGCGGTACAGGTGCTCAGTGGCCTGTGGTGGAACAAGGCCAACATGTGTGCAGTCAATGGCTCCAACGACGTGTGGGATTCTGCCAAGGGCATAGAATGCACCCTTCACTGCCGCCAATTCACGAGTCCTGGGGAAGCGGATGTACCTGTTTCGGTACAGCATCATGGCTGCCAGTACATCCCTCAGCACCTTGCTGAACATGGGCTGGGACATCCCTCCTCCACTGCCCACTGTGTGCTGGAATGACCCAGTGGCGAAGAAATGCATGGCGGCCATCACCTTAGCCGTGGGTGTGACAGCTGTCGGATACACCCTGCGGGGACGGAGATGGGGTTCCAACATGGCACACAGTCGATGCAGGGTTGGCCTGTCCAGCCGAAACTTCCTAATGACCTCTGTATCGTCCATGTCCGCCAGCAATTGGTATGGGCGGTCAATGTTCGGTCTCCGCCTAGGGAAAATGGCAGTGGACACATGTCAAAGCAACACAACACATAGCAATTTCGCATACACATCACTGACATGACTGAGCAGGCACATGAGCCACAGCCCAGCTGTCAAGCTGGGACGGCACGGCCACACTACACTTACACAGGTCTCCCAACAATGGCAATGGCTAGTGATACAAACCACTGCCATGTGCATGCACATGGGGATCTAGGCCCCAATGACTTGCGGGCGTGCTGATGGGGACTGACTGCATATTCGTCAAGCGGCAACGCCACGGCAACATGAATGTCTGCTGAGCATGGAACTGCTTCCGAGGCTGGATGAGTATGGCACACGACGACGACGATGTGGGCACAGGCTGAGCGGCCAAAACAAGTGGGACCTGTGGCACGAGGGGATATGAGACAGTAGTAGGTGTCAGCACTGCACCCTATGTACAGCACTGTACGGATCACACCTCCCGAAACATTGACAGGTGTCCACATTGACAGCCCCATGCCAAGACGGCTGTGTGCTTGCAGTCACACGTCACAGGTGAGAGGTTACATTGCACGTGCCAGGTGGCAGACGTACATAGTGGGAGCTGGCATGTGTGTGCATGTGTCTCCTGTTCAGGATCCACCAGATGGGCGCTGACTCTGTACTGACCATTGGACACAGCATGTTCCGTGGAAGGCTTGTGTGTGTGGGATGGTGGCACTGGATGTGCCTCCGTTGGGTGGGGGGCCATGCACAGGGCGGGTACGTCGATGATTGCGCATTGTTGGTCACGGTGGGTGCACCCACTAAGATGTGTTGCCCTGTGTTCAATTCCTATGTCCGCATGATGATGGACTGTAGATGTGGGCAGACTACACATTGGTCGATGTGCTGTCTATATGCATGTGCCTTCACACCAGGCACAGCTGCCCCTGCACATGTGACCCCTGCTGGACTCGCTGCTGGGTCTGTGGAGCTGATGCACCTTCTGTGCGTGGGGCGGACAGCTCTCCTCACTTCCCTCATTGGGCATGTCATGACTTTGCCGCAGGTGACATGGATCATGGAGGGCCCACATGTACGTGTGGGTAGGCTACACATGATTGTTCACTGGTCGCCACCCCCAGTCAGTGTTTCGAATGGGAAGGTTGTCGTGCTGGTGGTATGTTCGATGTGGCGGATGGGCGGGCCTAGGTGCGGGCTTACATTCCGGACATGGGGGGGTAGTTGGATTGGCGACTAGTTGCAGTACACACGGGACACGTCTCTTCCTTTCCACATCTGGGTCATCCCTTGTACTCACTGACAGTGATACAGTCATCTTCGCCCCAGCCCTCATGTCCTCCCCTCGCTCCCCCAATATGCCTGTGCACCTGCGAGGCTAGCGCTTGCACAGGCAGCCCCAAGCTCGCACCAGAGAGGGCAAGGAGTGTATGTGTGGGTCCAGTTGCACGAGTGGGCTGTCTCAGGGTATGATGTGTTGCGGGACGCCGTCCACCTGCGTGGTGCCCCAAATGGAGACCCGGCCTGCATGGACTATGCATCACAGTCTTCGCCTTCCGGATCCGCCACCTGCGACACCCAGTGGCTGTGGCTGCCCTTGCGGCCAGGCCGCGTCCGTCTGTGACTGATGGCCCACACATTCACTCTTTGGCCTCTCTGGGGAGGGCTCGGGGGTGGTGGCGCACGCGCTTGCACTTAGTCGCAATGGCATGTGGCGTGGTTGGTATAATGGGCAATGGATGGGATGGTGCGAGCCACCTCCCGTGACGTCAGTGCTGCTCGTGCTGTGGTGCGTCCCCCTACACTTCCATTTGACTTGTGCCATGCTAGACGTTGAGGTTCTATTGCCTACGTGATGTGACCAGGAGGAGCGCGAGGAGACCTCTCACACACCATGCTCCACTGCCATCCCGTGCCCTGTATCGCCTGTGCGGATTGACTATGTTGGGGTTACACCTGGTCGACTGGGGCTGTGTGTGCCTTGTCAAGGGGCATGGCGGGCGCACAACAGGATCCAGCTTGTCCACAGAGGGTGGGCTGAGGTGCGCCTGGTACCGCTTTGTACGTGTGCCCGGCTGCTGTGCACACATGTGTTCACTCCCCCCGACAGGTGTCCTCTCACAATGCCCAGGGAAGCGGTGGTGTACTGTTCATGACCCCTCCCAACACGGCGTGCTCCAACTTGGCATGTGCGCATCTACCCGTCACACCCACCCACCTGAGCACTGCATCCATACGACTTCACACGACACATGTGTGTCTTCCACAGTTGTGCTACTCATTTGCGTTGACATCCAATACCAGTGGACTACATGGTCATGTCACGACTGCCGTGTACTTCACATACTCTCATCCTCTCTCATTCGTACTTGTGAAATGAGTCAGCGGAGACAGTTTTGGTTTCAAACATTATATTGAGTCTTCTGTCCTCTGTGATGCAGTATAGTGGACACTACTGGCAGCGGAATACATGTTGAGGATATACTGAGCATGATTGCAAATGGGATAGGGTGTGGGGTTACATGTGATTGGCTGTTGCATGTGGGATGTGGGCTTCAGAGTTACATCTGCTTGGCCAAGGCTGTGCTAATGTACATTTACGTATAGCTTCGGAGCTGCGGACTTTGACACAGACGGTATACATGTAGCCTACCAGACCGCTTGGCATCATGGGCACAGTCCATCTCAGTTCCATGTGACAGGTTTGCTGCGGTTGTTCCTCATGCACGCGTGCATGTGAGATGACATCAGGGCATGTGCTTGCGTGCATGCAGCGGCGTGCCACTTGTTGTTGCACTGTGGTGGTTACTGGACATGTCACAGTCACTGGGGTCGTGTTGTTGTTGTATGCACTTGTCGTCCATGCAAAGGTCCTGGTATGGGATTCCCGGGGCGGGGGTGGGAGGGGTGCAGCACCCACAGACTCCAGGCGACCTATTCATGTCCACTGAGCGGTGTGTGTGTCCATGGGCGCTGGATCCATGTCGTGTCCTGGTTGTTCGTGCAGGTCCGTCCATGTGGGTGCGATACACAGACCCCATGCCACTGCCTCCCACGATGCATGCGGTGTTCCTGGATGTGATGGGGAACAGTGTGCATGTCCCGGTCATATCCGATGTCATGGCGATGTCGTTGATGGTGTGGTTACAGTTGCCGGTCGTTTGGTATGGCTGTTGTGGTGGTGACTGGCCAGTCCGTGCGGAAGCTAAGCATGGGTGCGGGGTTGGACATCATAGGTCAATCGGGGAACCTGCGTTGTGGTCCGACGAATTTACAGGTTGTCAGGTATGCGATGCCGTCCAGCAGGGCTTCCATGTCATTGGTGGTGTACATGTTTGCCAGCCAATGTAGCGGATGGTGGCTGTCAAGGTGTTGTTCGTAAGTTGTCCCTTGGAGGACCATGATGGGGCATGCTGGGTGACATTCGATGTAGCTGTTCTCGATGATCCGTCGTGTGGAGGCACAGTGGTCCCATTTCAGTGCGGGTGCGATGTTGGCCACATACGCCATGCCCCCATAGGCAGAGCAGGCCCTGTCGTGTGCGTCCAGAGGGAGGAGTAGTGGTAGCAGGTCCGCCTTCAGACATGCCGGGTTGGAGAGGCATATCTCCACGGGATGCTGGTAGGGACACCTCCGACAGTAGAAGACGGGCATGACGCAGCTGAACAATGTGATGCGGTAAGTCAGTCGGTAACTTACGTTCAGCAGGGACAGGAGATCGCATCCCAATATATGTAACAGGTTGGTTTTGTACAGCTTGAGCTGTCCGGCGTAGTTGGGTAGGTGTGTTGCGGTTGCCATTTCGCAGCGGTGCGTTGTGGTGGCGTGCTCCGGCTGTGTGTGCAGTCTGCAATGTGCACGCTCCGAGGTTGCTGTGAGCTCTGTGTAGTCGTAGGGAGACAGGACTTGTGTTCTGTTGGCTTGTTTGGAGGACACGGGCCCTCATCCCACATGCTTCTCAGACAGTTCAAGGTCAGTGATGTGTGACTCCTTCCAATTAACTTGCATGTGGCCGACATGGGGAGTGTTTTCTTCTTTCTTCCCCGTCCGTTGTGTGCTTCTGTGATATGCGCTATCTGCCCTGTGGTCGGTCTCCTCGGCATGCCTGTGTTGGTCTATTCTTGGACAATGGCTGTATTCACCGGCTTCTGTCGTAGGGCTGTGGTTTCGGAGTTGGAATGGAAGGTCATTCAGTGCTGTCTGCTCTCCCTTGTGTGGGCGGCAGGCTGCCTTTCCGCTCTGCGTTGGGCCTTGTGTGTGAATGTTATTCTTGGGCCACCTGTTGTCGGTCCCCGGGCTCTTTGGTGTTCCGTTTTATATGTCTTGTTCATATGTGCAGGGTGGTATGGGTGTTTCAGTGTGGTACTGGCGTTCCTCTTCCCGAAGGAGCCCTGCTTCTCCTAGTTGGTGTTGCCGCCGCTGTGTGCTACGCCATGTTTGTTACACTGGGGTGTGTCCTGCTGTTGCGTGACTTCACTGACATGTGTGCGTCGGTTGTGTGGCGTTCGGTGTTGTCCGTGAATTGGGCGTTGGGGACATGTCTGTGGCAGGCCTGTCACGTGTCATGTGCGTTCGGGGTGGGGCTGATGTGTGTGCTGCTTGGTTGTGTCCCTGTGTCTGTGTGCGACGCATGCATGGCGCTGCGGTTGGCCTCTGCGTTGTGCGCATGTGTGGCGGCGTCATCGCCGCTTTGGGGCCGTGACGGGGTCGTTGGTTCCTAGTCCCAGGTGGTGTGTACACATGTGTTACGCGATGTTACGATTTGGCCTGTGTGTCATATGTGGATGCAATGGTGGATGTGTAGTGTACACGCGCTGGTGGGGGTTGTCCGCTTTTTCCGCCCTTGCACTGTGTGCGCTGTTTGCATGCACTTGTTGTGTGTGTGCCTACCTGCGTCTCCGCGGTACGTTGCGTCCTTGGTGGTGCATCAGCAGGAGCATGGGGAGGGCCTGCAGTGCTGGATTCATGCTCGGGGAGCCGCTTCTTCGTTGTCCGTGCTCGCGTCCGTGTTACCGCTTCGGTTTGTCGATGCGGTATCTCTTGGCCGTGGGAGCCGTTTGTTTGCGGCATCGTAATTTATACGCCGGGCGGGACGTGTTTCGTCGGACGGTGTGTGTCAATTGGGCTGCGCCGCTACGTGTACGGGCGCACTTTGATGGCGGACGGTGTTGCTGGCTTGCCGGCGGTGTTTGGCCTACTTTTCGCATCGTAATTGGGCGGGCGTGTGGACTGCTGCGTGCCGGCGGTAACTGGTGGTTTTTGCATCCGCCAGCACGGCGGTTGTGCTTCCGCCCGCCATCGTAATGACCCCCTTATTTTGCAAGGTATAGGAGACTGCATGCATTTGTGTTTACTGTAGGAAATGTTTGCTTTAATATCCGAGAAATCAACAATAGAAATCGGCCCAACTGGCACTAAAAACTGCTAAAAAACTGGCCCACACACCAATCTGTACGACCAGCCCATCGGACACGGCCTGATTTCCCTGTAAGCCAGTCCGACACTGCCCACATGTATTCAAACTATTTCACTATCCCAGAATGCATTAACATTTACATTTTGTGTAAGCAGCGCAATGCTGCATTACTTACCAATGTGTCTTTCATGCTTTCACTTCACATTAATAACCATTATTCCCGACCAGCTGAGCAGTGGCACGATTATTCAATGTTACTACTCTACGTGGGCATTCGGCCCTTTACCTTACATTCACCCTTGCCTAGGGCAAAGGTGCCAGTTGACCAGCAGCAAAGGTCTGGCTATCAGTAGTGTAAGGCAAATTGATAGGGCCCCCCAGAGGAATGTAATGGGGGCCCCAAAGTCTCCAATATGTCAAAATATTCATAGACGTTTGGCTGAATAGAAACCCCTAAAGGTTTGGGGGCCCTTTGAAAGGTTGGGGGCCTTGTTAAGCCCCTACTTTCTATGAAAGAGGCGCTCCAACAGAAGTGTGAAGTGACAGAGAAAGTGCAATAAAGGTATGAGGTGACAGAGGTGGTGCAATGGAGGTTTAAATTGATAGCAGAGGTACAACAGAGGTGTGAGGTGACAGTGGATGTTTAAAGTGACAGCGGAGGTACAATAGAGGTATGAGGTGACAGTGGAGTTGGAGACCCCCCTGCTCGGCAGGGGCTGCCAGGGCCTGCGTTACGCCCCTGCATGCTATGAAAGCGGCGCTCCAACAGAAGTGTGAAGTGACAGCGGAGATGCAATATAAGTATATACTGTCAGTGGAATGGAAATTTAAAGTGACAGCGGAGGTACAACAGAGGTGTGAAGGGACAGAAGTGGTGTGATGGAGGTTTAAACTGTTAGTGAGGGTACCATGGAGATTTGCATGTTCGGATTGCCTAGCCAAACAAAAGACACTACTAGATGGGACCCTGCCAAACGTAAGTCGTGGTCCGCCCCCCCTCCCTAATCCTTGTTATTCTACATCACACAAGCAGGTAACTAAGACTTACGGGTCTGCAGTAGATCTGATGGGATGCGCATTGTCGTATAATGAACAATAAAGTGAAGGATGGAATGCTTGAATTAATTTCAGCCACTGTCGACTGCTCTGGTCCTCATCCCAGTTCATCATTTTTTTCCACCACCTCAGATTAGATCTAGCCATTTGCAAATCAGCCTTAGTCCTGCTCCAACAGGAATTGTCCAGCACAAACTGCCAAGAAGCCAGGTCC
Source organism: Calotriton arnoldi (assembly GCA_963921515.1). Lineage (NCBI taxonomy): Eukaryota > Metazoa > Chordata > Amphibia > Caudata > Salamandridae > Calotriton > Calotriton arnoldi. The sequence goes on along the minus strand of CAWUFW010000148.1, from coordinate 5,315,788 downwards.
TCTTTGAACCAGAAAACAAGCACACCAAGACCGGTTTGAGCCCATTTGGGCCTCAGGTAGTGTGCAGCTTGGTTCTAATGACAGTGAGTACGAGACCCAAGTCTGGGCATACCCAGCACACTCAGGGCATCATTTGCTCTGAACAACAATATGATGGATGAAATATCTTGAAATAATCTAAGCCACTGGCGGCTGCCTCCCAGACCATCATTTTTGCAAACCATGTCACCTAAGATAAGATCTAGCCATATGCAATTCAGCCTTGTTCCTGCTCAAAAAGGAACAGTCCAGCACTGAACTGAAACATAATCAACCCAAGACCAGGTTTGGCCACTATGGGCGTCTTTAGTCGGATGCAGCTTGGTTTTAGCGGCACAGTGAGCACTGGACCCACGTCTAGGCATAGTTGCTGCACTTTGAGTATCAATTGCCGCAAACAGCAAAGTGATGGATGGAATGCTTGAATTAATCTCAGCCACTGACGATCGCTTAGGCTGCATCCCAGTCCATCATTTCTTTGGACACTATGCCACCTCAGATTAGACCTTGCTATATTGAAATCAGCCTTGGTCCTGCTCCCATAGGAACAGTCCAGCACGAACTGCCAAGCCAGGTCCTCTCTGGACCGGACCACATGTGAAGCATGACATTAAGCCAGCCTGGGAAGATCCCAGCATGGCCTTGATATACGCAGGACTGCCAACAGGGCCTGTAATTGAAAGAAAGGCACTTGAATGAGGGGCATTTTACCATTCTCCCCAACATACGGTTGCAGGGAGTGAATAAAAGAAAGTCATCTCCAGCCCTTTTTATAATCACTTACCTGATGACTGTCAGTTATCAATCCGATTTATTATTTTCGATACAATAGTGTCTTGGTTGTGACAGGTCAAAGGGGCTGCACATTTTCTGTGCTTTCATTTAAGAGCTAAGGAAAGATTTCAATGTGGCACATAATTTCAAATGTTAAATTGTCCGAAAAGTTAAAGTTAACAAAGCTGTGCACACAAAAGGAGACAGTAGTCGTAACTGGAAAGGTGCTGTGTTCTGTCTACAGATTGGACCACTAAAATAACCAAGAACCCTGAATGCAAAATGCTTAATGTACTGTACCTACCGGTGAATAATAATCTAAAAAGGGCCAGGAACATAGCGCACAACAAAAATAGTTTATTGGTGAATATAAAATACATGTCAATAATTTCTCAACTTACTTGTCCGTATTTTATCACCAGCATAAAAGCTTAAGTTAATCCTGCAAGAATTCAATATTGCATCCTGTGCATCCGCACAGGTCTTGACATCGAGTGCATGACCCTCTATGGCAGCTGTAAACTTGTTAAATCTTGTGACTTGTGGGTTACACCTAGATCTCTGCAACAAATGGATGAACCCAGTGAGCTGTCCTCTAGGAATCAAACTCATGATCTGCACATTACACACAGGGGCCGATTCCGATTCGGGCCGGAAAACGTACCGACCGACTCGGTACGGGAATTTAGTCCGACCGACTCGGACCGGCGCCGCACGACCCGGGTAGTACGATGAAATGCATGTGAAATCCGACAGACTCGGACGGAATACAAAACGACCGACCGAGCCGGACGGAAACAAGGGATCCGGCCGGGAAATCACGCGAAACGAACCGACCGACACGCACTCGGATTGAACCCGAACGAAACGTACCCGCGAACTCCGACCCGCGTAGTACGATGCTGTGCGTGCAAAACACGACCGACTCGCCCGGAGCACAAGCCGTACGACCGACACGCATACAAAACCCAGCCGAAGCAACCCAATACTACGCGACCGACTCGTATGCCGCATATGAAACCTAGCTGACACACAGCGGGAACGAGTCGGACAAGATCCCACCAGACAACTACAGCGTCCTACTCGGACACAAGAACGACTCCTACATGCACCAAAAACACCAAGGAAATTTTTTTTTAAAAAGGGCCAAACAAGCAACCACTAAGCCAATAAAAACAGGGAGGAAAAAATAATGGAACAAGGACACACCTCCAACTCCACCTACATAAAGGCCACAAATCCCGACCATGATCCCTTGCAAATTCCACTGACCTGCCAGACAGAACACCATCACACAGCAACCACAGACACACTCACAGCTCATACATCACACAAGCCACACACCATTACCACACCTACAAATAGCACCCTCACACACACCCAGCTAAACCTACACTCACACACCCCCACTTGCACACACACACACATCAATCACCACCACCACCCATCACCATGCCCCCAAAGAAGAACCATAAGTTCCTAGATTGTGAATTGGAAGTCCTGGTAGACGAGATCCTGAGGGTAGAGCCACAGTTGTTTGGTACATTGGTACAACAGACCCCCATGTCGCAGAAAACCAAGATGTGGGCGAGGATTGTCGACAGGGTCAACGCACAATCACCATGTTTGCGCACAAAGGAAGACATCCAGAACAGGTGGTATGATGTGCGCAGGAGGGTCAGGGACCTACTCAAAAGGACTACCTCCTCAGCCAGCACACCGGCAGTGGCCCTCCTGCAAAACCAGTATACCTCAGGCCCTGGGAGGAGAAGGTGCGGGCCATCCTACCACCAGTGAGCGTATACGGACTAACAGACATCCCAGAGCCTGGTGAGTACACAACTAATATACACAATATGGTGTGACTACACACACACATCACAGTCAAGGGGATAGGCAAACCATGCACACTTAGCAAATACACACCAACCAAAAGATATCCATCCCAAGATGTGAATGCTAGTCAGACAAACACAATACCTGCCATCCCATAGTGATATGTAACTGTGTCATGACATCTACAAACCTAACAACAAATACAGCAAGGCAGTGGCACAAATAGAACCAACAAATACTCCCAGATATTTACCCACCACTAGAACACCACCTCACAGGGAAGCTCACTGAAAGGAAGGAATTCTGTGTATGCTGGTCAAGTCAGTGTAGCCAATAGCATGATGGGAGTGGTAGTCACAGATATTAGTCACACCTCACAATTGGCCCATCAACACCACTCTGAACCATGCTCACATCACAGGGAGTGGAAAACAACTGACAAGATGGCTGACACTGGCTACTGCTGTGGGGAGCACAAGGCCCTGCTGGGAACTGGGCACCAACAAACAACAGGAACACACTGTCAGCCATCTTGCCATTGCTGTCACACTCACACACACTGAAGTCCACTCAAAAGGAAGGAAGGATGGGCATGCTGGGAAGGGGGGTGTAGGCAATAGCATGATGGGAGTGGTAGTCACAGATCAACATCTCACACCCACATGGCCCAGCAAGTTAGCACTGAAGCATGCACACCTCACAGGGAGTCAAAAGCCACTTCAAAGATGTCTGACACTGGCCACAGCTGTGGGGAGCACAAGGCCCTGCTGGGAACTGGGCACCAACAAACAACAGGACCACACTGTCAGCCATCTTGCCATTGCTGTCACACTCACACACACTGAAGTCCATCCAAAAGGAAGGAAGGATGGGCATGCTGGGAAGGGGGTGGAGGCAATAGCAGGATGGGAGTTGTAGGCACAGATATTGGTCACACCCACAATTGGCCCATCAACACCACTCTGAACCATGCTCACATCACAGGGAGTGGAAAACAACTGACAAGATGGCTGACACTGGGTACTGCTGTGGGGAGCACAAGGCCCTGCTGGGAACTGTGCAACAACCAACAGCAGGACACCACTGACTGACATCCTGAAAGACAACTTGCACTCCCTGCAATGGAAGCACGTTCCATGGTGGGATATCTGGCTGGGTGTGAAGGAGGACTGACAGCTATGACCATAGTTACAAGGACCTCCCCTCACACACCCCCTCAACACTAACTCCACATAACCCACCTGGGAGAATGCAATGCCTCACATCCTAACTGAAGATCCCACAAAGAACCACCACCCTGGGTCATGCTGTGTGAAGCACAGGGACACTCTTGGGACTTGTAGCCAAACAACTGCCAGGACAACACTCCCAGCCATCCTGTCAGCACAGGCACCCCACCCCACAGGGAAGCAGAGTCAAAAGGAAGGAAGGATGGGCATGCTGGGAAGGGGGTGGAGGCAATAGCATGATGGGAGTTGTAGGCACAGATATTGCTCACCCTCACAATTGGCCCATCAACACCACTCTCAAACATGCTCACATCACAGGGAGTGGAAAAGGACTCACAAGATGGCTGACACTGGGTTCTGCTGGGGGGAGCACAAGGCCCTGCTGGGAACTGTGCAACAACCAACAGCAGGACACCACTGACTGACATCCTGAAAGACAACTTGCACTCCCTGCAATGGAAGCACGTTCCATGGTGGGATATCTGGCTGGGTGGGAAGGAGGACTGACAGCTATGACCATAGTTACAAGGACCTCCCCTCACACACCCCCTCAACACTAACTCCACATAACCCACCTGGGAGAATGCAATGCCTCACATCCTAACTGAAGATCCCACAAAGAACCACCACCCTGGGTCATGCTGTGTGAAGCACAGGGACACTCTTGGGACTTGTAGCCAAACAACTGCCAGGACAACACTCCCAGCCATCCTGTCAGCACAGGCACCCCACCCCACAGGGAAGCAGAGTCAAAAGGAAGGAAGGATGGGCATGCTGGGAAGGGGGTGGAGGCAATAGCATGATGGGAGTTGTAGGCACAGATATTGCTCACCCTCACAATTGGCCCATCAACACCACTCTCAACCATGCTCACATCACAGGGAGTGGAAAAGGACTCACAAGATGGCTGACACTGGGTACTGCTGGGGGAGCACAAGGCCCTGCTGGGAACTGTGCAACAACCAACAGCAGGACACCACTGACTGACATCCTGAAAGACAACTTGCACTCCCTGCAATGGAAGCACGTTCCATGGTGGGATATCTGGCTGGGTGGGAAGGAGGACTGACAGCTATGACCATAGTTACAAGGACCTCCCCTCACACACACCCTCAACACTAACTCCACATAACCCACCTGGGAGAATGCAATGCCTCACATCCTAACTGAAGATCCCACAAAGAACCACCACCCTGGGTCATGCTGTGTGAAGCACAGGGACACTCTTGGGACTTGTAGCCAAACAACTGCCAGGACAACACTCCCAGCCATCCTGTCAGCACAGGCACCCCACCCCACAGGGAAGCAGAGTCAAAAGGAAGGAAGGATGGGCATGCTGGGAAGGGGGTGGAGGCAATAGCATGATGGGAGTTGTAGGCACAGATATTGCTCACCCTCACAGTTGGCCCATCAACACCACTCTCAACCATGCTCACATCACAGGGAGTGGAAAAGGACTCACAAGATGGCTGACACTGGGTACTGCTGGGGGAGCACAAGGCCCTGCTGGGAACTGTGCAACAACCAACAGCAGGACACCACTGACTGACATCCTGAAAGACAACTTGCACTCCCTGCAATGGAAGCACGTTCCATGGTGGGATATCTGGCTGGGTGGGAAGGAGGACTGACAGCTATGACCATAGTTACAAGGACCTCCCCTCACACACCCCCTCAACACTAACTCCACATAACCCACCTGGGAGAATGCAATGCCTCACATCCTAACTGAAGATCCCACAAAGAACCACCACCCTGGGTCATGCTGTGTGAAGCACAGGGACACTCTTGGGACTTGTAGCCAAACAACTGCCAGGACAACACTCCCAGCCATCCTGTCAGCACAGGCACCCCACCCCACAGGGAAGCAGAGTCAAAAGGAAGGAAGGATGGGCATGCTGGGAAGGGGGGTGGAGGCAATAGCATGATGGGAGTTGTAGGCACAGATATTGCTCACCCTCACAATTGGCCCATCAACACCACTCTCAACCATGCTCACATCACAGGGAGTGGAAAAGGACTCACAAGATGGCTGACACTGGGTACTGCTGGGGGAGCACAAGGCCCTGCTGGGAACTGTGCAACAACCAACAGCAGGACACCACTGACTGACATCCTGAAAGACAACTTGCACTCCCTGCAATGGAAGCACGTTCCATGGTGGGATATCTGGCTGGGTGGGAAGGAGGACTGACAGCTATGACCATAGTTACAAGGACCTCCCCTCACACACCCCCTCAACACTAACTCCACATAACCCACCTGGGAGAATGCAATGCCTCACATCCTAACTGAAGATCCCACAAAGAACCACCACCCTGGGTCATGCTGTGTGAAGCACAGGGACACTCTTGGGACTTGTAGCCAAACAACTGCCAGGACAACACTCCCAGCCATCCTGTCAGCACAGGCACCCCACCCCACAGGGAAGCAGAGTCAAAAGGAAGGAAGGATGGGCATGCTGGGAAGGGGGTGGAGGCAATAGCATGATGGGAGTTGTAGGCACAGATATTGCTCACCCTCACAATTGGCCCATCAACACCACTCTCAACCATGCTCACATCACAGGGAGTGGAAAAGGACTCACAAGATGGCTGACACTGGGTACTGCTGGGGGAGCACAAGGCCCTGCTGGGAACTGTGCAACAACCAACAGCAGGACACCACTGACTGACATCCTGAAAGACAACTTGCACTCCCTGCAATGGAAGCACGCTTCATGGTGGGATAACTGGGCTGGGGGAGAAGGAGGCCTGGATGGCAACCAAATACCACCAATGCTGGTCATGCACACACCTCAACATACACATTGACATGCCACAGGTTGGCAGGACAATGTGCTACACCAATATCACTCTCTGACTGTCACAATTTAGGAGAATGCAATGTCCTGGCCCACATCCAGAGGTACAGTCACAACTGTCAGGTGTTTGAACAATTGATGCCAGTAGAAACATAACATACAATCTGTGTCTCTCCCCAAAACAGGTGATGATGGGGACACAGCAGCAGACGAGGAGGAGTCCCTGTCCCAGGCTCCGGGGAACACTGAGCTCACTGGTGTGGATCAGCCACTGCACTCCTCGGATGGCGAAGAACCAGCTGGAATCTCCGGTGTGAGTCATCATGCAGCACCAGCAGGACCAACATCTGCACCCCCTGCACCCACCCCTCCAACAACTGCCAACACACAGGCCACCGCTGCCAACACGGACAGACCAAGGACCACAGATGACAACAGCGCAGGGACCCAGGCCCAAACTGGAGCTGGTGACAACGAGCCCAGGAACAACACCCAAGTGGGCCCACGGTCACCTGTGCGTGCCACCGCAGGTCCTGCACGTGTCGCCAGGGGTGGTGGGAGGGGTGGTAGACATAGGTCGCTCTTTGCAGAGGGGTCTGGACTGCATGATGACCCACAACTGGCACGCATCGCGGATGCGTACCAGACTAGCACCGGAGAGGTCAGCCAGGTAGTGGGGATCCTCAAGGACATACAACAGCAGCAGGCTGCCCATCATGCCCGCTTGGACTCCCACATGTCCCGTGTCGACACACACATGTCACATGTCGAGACACACATGTCACGTGTCGAGACACACATGTCTGGCATGGAGTCCAAGTGGGACACATTGGAACAACTGACAGCGGTGCATAGGGACATACTCACATGCCTCCGCCAGATCAGCACCAACATGGCCTCACCTCCCTGTGTGCCCACAACAACTGCTGCTGAAACAACTGCAAATGCCACAGGGAGGAGGACTCTGGCAGAGAGTCCCCTGCACCGCCGCAGCCTGCAACTGAGGGTCCCCCCCCAAGAAGAGGGGCCGTCCGAAGAGGCCAAACTGAAAGTCCGATGGCCATCTACATCCCCCAGGAAGCCAACACCTGTTCTGGAACTTTTCCTCTGTGTGCAAACTGCACGCCCTGTCGAAGCCAACCCAACTCTCCCACATGACATGGGGAGCTCTAGTTGGCCAAATTCATCAGATGACTGTGGACTTTACTCTGGACATGTCAGCTACCAAGACTTCCAATACACATGGGAACTTTGGATTCCAATTAATATGTACAGCACCCACCATCCTGTGCACCATCCTCACACCTGTATGTAAATAAACTCACCAATACACCATATCTGCCTCTGTTGTGATTCCAACGTGGTTTTTGTCATGTAGATGGTGATCTGCTAAATGACACTGTGCATGCTAACTGCTACAGCAAGTCCAACCCCGTCATGTCAGTCATGGCGACGTGACACATATGAGGGAGACACACCACTAGGGCCACACAACACATACACACCAGGGCCATCAGACTCATCACCTATACTGATGTTGCAACTAAATACAGTGGAATGCACAGACACGCCACCTATTCACAGTCACTGTGAACTAGACTACAGGTGCAGTAAGCAAATGTCAGTCAGATGTGTGACTACAGACAACGCACATCCCAAAGTGAAGCACAGGTTTATTACACATTTGCAACATGTTGTTTCCACTACAAATGCAAGCTAATCCAACCTGGCTGTGGCCACAAAGTCAAAAAACAGAAGATAGAAAGTCCAGGGGTGTGTGGCACATCACCTGTAGGGAAACAACTGCTTCCACCTTGGAAGTTGAATCATGGATTCGGGGATCCAAGTTGATCAGACAACTCCGGCAGCACCCTGTGAAGGACAGACATGACACACAGTCAAAAACAATGAAGAACAGCACAGAACGGCAATACTCATGTCTAATACATGTCACGAGATAACTACACAAAACCAAGTTAGCATGTCAACACTGTTGGGCAGTACAGACCACCTGCAAGGACACATCGCTGCACGCATCCAGTCAAGTAGCACATGGGCACACTCAAACAGCACCAGAGCACCACATACACATATCATGCAAACTCAAATCATTGACATCACAACCCTCTGGAGACTCACATTCAGCTGAAGAAGTTGGTGATGAGCTGTGTGCGGACATCACCATCATCATCATCATCATCTTCACTGGCATCGTGACCCAGGCCAGGATCTTCCACAGGTGGCGGACGTTGGTCATCGTCATCCAGGATGAGAGGCAACTCCTTCCGCACTGCCAGGTTGTGTAGCATGCAGCAGACGATGACAATCTTGCACACCTTTGCTGGGGCATATGGGAGGGCCCCTCCTGTCTTGTCCAGGCAGCGGAAGCGGCTCTTCAGGAGACCAAAGGTCCGCTCAATCACCCTCCTCGTCCGACCATGTGCCTCATTGTAGCGCATCTGGGCTGGTGTCACAGGGTTCCTGAGGGGTGTCAGCAACCACGGCATGTTGGGGTATCCCGAATCACCTACAGACAGACAATTGCACATTAGCCAATTTGAAAATGTGTGCGGAAAACAACATAGCAGAACACACACAATGGTACAAAGTCAGTACACACCAACAAGCCAGGCACGCTGGTTCGGCATCTGTGACATCATCCTCGGGATGCGACTACTCCTCATCACGTAGGCATCGTGTGCCGAACCGGGGAAACGGGCACACACATGTGAGATGGTCATATCTGCAAGACATACCACCAGAGCATTGATCGAATGGTAATGTTTACGGTTGCGGTATGCCTGCTCATGTGCCTGTGGTGGAATCAAAGACACATGTGTCCCATCAATGGAGCCAATTACATGTGGCATCCTCCCCAGGGCATAGAAGTCACTCTTGACGTCAGTGAGTCGTTGACGTGTTGGGAAATAGATGTACTGGTTGAGGTATCTCAACATTGCCCCCAAAACATCGCGTAGCACACGGCTGAACATAGTCTGTGACATCCCACCAGTAGTTGCCACAGTGTGTTGAAAGGTACCGGTGGCAAAGAAGTGTAGGGCTGCCATCACCTTCACCTTGGGGGTCAGCGCTGTAGGATACGGCCGGCCAGGCTGCAAATGTGGGGCCAACCGCACTGCCAAATCCTCAATCAGCTGCCTGGTGAAGCGGTACCGTCGGATGCTGTCACGTTCCACCATCGTTGCCAGGTCTGGGAATGGTCGATGGACAGCAGGAGCCCTGCAGTGCATAGGTGAAGAAAGCAAGATTGTCAGTCACCCCACCTATGTGCCGTTCACCATACTCAATGTCACATGATACATCATCAACATACACAAGTACTTGATGTGTGTGTCGTTCCGTTTGGACATATATGGCACCTACATGGACATCATCTAACATCTCTGTTCAACAAGTGTTGACAACAGGTTCCAGGGTGTGCTATGGGACACCATTAGGCTGTGTCACAGTACCCATTAACTGCTCTCACGTTCCACACACATACCACAGTGACATGTCTGGACAGATGCTCCACAGGCATCACAGCTCATTGACAGGTAGATTCCCAGGGAGCCTGTCTTGCCACATGGACACTGGCATGACATGGCGTATCATGTACACGTCAGAAAAACAAACATGACACCCACAGGTAGTGGCCCCTGTAGCCCCTGCAGGACAGACATGGACGTCTGTGACACACACACACACACCATCAAAGTTCATGCACAAACCACGTGGATGTGGAGACTGTCTCCCATTGTGCACATGGAGTCAGAGACATGTGATACACAACATGCACACAGACTGTGGAGTGACATCACTATTGTTGGAATGGGCCACCCTGTGACGTACATGCCTACCCACATGTGAGCCTGGGGGTATGTGACATGTCATACACATACACAACCTGGAAATGTGACCATGACACATGCTCAGAAATGAAAAGTTGCACACCACAGTGGTCAGGTGCACAAAACACAAAGGACCCTGTCCCCATTAACACGTGCACAGCCTGGGTGTGTCTGCCCCCAAGTGCCACCCCAAAATCCACATGTTCACCCCCATACACAGATAAGGTTATGCTGCCACACATGCCTCATAGACAGTGTGGACTGGGTGTGGTGTTGTAGGTATGCCCCTGAGTCCCTGGAAAGTAAATGTGGCTGGCATAGGTTCACCAGTGACCAGCATGGTGACATATGCGTGTGACCTGTCCAGGGACGTGTTGTAGAGCAATGGACCGATCGGTGTGCCCGGCCGGCCCATTGCATTGAATGTGAGCGGGTACGCGTTGTATGCCTGGTACGCGTTGTAGAGCAATGGACCGATCGGTGTGCCCGGCCGGCCCATTGCATCGTATGTGAGCGGGTACGCGTTGTATGCCTGGTACGCGTTGCACAGCAATGGACCGATCGGTGTGCCCGGCCGGCCCATTGCATCGTATGTGAGCCGGTGCAGCGTTGTAGAGCAATGCACCGATCGGTGTGCCCGGCCGGCCCATTGCATCGTATGTGAGCGGGTGCGCGTTGTATGCCTGATACGCGTTGTACAGCAATGGACCGATCGGTGTGCCCGGCCGGCCCATTGCATCGTATGTGAGCGGGTACGCGTTGTATGCCTGGTACGCGTTGCACAGCAATGGACCGATTGGTGTGCCCGGCCGGCCCATTGCATCGTATGTGAGCGGGTGCAGCGTTGTAGAGCAATGGACCGATCGGTGTGCCCGGCCGGCCCATTGCATCGTATGTGAGCGGGTACGCGTTGTATGCCTGGTACGCGTTGTACAGCAATGGACCGATCGGTGTGCCCGGCCGGCCCATTGCATTGAATGTGAGCGGGTGCAGCGTTGTAGAGCAATGGACCGATCGGTGTGCCTGGCCGGCCCATTGCATTGAATGTGAGCGGGTACGCGTTGTATGCCTGGTACGCGTTGTAGAGCAATGGACCGATTGGTGTGCCCGGCCGGCCCATTGCATCGTATGTGAGCGGGTACGCGTTGTATGCCTGGTACGCGTTGCACAGCAATGGACCGATCGGTGTGCCCGGCCGGCCCATTGCATCGTATGTGAGCGGGTACGCATTGTATGCCTGGTACGCGTTGCACAGCAATGGACCGATCGGTGTGCCCGGCCAGCCCATTGCATCGTATGTGAGCGGGTACGCGTTGTAGAGCAATGCACCGATCGGTGTGCCCGGCCGGCCCATTGCATCGTATGTGAGCGGGTATGCATTGTATGCCTGGTACACGTTGTACAGCAATGGACCAATCGGTGTGCCCGGCCGGCCCATTGCATCGTATGTGAGCGGGTACGCGTTGTATGCCTGGTACGCGTTGCACAGCAATGGACCGATCGGTGTGCCCGGCCGGCCCATTGCATCGTATGTGAGCGGGTACGCGTTGTAGAGCAATGGACCGATCGGTGTGCCCGGCCGGCCCATTGCATCGTATGTGAGCGGGTACGCGTTGTAGAGCAATGGACCGATCGGTGTGCCCGGCCGGCCCATTGCATCATATGTGAGCGGGTACGCGTTGTATGCCTGGTACGCGTTGTACAGCAATGGACCGAACGGTGCGCACACATTGGCTGGGGCCTGGCATGGCAACGGACGCGTTTTCGAAGCTCCAACGAGTCTGATGCAGTGAAATCAGTTGGCCAGCCACAACAATGTTGCAAAATCATGGGTGTCATGAAGTTGAAGATTTGAAGGATGCTGTGGGCGTGTATTAGTGCTGCTATTCCATGGATAGGTCAAATTCAGAAGATGCAAACGACTTGGACCTATCACTTTGCACACATGGGACAGTATCTGCCTCTGCAGCACACATATAATGCTGGCTGTTCCCCTGAGAGCTCACTTGCCTGTACTACATGCTCCAGGACGACATCTGCCACCAACACTGCTGCTGTTTATGCATCCTCTGGCTCCTGCAATGGCACGTACTGTGGAGAGAGCCCCAGCCTTCAGCCTTGAGGAGAACCAGGCCCTGCTGGACAGCCTCCTTCCACAGTACAGCAAGCTGTATGGGACACCAGGGGAGCAGGTGAGTGTGCTGTCCACTGCCTCACTAATTGTGCATGTTGTCTGACTAGCAGGGCTTTCAGTGTGCACACCACTGGCTAGCATGCCCACTGAGTAGTTGTCACACCCCAAAGTGTGTAGTCACATGCACAGAACTGGTACAGTGCAGTAACAGTGCATTCCAACTAGGTTTACTTCCCATGCAATGATACCATGTAGTGACTGCTGTCAAACTGTTCATAGCCATTGTTGCACTGCCTGTGTACATCATATGCCCCTGTGATTGAGACATGTATATCCAACTGTGTGATGCACGTATATGTTGCATGTGTAGTAATGGCCTTTTCACTTTGTCATCCTCACAGGTTGATGCCCACCAGAAGCAGGAAATCTGGCTGACCATCGCCCGGAAAGTAAGATCCGTGGGGGTCTACAGGCGCAGGATCCGCAACTGCCAAAAGAGGTGGCAGGACCTTCATGGCTGGACCCGGAGGATCGCAAGGGTCCAGCTGAAGCTGTCGCCTCCTCGCAGGAGGGGCGGACACCGGACCCTGACCCCCCACATGCTCCGGATCCTGGCGGTGGTCTTCCCTGACCTGGATGGGCAGCTGAAGGACAGACAGCAGCAAGGAGGGGGTGAGTCCATGACTGCACTGTGCACTTTTTCTGCCATGCTATGTGCCCTCCTCTGGCCTGGTTAAACTTCCACAGTACATCAGTCATGTGGTCCAGGACCCATGTCCCTCATTTGTTACATGCCCACTTCTCCTCTGATACGCATATGTGTGGCCCTTATAGTCAGGAAATTGTCTAATTTGGGGACTGTGTCATTGCATTTTGCTTTGCTCAAGGTGGGGGACAGCATTTGTTCCCGTGACTATGTTGTGCAATTCATGGGTGGGTCAATTGCTTACACAATGCCTAAGTTCTGACATGTGATCTGCGTGTAACTTTGATATGTGGTCCGCTTGCTGCTCTGACTCACCACATGTCCCTGGGGAATGTGGCACACACCCATGCTGCTGGTGGGAACAATATTTGGGCCTCAGGAGTATGTGTATCCAGTGTGTCACACATGCTTAGCCACCTGCCTACTGTCCAGGACTCATCCCTCATACAGGTGGAGCTGGACAATCATGCCTACTCCAGTGCATACAATACACTCTGTACTCCCACTCCCGTGTATTATCTGGCATGTTGTGGTCAGTGAAATGTACCCTCAGGTGTCTGCCTCTGTCTCATTGTGCTGTGTCTTCGTTGTCAGGACTACTGGTATGTTCATCGTTTGGGGCTCAGCATGCCATCTGAGATGTGACCATGATAGACGATACTTCTGTGACTTATAGGTGTCTGATCACTTGACTGTGCACACAGGTGTTTGCGACTGTGACTTTCAAGCAGCTGTATTTTCATTCACAGCACACTGTGAGGTGCTCATGTTCAGAGAGTTGTGTTTCATGTCCCCCATATGTCCAGTTGGTATGACATGGACAAATAGTAGTACAGATGATGTGGTTTTGGGGGATGGACATGTGCACTTGTCAGTCACATAACTTGCATTCCCCATGCCCTCGGATTGTGACACAGTGCAGACTGTTGTTGTCTGGCTGCCATGGCCATGTGACTTGAGACAGTAATGTATGACTTTGCACGCATTCCTGTGTCATGGCATTCAACTTCCTGGGACTGAACCTGCAGGGGAGTGACATGTGCAACATGCACCCCATTGTGGCATTGACTATCCGGACATGGGTGCATCATGGTGTCTGGTGCTGGTATGCATCACATGCATTTCTAATTAGAATCTGGCCATCCCTTTATCCGGACACCTGCACTGACTCAGTGGCAAGAGATGTGATGTGTGTATGTTCACATGCTTCACTGTGTTCCCTGCAATGTCCAACAACTGTGTAGGTGGTGCATGTGTCCACACTGGGCTCTTACCATCAGACAGGCACCAGACAGATGGGTGCAAGGGCAGGAGGGGTGTGAGTCCCATGGTTGACCATCAGACTGACAATTGGCTTCCCCGAATCTGTGTGAGGACTTTAGGCAATGTTCAACTAAGGATGCCAAGGCTTGCTCTGTAATGTGCTGTACTTACTGTGGTGTGTGCGGTCAGTGCAGGTGACTGGTGTTTGTCTGTTTCCATAATTGTTTGCAGATACATCCACGGCCACAGGAGGGGACAGCTCCACGGACCAGGAGGAGCAGCGGAGCCAGACTGGGTCAGCATTGAACGAGTGGTCAGAGGGACCCAGTGGCACGGAGGGCGAGGGGAGCCACACCGAGGAGTCCTCAGCACCATCCACCTCAGCTGGGGACCACAGCAGCTCGGAGGATGACTCCCTTGTGGAGGCGGGTCTCGGCAGCCTCCAAAGGCCAGCTAGTCTGTCTGGCCCCGCCACCACCACCACCACCACCGCCCTCCTATCGGCTCCCATTCCTGAGGTCCGTGGAGGCTCCCGTGCTCAGGAGCGTGTCTCCTTCGTGCGAGGCACCGCACCCCCTGCCCCTGTGTCCCCTGCTGCCCTGAGTGAGGAGTCTGTGTACCTCCTTCGGTAGCTCCATGTAGGCCAGACAGCAATGCTGAGTGTCCTCCATGCACACACCACTCTGTTGACACAGCTGGTGTCGTTCCTGGAGGGATCTCGACGGGTATGTCTGCCCTACAGAGGAGCAATAGGTCCATGGACTCCTCCCTGACGGCAGCAGTGTCCCTCCTCCAACAGTCCCTCACCCCTCCCACCTCTGCCCCATCCACACTTCCTGCCCCCTACCTGTCCAAAGCACATGCACACCTGCACAGTCATCCACACACACAGACACGAGCAGCACAGACACACCCAAGAGTAAGGCAAGACGTGCACACAAGCATCCTCAGGGAACTGATACCACAGACACAGGGGATGGGGAACACACACACACACACAGGCATCCACATTCACTCCGCAGTCCTCCAAATCCTCTCCCTCCAAGACCCCTTCCCTTGCCTCGCCTGCCACCCCACATACACAGCAGGTCTTCCTGTGTGACCTCGGCCTCTTCCCCACCATTCCTGCTGACCCAGCACACCAGGGGAAGAGGAAGTCCACCCACACAGAGAGGAGTGCCCCTCACCCCCGGACACCCTCCCCCAGGCGCAGGCAGACACAGGAGCCCATTCGGAAGTCCCCCCGGAGCAGGAAGAGCAAGACCCCACCACCACCACCACGCAGCTCCAGCGCCCAGTCTCTCTCCTCCATCCCCCAAGCCACCACTGCACAGGTTCCCCCGCCACACCCTGCCCCAGGTTCCCCCACACACCGATACCGCATCCCCAGACTGCTTAGGCCCTCCCCCTGCCACTTGCTCTTCCACCCCCAACCCAGACGCTCTGCCTGTTAGTGGCACTGTTGTGGGGACCGGGTCCCCCCTCTGTCCTGTCCACCTCATCTGCCCACCCTTCCACTCCCTTGGAGTCATGCACTGCAGTGGAGTCCACAACCACCACGTCTGACTCGGGCACTGCAGTGGTTCCCAGTCCACTACATCAGTCCAGCCCACTGCAGTGGTTGCGGCACCCACACCAACTGACTTGTGTACCACGGTGGTGCCGGCCCCCCCTGAGTCAGACACCTCCACTGCAGTTGCCGGTGACACTCCTGCACCCACCACCCCTTCACTGCCTCACTCTGCCATCCCCTGATCCTGTCCCTGCGGTGCCTGGCCTGCCCCTTGTATGCCCCTCCAAGGGTGATGTCCCCCAACCGTACCAGTGCAGGCAAGCAATGTGTGACCAGTTGTCACTTCTCACCCCGTTGGTACTGTGATTTTGGACTGGCCATCGGCCTTAGTTTCTTTTGGACTCCTCACAGGTTGATGCCCACCAGAAGCAGGAAATCTGGCTGACCATCGCCCGGAAAGTTAGATCCGTGGGGGTCTACAGGCGCAGGATCCGCAACTGCCAAAAGAGGTGGCAGGACCTTCGTGGCTGGACCCGGAGGATCGCAAGGGTCCAGCTGAAGCTGTCGCCTCCTCGCAGGAGGGGCGGACACCGGACCCTGACCCCCCACAAGCTCCGGATCCTGGTGGTGGTCTTCCCTGACCTGGATGGGCAGCTGAAGGACAGACAGCAGCAAGGAGGGGGCGAGTCCATGACTGCACTGTGCACTTTTTCTGCCATGCTATGTGCCCTCCTCTGGCCTGGTTAAACTTCCACAGTACATCAGTCATGTGGTCCAGGACCCATGTCCCTCATTTGTTACATGCCCACTTCTCCTCTGATACGCATATGTGTGGCCCTTATAGTCAGGAAATTGTCTAATTTGGGGACTGTGTCATTGCATTTTGCTTTGCTCAAGGTGGGGGACAGTATTTGTTTCCGTGACTATGTTGTGCAATTCATGGGTGGGTCAATTGCTTACACAATGCCTAAGTTCTGACATGTGATCTGCGTGTAACTTTGATATGTGGTCCGCTTGCTGCTCTGACTCACCACATGTCCCTGGGGAATGTGGCACACACCCATGCTGCTGGTGGGAACAATATTTGGGCCTCAGGAGTATGTGTATCCAGTGTGTCACACATGCTTAGCCACCTGCCTACTGTCCAGGACTCATCCCTCATACAGGTGGAGCTGGACAGTCATGCCTACTCCAGTGCATACAATACACTCTGTACTCCCACTCCCGTGTATCTTCTGGCATGTTGTGGTCAGTGAAATGTATCCTCAGGTGTCTGCCTCTGTCTCATTGTGCTGTGTCTTCGTTGTCAGGACTACTGGTATGTTCATCGTTTGGGGCTCAGCATGCCATCTGAGATGTGACCATGATAGACGATACTTCTGTGACTTATAGGTGTCTGATCTCTTGACTGTGCACACAGGTGTTTGCGACTGTGACTTTCAAGCAGCTGTATTTTCATTCACAGCACACTGTGAGGTGCTCATGTTCAGAGAGTTGTGTTTCATGTCCCCCATATGTCCAGTTGGTATGACGTGGACAAATAGTAGTACAGATGATGTGGTTTTGGGGGATGGACATGTGCACTTGTCAGTCACATAACTTGCATTCCCCATGCCCTCGGATTGTGACACAGTGCAGACTGTTGTTGTCTGGCTGCCATGGCCATGTGACTTGAGACAGTAATGTATGACTTTGCACGCATTCCTGTGTCATGGCATTCAACTTCCTGGGACTGATCCTGCAGGGGAGTGACATGTGCAACATGCACCCCATTGTGGCATTGACTATCCGGACATGGGTGCATCATGGTGTCTGGTGCTGGTATGCATCACATGCATTTCTAATTAGAATCTGGCCATCCCTTTATCCGGACACCTGCACTGACTCAGTGGCAAGAGATGTGATGTGTGTATGTTCACATGCTTCACTGTGTTCCCTGCAATGTCCAACAACTGTGTAGGTGGTGCATGTGTCCACACTGGGGTCTTACCATCAGACAGGCACCAGACAGATGGTGCAAGGGCAGGAGGGGTGTGAGTCCCATGGTTGACCATCAGACTGACAATTGGCTTCCCCGAATCTGTGTGAGGACTTTAGGCAATGTTCAACTAAGGATGCCAAGGCTTGCTCTGTAATGTGCTGTAATTACTGTGGTGTGTGCGGTCAGTGCAGGTGACTGATGTTTGTCTGTTTCCCTAATTGTTTGCAGATACATCCACGGCCACAGGAGGGGACAGCTCCACGGACCAGGAGGAGCAGCGGAGCCAGACTGGGTCAGCATTGGACGAGTGGTCAGAGGGACCCAGTGGCACGGAGGGCGAGGGGAGCCACACCGAGGAGTCCTCAGCACCATCCACCTCAGCTGGGGACCACAGCAGCTCGGAGGATGACTCCCTTGTGGAGGCGGGTCTCAGCAGCTTCCAAAGGCCAGCTACTCTGTCTGGCCCCGCCACCACCACCACCACCACCGCCCTCCTATCGGCTCCCATTCCTGAGGGCCATGGAGGCTCCCGTGCTCAGGAGCGTGTCTCCTTCGTGCCAGGCACCGCACCCCCTGCCCCTGTGTCCCCTGCTGCCCTGAGTGAGGAGTCTGTGTACCTCCTTCGGTAGCTCCATGTAGGGCAGACAGCAATGCTGAGTGTCCTCCATGCACACACCACTCTGTTGACACAGCTGGTGTCGTTCATGGAGGGCATCTCGACGGGTATGTCTGCCCTACAGAGGAGCAATAGGTCCATGGACTCCTCCCTGACGGCAGCAGTGTCCCTCCTCCAACAGTCCCTCACCCCTCCCACCTCTGCCCCATCCACACTTCCTGCCCCCTACCTGTCCAAAGCACATGCACACCTGCACAGTCATCCACACACACAGACACGAGCAGCACAGACACACCCAAGAGTAAGGCAAGACGTGCACACAAGCATCCTCAGGGAACTGATACCACAGACACAGGGGATGGGGAACACACACACACACAGGCATCCACATTCACTCCGCAGTCCTCCAAATCCTCTCCCTCCAAGACCCCTTCCCTTGCCTCGCCTGCTACCCCACATACACAGCAGGTCTTCCTGTGTGACCTCGGCCTCTTCCCCACCATTCCTGCTGACCCAGCACACCAGGGGAAGAGGAAGTCCACCCACACAGAGAGGAGTGCCCCTCACCCCCGGACACCCTCCCCCAGGTGCAGGCAGACACAGGAGCCCATTCGGAAGTCCGGCCGGAGCAGGAAGAGCAAGACCCCACCACCACCACCACGCAGCTCCAGCGCGCAGTCTCTCTCCTCCATCCCCCAAGCCACCACTGCACAGGTTCCCCCGCCACACCCTGCCCCAGGTTCCCCACACACCGATACCGCATCCCCAGACTGCTTAGGCCCTCCCCCTGCCACTTGCTCTTCCACCCCCAACCCAGACGCTCTGCCTGTTAGTGGCACTGTTGTGGGGACCGGGTCCCCCTCTGTCCTGCCCACCTCATCTGCCCACCCTTCCACTCCCTTGGAGTCCTGCACTGCAGTGGAGTCCACAACCACCACGTCTGACTCGGGCACTGCAGTGGTTCCCAGTCCACTACATCAGTCCAGCCCACTGCAGTGGTTGCGGCACCCACATCAACTGACTTGTGTACCACGGTGGTGCCGGCCCCCCCTGAGTCAGACACCTCCACTGCAGTTGCCGGTGACACTCCTGCACCCACCACCCCTTCACTGCCTCACTCTGCCATCCCCTGATCCTGTCCCTGCGGTGCCTGGCCTGCCCCTTGTATGCCCCTCCAAGGGTGATGTCCCCCAACCGTACCAGTGCAGGCAAGCAATGTGTTCCCAGTTGTCACTTCTCACCCCGTTGGTACTGTGATTTTGGACTGGCCATCGGCCTTAGTTTCTTTTGGACTCCTCACAGGTTGATGCCCACCAGAAGCAGGAAATCTGGCTGACCATCGCCCGGAAAGTAAGATCCGTGGGGGTCTACAGGCGCAGGATCCGCAACTGCCAAAAGAGGTGGCAGGGACCTTCGTGGCTGGACCCGGAGGATCGCAAGGGTCCAGCTGAAGCTGTCGCCTCCTCGCAGGAGGGGCGGACACCGGACCCTGACCCCCACATGCTCCGGATCCTGGTGGTGGTCTTCCCTGACCTGGATGGGCAGCTGAAGGACAGACAGCAGCAAGGAGGGGGTGAGTCCATGACTGCACTGTGCACTTTTTCTGCCATGCTATGTGCCCTCCTCTGGCCTGGTTAAACTTCCACAGTACATCAGTCATGTGGTCCAGGACCCATGTCTCTCATTTGTTACATGCCCACTTCTCCTCTGATACGCATATGTGTGGCCCTTATAGTCAGGAAATTGTCTAATTTGGGGACTGTGTCATTGCATTTTGCTTTGCTCAAGGTGGGGGACAGCATTTGTTCCCGTGACTATGTTGTGCAATTCATGGGTGGGTCAATTGCTTACACAATGCCTAAGTTCTGACATGTGATCTGCGTGTAACTTTGATATGTGGTCCGCTTGCTGCTCTGACTCACCACATGTCCCTGGGGAATGTGGCACACACCCATGCTGCTGGTGGGAACAATATTTGGGCCTCAGGAGTATGTGTATCCAGTGTGTCAAGTAAGACAACAAGGAGGGACTACGGGCCAATAGAATAGGTCCAGCATACAGGCCCACGTAAGCACAACAAGAAGGGTATGCTGTTCCTAAAGGATCCTACAGATCAAGGTTATGCAAGAGGCATGTGAGTGCTCGTAGAAATCGGAGAAATGCTTATCTCCTTTCAGAAAAGACCCTCACACACCCAGCCAGCTAGGTGTCTTGCTTCATCACTGGGTCTGCTCCTTATCGGGTCGGCGCTGCAATACCCGATCGGCACCCGTGGTGGGGCCTTCTTGGCGGAGATCTTTTTCTTAGCCGTAGGGTGTAGTGCGTGTAAGGGCCCTAGTGAGTGTAGATGTGAGATGTGTGAAATCTAAAACAGGAATTAGTGATCCACCCAAAACTATTTTAATGACTGTGGTCACTAACCTGATTAAAAATAGAAAAAAGGCGCACACGCCTGCCCTAGGATTGCAGGATTGTGTGCTGAAGCTCAGGCCAACATGTTTCTTGCCTAATGTTAATTTAACGGCAATTCTTCAGGACCTAATATCGACATTCTACACTTTATGGTTGGTGGTCTATAAATACACAGTTAAGTGACCACTCATACAGCTCCCTATAAAGTGGTACCTGTCGATCAATAACACTGCCTGTAGGAAAAAGAATCATAGCGATTAGTACAAAGTTCTACTGTAGTCTGCAATTCAACCTTATTGCAAAAGTACAAATTATGACCATGCTATTGTGACATTGCAAACCACACGTGAAATATGAGCATGCTTCATCTCAAAATGTATGTGCTAGTGCACATTGTGAATTTGGTAAAAACAGAAGTAGCCAAGAAGATGTAAATATATACAGTATACTAGAACACTCACCCAAACTTGGGTCAGCTCAAAGCACCAAGATGTCACGGCAGGTAAAAACACTGCAAGATTCAGTGTCCTATGGATGTTAACAATTAACAAGGGAGGGAGGGGATTAAGGCATCGGAAAATGAGTAGACGTTCACCTCATGTTACCTCCAACATACATGTGAACACCACAAGAACCGCACCTAAGCTGGATGTTACCAAAAACGGGCCCAAGAGCGATCTAGCCCATTAAGATTCCGATGGCCTTTGCTTAGAAAACACGGTGTCATCTGCCCATTGGTAGTCGGCGGTAAACCAGGGGTGTTATATACCGCGGGTTCCTGCTAATCACCACAGCCATATGGTCGAGGGCGGTACACTACAAAGTGCCACTGGCACCCCGATATCGCCGGCAACCAAATGGTGCAACGAACACAAGGGAAGAGTAGCGTAAAAGAGTGAGCGCAATGGACCGGAACCATAACCACGCAGCGTCGCCATTACCTCCTAAGTATTACACAGTGGAAAAACTCACTCGGGCGATAACTTAGACTACAGTAACCGCCCTGAGAGGAAGGAGGGTGCGGGACACAGCAAGGCAGGTCCCGCCATACTGACACTCTGCTCAATTGCCACAGAATAACCTGTTGGAGGTCCAAGCAAAGGCAGACACGTCCCCCACTCTAGGACTCACCCCAATACCCAGTACTCACGTTGTCAGTTCCGTCTGTTCACGGGCGACCTACCACTCACTCTGCCGGACCCGGGTGGATGTCTCTACGCACTCGTGTGCGAGTGATATTCCCCGGTCGGTCAGAAATGTAGGCGGGACTTCCGGTAGCACGTTGGGGGCAACAACTAGAACGTCAGACTCCACTTCCGGGTTGCCATATTGGAACACACTATGTGTTTACGTCAGTGGTGGTAGCCCCAAATGAAACATAATAGGCCACCAAGGAACGAATGTCTAATGATAGTATAGCTAGAATTGTAAAGCTAAAATGTAGATGCGGGGAACACGTACCTACAGGAATGTGCCTCATGACCCACCAGCTGGTCATACAGTGGTATATAATCAATAAACCACTCAATAGCCTAGAGAATGACAATTCCTAGTTATAAACATAATTCCTAGTTATAAAAATAAATATAAAAAGGAGGATTCTCATAACCACCCAATGATCGACGTGGTTGCTGTAAAGTGCAGAACCTGCCCATATGGTAAACACAGGGTGTCGGGGGCAGAATTAGATAAAGGATACAAACGGGGATAAACGGGGATAACCCTGTGTATTAATGGCTACAACAAGGGGTAGGGCCCCTAGTGATATTAATTCCTAAAAACTACTCATGACTAATATCAGTGTAGCGTATGTTGGTGGTAGTATCTAGAGAATTGTAGTGCCAGTAACAGTATCAAGTCACAGAAATACGGAAGGTACAAGTGGTGCCAGTACATCTTTAGATGTATCATGTCAGCAAACTCCAAGGTATGTCCTCATTGAGTCCCTCCCTATCAGAGGACAACCTAAGCACCCACCTCTGTTCTATACGGAACAGAGTGTCACGGTGCATCCCGGGTGAGCTTCCAAAACCACCCACCGAAAGGAGTCAGGAGGGTGTTTAAGATGTTCAAAGTGGGTCGTCATCTTGGTGTTGGTTCTATGACACCTAAAGTTGCTCCTGTGTTCTGTCATCCGGATTTTCACCGGTCTGGTCGTCATCCCTACATAAAGGAGTCCGCACGGACAGGTCAATACATAAATACAGTTGTTAGTGTTACAATTAGTGTGTCTCTTAAGGACCCATTTTACCCCATTCCTGAATGTTATTTCTTTTGTGGTCTTAGTAAGCGGACAGACCGAACAAGTCCCACATGGCTGCATTTGAGGAGAGGGAGATTTACCATCACAACAATCCATACTCAGCGAATATTCGTGTCTGGAAGAGGTTCATTGATGATATATTGGTCCTGTGGAAAGGGGACCGTAGTACATGTGATGAATTTTGCATCTGGATCAATACTCTGAACCCCTTCTTGAAATTTACGAGTACCATTTCGGAGACTAGTGTACCCTTCCTCGACCTGTTGGTGAGGCTGGGGGATGGGCACATCACTACTACTCTCTATCGCAAACCAACAGATAAAAACAGTTTGCTTCTATTCAGTAGCCACCATCCCAGAGCACTGAAACAAAATCTTCCATTTGGTCAATTCCTTCGGATAAGAAGGAATTGTAGTTCATTGATGGACTACCTCACTGAATCAGATACTTTGGCTCGAGACCTGCGACAGAGGGATTATCCACAACACACTGTGTCACTCTCTCGCAAAAGAGCCAGAAATAACAATCGGGAAAGTTTGCTTGAAAGCGTACAAAAGGATCCCGACACAACTATCACCTGTGTGACCACGTTCACACCTGACTCAAATCGAGTGAGAAGTATCATTAAGAAGCACTGGGGTATTCTGAACACTGGAGCTTTAAATCTTCCTATTCCCAGATTTGCGTTTAAACGCACTAGTAACTTAAAAGACATGCTCATACACACACGACCATGTGCCCAGGAAACCAATGTACAAAGGGGACTATGGGATCTACCTCCCGTAGTTGGTCATTACCCATGTGGGACTTGTTCGGTCTGTCCGCTTACTAAGACCACAAAAGAAATAACATTCAGGAATGGGGTAAAATGGGTCCTTAAGAGACACACTAATTGTAACACTAACAACTGTATTTATGTATTGACCTGTCCGTGCGGACTCCTTTATGTAGGGATGACGACCAGACCGGTGAAAATCCGGATGACAGAACACAGGAGCAACTTTAGGTGTCATAGAACCAACACCAAGATGACGACCCACTTTGAACATCTTAAACACCCTCCTGACTCCTTTCGGTGGGTGGTTTTGGAAGCTCACCCCGGGATGCACCGTGACACTCTGTTCCGTATAGAACAGTGGTGGGTGCTTAGGTTGTCCTCTGATAGGGAGGGACTCAATGAGGACATACCTTGGAGTTTGCTGACGTGATACATCTAATGATGTACTGGCTCCACTTGTACCTTCCGTATTTCTGTGACTTGATACTGTTACTGGCACTACAATTCTCTAGATACTACCACCAACATACGCTACACTGATATTAGTCATGAGTAGTTTTTAGGAATTAATATCACTAGGGGCCCTACCCCTTGTTGTAGCCATTAATACACAGGGTTATCCCCGTTTATCCCCGTTTGTATCCTTTATCTAATTCTGCCCCCGACACCCTGTGTTTACCATATGGGCAGGTTCTGCACTTTACAGCAACCACGTCGATCATTGGGTGGTTATGAGAATCCTCCTTTTTATATTTATTTTTATAACTAGGAATTATGTTTATAACTAGGAATTGTCATTCTCTAGGCTATTGAGTGGTTTATTGATTATATAGCACTGTACGACCAGCTGGTGGGTCATGAGGCACATTCCTGTAGGTACGTGTTCCCCGCATCTACATTTTAGCTTTACAATTCTAGCTATACTATCATTAGACATTCGTTCCTTGGTGGCCTATTATGTTTCATTTGGGGCTACCACCACTGACGTAAACACATAGTGTGTTCCAATATGGCAACCCGGAAGTGGAGTCTGACGTTCTAGTTGTTGCCCCCAACGTGCTACCGGAAGTCCCGCCTACATTTCTGACCGACCGGGGAATATCACTCGCACACGAGTGCGTAGAGACATCCACCCGGGTCCGGCAGAGTGAGGGGTAGGTCGCCCGTGAACAGACGGAACTGACAACGTGAGTACTGGGTATTGGGGTGAGTCCTAGAGTGGGGGACGTGTCTGCCTTTGCTTGGACCTCCAACAGGTTATTCTGTGGCAATTGAGCAGAGTGTCAGTATGGCGGGACCTGCCTTGCTGTGTCCCGCACCCTCCTTCCTCTCAGGGCGGTTACTGTAGTCTAAGTTATCGCCCGAGTGAGTTTTTCCACTGTGTAATACTTAGGAGGTAATGGCGACGCTGCGTGGTTATGGTTCCGGTCCATTGCGCTCACTCTTTTTACGCTACTCTTCCCTTGTGTTCGTTGCACCATTTGGTTGCCGGCGATATCGGGGGGTGCCAGTGGCACTTTGTAGTGTACCGCCCTCGACCATATGGCCGTGGTGATTAGCAGGAACCCGCGGTATATAACACCCCTGGTTTACCGCCGACTACCAATGGGCAGATGACACCGTGTTTTCTAAGCAAAGGCCATCGGAATCTTAATGGGCTAGATCGCTCTTGGGCCCGTTTTGGTAACATCCAGCTTAGGTGCGGTTCTTGTGGTGTTCACATGTATGTTGGAGGTAACATGAGGTGAACGTCTACTCATTTTCCGATGCCTTAATCCCCCTCCCTCCCTTGTTAATTGTTAACATCCATAGGACACTGAATCTTGCAGTGTTTTTACCTGCCGTGACATCTTGGTGCTTTGAGCTGACCCAAGTTTGGGTGAGTGTTCTAGTATACTGTATATATTTACATCTTCTTGGCTACTTCTGTTTTTACCAAATTCACAATGTGCACTAGCACATACATTTTGAGATGAAGCATGCTCATATTTCACGTGTGGTTTGCAATGTCACAATAGCATGGTCATAATTTGTACTTTTGCAATAAGGTTGAATTGCAGACTACAGTAGAACTTTGTACTAATCGCTATGATTCTTTTTCCTACAGGCAGTGTTATTGATCGACAGGTACCACTTTATAGGGAGCTGTATGAGTGGTCACTTAACTGTGTATTTATAGACCACCAACCATAAAGTGTAGAATGTCGATATTAGGTCCTGAAGAATTGCCGTTAAATTAACATTAGGCAAGAAACATGTTGGCCTGAGCTTCAGCACACAATCCTGCAATCCTAGGGCAGGCGTGTGCGCCTTTTTCTATTTTTAATCAGGTTAGTGACCACAGTCATTAAAATAGTTTTGGGTGGATCACTAATTCCTGTTTTAGATTTCACACATCTCACATCTACACTCACTAGGGCCCTTACACGCACTACACCCTACGGCTAAGAAAAAAGATCTCCGCCAAGAAGGCCCCACCACGGGTGCCGATCGGGTATTGCAGCGCCGACCCGATAAGGAGCAGACCCAGTGATGAAGCAAGAGACCTAGCTGGCTGGGTGTGTGAGGGTCTTTTTCTGAAAGGAGATAAGCATTTCTCCGATTTCTACGAGCACTCACATGCCTCTTGCATAACCTTGATCTGTAGGATCCTTTAGGAACAGCATACCCTTCTTGTTGTGTATCCAGTGTGTCACACATGCTTAGCCACCTGCCTACTGTCCAGGACTCATCCCTCATACAGGTGGAGCTGGACAGTCATGCCTACTCCAGTGCATACAATACACTCTGTACTCCCACTCCCGTGTATCTTCTGGCATGTTGTGGTCAGTGAAATGTATCCTCAGGTGTCTGCCTCTGTCTCATTGTGCTGTGTCTTCGTTGTCAGGACTACTGGTATGTTCATCGTTTGGGGCTCAGCATGCCATCTGAGATGTGACCATGATAGACGATACTTCTGTGACTTATAGGTGTCTGATCACTTGACTGTGCACACAGGTGTTTGCGACTGTGACTTTCAAGCAGCTGTATTTTCATTCACAGCACACTGTGAGGTGCTCATGTTCAGAGAGTTGTGTTTCATGTCCCCCATATGTCCAGTTGGTATGACGTGGACAAATAGTAGTACAGATGATGTGGTTTTTGGGGGATGGACATGTGCACTTGTCAGTCACATAACTTGCATTCCCCATGCCCTCGGATTGTGACACAGTGCAGACTGTTGTTGTCTGGCTGCCATGGCCATGTGACTTGAGACAATAATGTATGACTTTGCACGCATTCCTGTGTCATGGCATTCAACTTCCTGGGACTGATCCTGCAGGGGAGTGACATGTGCAACATGCACCCCATTGTGGCATTGACTATCCGGACATGGGTGCATCATGGTGTCTGGTGCTGGTATGCATCACATGCATTTCTAATTAGAATCTGGCCATCCCTTTATCCGGACACCTGCACTGACTCAGTGGCAAGAGATGTGATGTGTGTATGTTCACATGCTTCACTGTGTTCCCTGCAATGTCCAACAACTGTGTAGGTGGTGCATGTGTCCACACTGGGGTCTTACCATCAGACAGGCACCAGACAGATGGGTGCAAGGGCAGGAGGGGTGTGAGTCCCATGGTTGACCATCAGACTGACAATTGGCTTCCCCGAATCTGTGTGAGGACTTTAGGCAATGTTCAACTAAGGATGCCAAGGCTTGCTCTGTAATGTGCTGTACTTACTGTGGTGTGTGCGGTCAGTGCAGGTGACTGATGTTTGTCTGTTTCCCTAATTGTTTGCAGATACATCCACGGCCACAGGAGGGGACAGCTCCACGGACCAGGAGGAGCAGCGGAGCCAGACTGGGTCAGCATTGGACCGAGTGGTCAGAGGGACCCAGTGGCACGGAGGGCGAGGGAGCCACACCGAGGAGTCCTCAGCACCATCCACCTCAGCTGGGGACCACAGCAGCTCGGAGGATGACTCCCTTGTGGAGGCGGGTCTCGGCAGCCTCCAAAGGCCAGCTAGTCTGTCTGGCCCCGCCGCCACCACCACCACCACCACTGCCCTCCCATCGGCTCCCATTCCTGAGGTCCGTGGAGGCTCCCGAGCTCAGGAGCGTGTCTCCTTCGTGCCAGGCACCGCACCCCCTGCCCCTGTGTCCCCTGCTGCCCTGAGTGAGGAGTCTGTGTACCTCCTTCAGTAGCAAGAATTACAAAACACCGAAATCTCGGTTATGGAAACCTAGCCAGTTTTTTCAGAAAATTAAATTTACTAATATAAGATTCAGAAAAAATAGTTAGTAAAGGAAAAATGTCCTTTCTTGAGTCCCCTCACTCACCAGGGTTTCCCATGGTGACATGCTTCATCATAGGGGCCATCCCAACCCGCTACGGGCTGAGGCGTGCTACGACTTGCGACACTACGTAGGAGCACTACTTGTGAGTGACTATGTGTGGTGCAGTGATGGGGGTGGAGTGGGTGAGAATAAAAATACCTAGCTAGTGGGCAAAAAAGAATTTATTCAGGCTCTAGCCGATATATTAAAAACGGGGTTGGTCGCTAGGGTGTCTGTTTTTAATTAGTCAGGGGTCCCTAGTGAACGTCAACTAGTTTCGAGCTACCCCAGTGCTCTTCTTCAGGACAAACAGGGTCCAGCCCTGTTTAGTACCACTCCAAAGTGACCTAAGAATAGGAAAAATTGCTGCAAAATACTAGCAGGCAAGAGTTAATACATACAGTACTTTTGATCACGTAGTATCTGTAATAGAGAAAGGATAAAAAACATTATCAAGTACAGTCTATGTCCTGTATAGGTAGTTATTGAAACCATGTTGATGCTGATCAATTGAATCTAAAACAGAAAAAAGCATACGAGACCTACTTCATGCTATGTAGGTAAGTGAAAACGCCATGCTGCACATTAACTATATATAATCAAACACTCACTGCTGGTGTGTGTTGTTTAGAGCTCTCCCATAAGATCCTTGTGTGGTTATGTGAGCTGTGGGCATCTCAATAGTCATGTTATACTATAGGGCCAGCTTAGTTTAAACAAAAAAGACTAAAAACCAAATAAGGAATACCACATGACATTACCCTCAGTGAATAGATTGTCAGTAATCTGAGACATGCCAGGCAATTAGGTGAATACTTATTTGCCAGGAAATAGAATGAAATGAAAGAACATAAACCTAGAAAAAACATACTAATATGTACAGACAGAACAATACGACAATGAAACTACAGTGACATAATAAAACACATACTAATTATGGAGCAACAATGTGCTTCATTGTCTGAGAGGGGCTGGAGAGATCATCGCCACTGTAGGAGAAAGGAAAAAACAAAGCGATAATGAAAGCTTTGTAGCAAAAGGGGGGTGCACTGTGGGAGGCTCTGCTGTCTGCCCGGTCCGGTGCTATGGAGAGGATAAATTACTTGAGAATGAAAACTGCTCCGGCTGTTGCCTGCTTCCCTCCCGACCGCATATTAACGAGTGAGTCCCTACTGCTCGTATTTAAAGGGCGTGTTCCCGCCGATTCATGATTAGGAGACTAAAGCGGAAACTAAAGAATAGAACAAAATGGCCGCCGTCTTTGGCTCAATGTGGCTGCCATTTTGGGAAGGTAAAATACTCGTTAGTGCCTATTGAAAAGGGTATAAAGTGATTAGAGGCAATACAAATGTGAAGAACAAATAACATACAATGTGCCTCACAATGATATACAAAAGAGGTCAAATACGAGTTCCTATCATTATGGGAAGGTAAAATACTCGTTAGTGCCTATTGGAAAGAGTATAAGGTGATTAGAGGCTAAACAAGGAAGACGAACAGATACATACAATGAGCCTCACAATGATATACAAAAGAGGTCTAATACGAGTGCCTATTAAGGAATCACTAAGGTGATTAAGACGTACTCATATAAAACAAACATACAGATGAATGCTGTATTAACACTCCCTGAAGAAGTGTTTGATTATGAATGGAGAGTAATTGCAACTGATCGGCTGACTCTTAGCGTGTCATATATAGGGTGACTGGTATTTGCTCAGGAGTTTCCCAAATAGATGTAATGCCAGAGGAGATTGATAGCTTGACCTCTGGTTAAGAGGGAATTTTTATCAGATGACTTTTCTAATTGCAGGGTGACTGGTATTTTTACAAAAAACATACCCCTTAGATGTAATGTCAGAGGAGACTGTTATTTAGAGAACTGACCCCACGGAATATTATCATTCAAGCCTTGAGTGTCTGTACGTAATTTAAAAACCCAGCGTTGTTCTCTCTCTAGGAGTCGCTGTTCGAGGTTGTCATTACATTTGATGTGTTCCAGGACCACCCACCTCATGTCGTTAGGTGTATGTTGTTTTTCGATAAAATGGGTTGACATTTTTGTTGTCGCCCGCTTACACCTGATGTTACTACGGTGCTCCACAATCCTAGTACTGACTTTTCGTGTAGTCATGCCTACGTAGTGGAGATTACAGGTGCAGGTAATCAGATATACCACACCTGTGGTGTTACAATTGGTGAAACTGCGAAGTTCCCATGTCATTTGATTGTTAAATGTCACTTTTTTAGTTGCTGACGTGAGGTGACATACGCTGCAGTTATTACACGGGTAATGTCCTGTAGGCAGGGTCTGTAGGATTCTTTGTCCATCAGACTTGGTGTTAATCTTAGGACGAGTGTGGACAAAGTAGTTCTTAAGGTTTTTTCCTTTTCTGTGACTGAACATTGGTTTGGGTATGTCTAGGTTGGCACTGTTCAGTGTCCGCCAGTGTTTATTGATTATTTTAGACACCTTGTTAGATGCTATGTTATAAGTTGTTATACATATTGGTCTCTTTTCTTGTGTGTTTTTATTTGTATTTAGTCTGGGTTCAAGGAGGGAATCTCTGTTATTATTGCTTGCTCTTTTCTTGGCTGCTGATATGAGATGCTTAGGATACTGCCTGGCTGTCAATTTCTCCGCCAAATCCTTTGCTTGGGTATAGTAATCAGTTTTCTCAGTACAATTTCTTCTTAGACCTAGAAATTGACCGAAAGGTAAATTGTCTTTTAGTTGATTGGGATGAAAACTATCGTAAATCAAAAGACAATTTCTTGCAGTCGGTTTGAAATGCGTGGTTGTGGTCAGGCTACCTTGGTTCGCTGTGATGTTAAGGTCCAGAAAGACCACTCGGGACCTGCTCATAGTGTTGGTGAATTTTAAAAACGGATCCTGTAGGTTCAACCAATTAATGAAACTTGTGGCCTCGGTCTCATTGCCTTCCCAAATCACAAAAACATCGTCAATGTAACGTCTCCATACTTTTAAATTGTTGAAGTACGGATTGTGAGGATTTAGGATCTTCTGTTTCTCAAGGTGGTGGACATAGAGACCTGCCACACTCGGCGCGAAAGTGCTTCCCATGCTAGTTCCGTGCACTTGACGGTACAAGGTATCTTCAAATCTGAAGTAGTTCTCAGTTAGGGCCAGACGGCAGCATTCTAAGACCACGTGTCTCGGTGTGTGGTATATCCAGGAATTCTCGAAAAGTACTTCTTCAAGGATTTGCAGGGTTTCCTTATGCGGTAGACTTGTGTATAAGCTTTCAACATCAAGTCCCATCAGGATATTGATTTCTGGGTCAAAGGGTAGATCTTGTAGAAGGCACAGGACAGCTTTTGTATCCTGTAGGTATGTGTTAGTACTCTGAACTATAGGTCTTAAAAACCATCAGCGAACTTTGAGAGGGGTTCAAGAATTGAACCTATGCCCGATACTATTGGTCTCCCAGGAGGACTATCCATAGATTTATGAATCTTTGGGATAGTATAAAAGTAAGGGATCGTGGGTTTCTTGTTTTCCCAAAAATCTCCTTCTTTTTTGGTTATCCAACCATTTGCAGTAGATTCTTCCACTAGATAGGCAATCTCCACGCGTAAGCGTTCTGTGGGGTCTTCTTTTATTTTAACATAGTTTCTTGCATCTGCCAATAGTTGGAGGCACACTTCTCGGTACGTCGTGGTATTCTGCAGAACTATAGCGCCGCCTTCAGTAGCTCCATGTAGGGCAGACAGCAATGCTGAGTGTCCTCCATGCACACACCACTCTGTTGACACAGCTGGTGTCGTTCATGGAGGGCATCTCGACGGGTATGTCTGCCCTACAGAGGAGCAATAGGTCCATGGACTCCTCCCTGACGGCAGCAGTGTCCCTCCTCCAACAGTCCCTCACCCCTCCCACCTCTGCCCCATCCACACTTCCTGCCCCCCTACCTGTCCAAAGCACATGCACACCTGCACAGTCATCCACACACACAGACACGAGCAGTACAGACACACCCAAGAGTAAGGCAAGACGTGCACACAAGCATCCTCAGGGAACTGATACCACAGACACAGGGGATGGGGAACACACACACACACAGGCATCCACATTCACTCCGCAGTCCTCCAAATCCTCTCCCTCCAAGACCCCTTCCCTTGCCTCGCCTGCTACCCCACATACACAGCAGGTCTTCCTGTGTGACCTCGGCCTCTTCCCCACCATTCCTGCTGACCCAGCACACCAGGGGAAGAGGAAGTCCACCCACACAGAGAGGAGTGCCCCTCGCCCCCGGACATCCTCCCCCAGGCGACGGCAGACACAGGAGCCCATTCGGAAGTCCCCCCAGAGCAGGAAGAGCAAGACCCCACCACCACCACCACGCAGCTCCAGCGCCCAGTCTCTCTCCTCCATCCCCCAGGCCACCACTGCACAGGTTCCCCCGCCACACCCTGCCCCAGGTTCCCCCACACACCGATACTGCATCCCCAGACTGCTTAGGCCCTCCCCCCTGCCACTTGCTCTTCCACCCCCAACCCAGATGCTCTGCCTGTTAGTGGCACTGTTGTGGGGACCGGGTCCCCCCCTCTGTCCTGCCCACCTCATCTGCCCACCCTTCCACTCCCTTGGAGTCATGCACTGCAGTGGAGTCCACAACCACCATGTCTGACTCGGGCACTGCAGTGGGTACCCAGTCCACTACATCAGTCCAGCCCACTGCAGTGGTTGCGGCACCCACACCAACTGACTTGTGTACCACGGTGGTGCCGGCCCCCCCTGAGTCAGACACCTCCACTGCAGTTGCCGGTGACACTCCTGCACCCACCACCCCTTCACTGCCTCACTCTGCCATCCCCTGATCCTGTCCCTGCGGTTCCTGGCCTGCCCCTTGTATGCCCCTCCAAGGGTGATGTCCCCCAACCGTACCAGTGCAGGCAAGCAATGTGTGACCTGTTGTCACTTCTCACCCCGTTGGTACTGTGATTTTGGACTGGCCATCGGCCTTAGTTTCTTTTGATCTTCCGTTTTTACCCTGACATTTGCTGAATAAAGCCTCTTTTTGTTTACTTTTGGGTTTTCTTTTGATGTACATGATGTGGATGAGTAGCATCCTGCATTTGCAGTTGTAATAGTGTTCACATCAGGATGATGAAGTGTTGCAGTGATGGACTCCATGTGGTCCATGGGATATGTGTCCTGTTGTATTCTGGATCTATGGCATCCTTTGCTACAGTCTGAGGGTGTAATGTTCAGCATTTGACACAGGGATGTCCTTTTTGCATTGGTAAATGAACATCTTTGTCTTACACTGATGCACATCTGGTGGGCTTACCACTGTTCAATGTTCCAATTTCCCTGACTGTGTGCCCAGCTCCACTGGACATGCAGTTTTGCACATCAATGTCGAAGGACTCATCTGTGTATACAGTGCAACTTGCTTGACACGTGTTTGGTGTGTGTGCAGATGACTGACGTGACACCCCCGTACCCAGGCTGATGTGAGCAGAGCCTTCTGTGTGTTGTGGTTGTTGACTCACTGATGGAGTGTTCTGCTGACATGTTTGGGTCGTGCACAGACAAGGTTTGGCACAGCGGACCTTCCACAGGAGTGGTGTGCCCTCATGGCAGTGTGTAATCTGGTGACATTGCGTGGGCCTGTGTTGTGTAAGCATGTCTGTGCGTGTTCCCTTCCCTTTTCCTACACAGGCTGTGTCCCTAGGGATGTTCCTGTTTGTGATGCTTGCTGAGTTGTTCTGTGTTCATCCAGCATCTTGGACCTGGTTTCTCTGTGATGTGGGTGCATGGCAAACTAATGTTCATGAGGTTGTCATCCCAGGTTGTCTTTGTTGTCAGTGCTGGGGATGCGGGCAAACGCAGATGGGACACATTCAGGATTCCCCTTGGCACTTGTTGTTTACACGAGTAATGTGATTTACAGTTTGTGTTAGGTTACAGTGATTGTGACACGTTGTGTGTGTGACAGCTGCCACTCCTCAGGGTCAGAGCTGCAATGTTGGTAGTTGTGTACGTGTGTTCTTCGTGTGTCACCTTGGCTTCTTCATTGGTGTGTGACTATGGCCAGGATCCCATTGATTGTGGTGGATTTCACATCATGCCCATGTACAGCATACTGTGCTGTGTGTCAGACACTGACAAGTCTTGTTGACTGGCCATGTGTGATGGGTTTCTGCACCTTGGTTCCCACCACCACCCCTGGTATTGTCATGGGTGCATGTGCAATATCACCAGTCCATGTGAGCTTCACTGCTGCACATTGGTGGAGATCAGGGTGTGTGGTGTTGAGTGTGTGCAAAAGTGAGTTGTTGCACGGCCAGACCCCTACCTCCATATTGGCCTTGGCTGGCAGGCCGTGCTGATTGATTGGAGCTTGTGTAGGTGTGATGGTAGTTAGTTGTTCAGGACACATGGCTGAGGTTCACAGTGTGAACGACATCTAACATTGTCATCACAGTGGGATTATCATGCAGGCTAGTGTCAGCACAATATGGGGTCCCTGGGGTAGTGCTGTGGTGGGTCTGTCTCTTGCTGTGTTAGTTGCTGTTCCTACAAGCTTGTGTGACATGTGTAATTTGTGCTCCCTCTCATCTAACAATGCCTGATTGCCCACATAGGGGATTTGGATCCATGAGTTACTTTTGTGTGGCACTGTATGTGCATCTGTGTAATTGGTATTGAGGCCTCATCATGTGTTGTGTGGTTGCCTGGGGACACTGGCACCCCCTCACCTGTTGTGTTTGATGTGCAGTGTGGGTCTGCCTGTTTGTGCATCTGCACCACTGCATTGGCATATCTTTAGTGTGCTATTGGCTGTATGTTGTTTGGTGGGTTTCACCTGCTGTCCCTGGGACTCCTAGGTCATCAGTCAGCACAATGATCATTGTTTGTGTGTCCCATTGCTGCCATGGTATGTTATTTGTTCACCTCACATCTACAGTCTCCACAGGGTATCTACATTAGTGTGCCCATTGGTGCAAATATGTGGGTCTGCATTATGATGGTCACTTCTGTCATTGTGTCATTGATGGATGTTGACAGTGTCAGCCCCCATGGGTGATGTTTGTCTGCACATGGCCAAAGGTATGTCTTATTTGCACTGCACTGTTTGCCTCCCCCAATCTATGTTGCTATGGGACACAAGCACTACTTTGCCACTGATGTGTTTGTTGTTCTGTGACCAGGAATCATCCATGCAGTTTGGCAGTTGCAGCTTTTTCAATGTCAACACTTACATTTTGGTCACTGTGATGATGGGGGTTTATACCCCATTGCCACAATGTTCAAAATGTGCTTCAGCTATGGACCCCACACTTACCTTTTGGTCACTGTGATGATGGGCGTTTAGACCCCATTGCCACAATGTTCAAAATGTGCTTCAGCTATGGACCCCACACTTACCTTTTGGTCACTGTGATGATGGGGGTTTAGACCCCATTGCCACAATGTGCAAAATGTGCTTCAGCTATGGACCCCACACTTACCTTTTGGTCACTGTGATGATGGGGGTTGGACCCCATTGCCACAATGTTCAAAATGTGCTTCAGCTATGGACCCCACACTTACCTTATGGTCACTGTGATGATGGGGGTTGGACCCCATTGCCACAATGTTCAAAATGTGTTTCAGCTATGGACCCCACACTTACCTTATGGTCACTGTGATGATGGGGGTTTATACCCCATTGCCACAATGTGCAAAATGTGCTTCAGCTATGGACCCCACACTTACCTTTTGGTCACTGTGATGATGGGGGTTGGACCCCATTGCCACAGTGGTCATGGTCTGCTTGCATTGTGGGGGCCACACACATTTATGTGTGACACATGTGATAGGGGGTCACATTGTATGTTCAAAGTCATGTTCAGTGTTGTAGGCATTTGACACAGTCTACACACGCTTGTCATGGTGTTGGGGGATGTCTTTTTGTTGCATTCCTTATGTTGGTGTGTGCTTGTTGTGTCATGCATTAGCCATCCTGTCAGTGGGGGTGTTGTTGGTGGTAGGCATCCTGCCCCCCATGGGTAGAGGTGGTAGTAGTGGTAGGCATCTGGCACCCATGGGTAGAGGTGGTAGTAGTGGTAGGCATCTGGCACCCATGGGTAAAGGTGGTAGTAGTGGTAGGCATCTGGCACGCCCTGAGTAGGGGTGGTAGTGGTGGTAGGCATCCTGCCCCCATGGGTAGAGGTGGTAGTAGTGACAGGCATCCAGCCCCCCATGGGTAGAGGTGGTAGTAGTGACAGGCATCCTGCCCCCCATGGGTAGGGGTGGTAGTAGTGACAGGCATCCAGCCCCCCTGGGTAGAGGTGGTAGTAGTAGTAGGCATCCAGCCCCCATGTGTAGGGGTGGTAGTAGTGGTAGGCATCCAGCCCCCATGGGTAGAGGTGGTAGTAGTGACAGGCATCCAGCCCCCCATGGGTAGAGGTGGTAGTAGTGGTAGGCATCCAGCCCCCATGGGTAGGGGTGGTAGTAGTGGTAGGCATCCAGCCCCCCATGGGTAGAGGTGGTAGTAGTGGTAGGCATCCAGCCCCCCATGGGTAGAGGTGGTAGTGGTGGTAGGCATCCTGCCCCCCATGGGTAGAGGTGGTAGTAGTGGTAGGCATCCAGCCCCCCATGTGTAGGGGTGGTAGTAGTGGTAGGCATCCAGCCCCCCATGGGTAGAGGTGGTAGTAGTAACAGGCATCCAGCCCCCCATGGGTAGAGGTGGTAGTAGGGACAGGCATCCTGCCCCCCATGGGTAGAGCTGGTAGTAGTGGTAGGCATCTGGCACCCCCTGAGTAGGGGTGGTAGTGGTGGTGGGCAACCAGCCCCCCATGGGTAGAGGTGGTAGTAGTGGTAGGCATCTGGCAACGATGGGTAGAGGTGGTAGTAGCGACAGGCATCCAGCCCCCCATGGGTAGAGGTGGTAGTAGTGGTAGGCATCCAGCCCCTCATGGGTAGAGGTGGTAGTAGTGGTAGGCATCTGGCACCCCCTGAGTAGGGGTGGTAGTGGTGGTGGGCATCCAGCCCCCCATGGGTAGAGGTGGTAGGAGTGACAGGCATCTAGCACCCCCTGGGTAGGGGTGGTGTTAGTTGTTGGCATCCAGGCCCCTATGTGTATATGTGGCATTGGTGATGGCCATCCCGCCCCTATGGTGCTGCTGTTGCTGGTGTAAGTAATTTCTGCATCCCTCTGTGTGTGTGTGATATATCAGGTACGTGTAGTTTGTTTTTGTGGTTGGTGTCTGACTTACCTTCTGCGCCGTACGCGTCCGTGCCTGTTCCGGTAATAGATGTAGAGTATTGGTAGGACCTGCGCGATGGGATTCATGGTTGGTTCGTCTCGTTCGTCTTTCTCTTTGCTTCGCCTCGTCCTCGTCGCTGGCGTGTTCGTCTCATAGCCGTGGATCGTCTTGTGGTGCGAATCGGAGCTTATGTTCGCCTCTCCTGGATGCTTTGACGTGCTGTGCGTAGCGACGGGTTCGGCGCGTACGGAAAGCGCATCGTACTTGTCCGGCCGGACGGGGCTGCATTTTGGCTTCCGTGCGACTCGATTCTGCGTTTCCGGATCCGCATCGGTCGGAGAACTGGACCTGTATTGGGTGAGTACGACTGGGTCGGGATTTGGGCAGTTGTGCGCATCGTACTTGCTCGTTCGGACGTATGTGCGAATCGGTCGGGAAACAGGCATTCGCCTGGCTTTTTTCCCGGCCGAATGGTATTAGGTGCGCCTCCGATCGGAATCGACCCCACAGTGTTCCCAATACTCTGATAAACCAGTGGAGGCTGTTTACAAACATTGAAACGTGCAATCTGCTAGAAACATATTGATCTCTAAAGAGGGTGTCTTGCCCATTGAATTATGTTACCAACTGGGACACCTGAATAGCAGATTTTGCCATTTAGATAGCTCAAGGAGTTATGATTCTTAGGGGCCGATTAGGATGGCGGACGGACTGGAGTCCGTCCGCCATCGTGGTGGTAACCGGGACCGTCCGCAATACATGCGGCGGTTCCGCACACCAAATTATGATGCGACCGCCACCGTGGCGGACGCATCTTGTATTTTAACATTGCGGTGGTTGCTGCTGACAGCAGCACCCGCCGCAATGTTGAAAATGCATGTTGTGCATTTCACTGCACTACGTGGCAGGCACCACATGGTGCCTGCCACTTAGTGCACTGAAATGCAGGGGGGTACCATGGGTACCCCCCCCCAGTGCACATACACCTCCCCAACACAAGGGGGGCCCGCAACGGGCCCCCGAAACCAATCCCTGCCAGCCTTTCAATGGTGGTTTACTCGCCACGGAAAGGCTGGCTTCCGCCAGCATCGTAATTCGGCGGACGGAGCCTGCTAGGCTCCGCCACCATTTTAAGCATGCTGACCGCTCCGCCAGGCAATCATAATGATTGCCTGTGGCGGTTCCGTGGCGGACGGTCTTTGCGACCGCTGCGGTCCTAAAGCGATTCCCACCGCCATCGTAATTCGGCGGTGGGAAAATTGCTGTCAATTGACGGAAGGATCGCCACCGCCGGTCTGGCGGTGACGATCCTTCCGCCATCGTAATCGGCCCCTTAGTGTGGAATTATGTGTGCAACTTGAAGATCACAATTTCCAGATACATTTTGGTCATCTCAGTGTTTCATCCTTCAAAACTGAGATGGTTAATAATGACACCTACTATTTACAGTGCTATTGATCTGCAAGGGTGTGTGTTTGTGAGTGAGTGCTTTAAATAAAGTGGGTAATCCTACCAGTAGCTATTACAGCAACCTGCCCGCTTCTGGCTGAGCTTACCCTTGGTTGCTGGATGATGAATGAGTGGTGGATGGGTTACTACATAGTACCAGGGGAGGGCGAGTGAAACCTAGCGTACTGAGTCAGTCAGTTTCCCTTCTTCCTTCTAATCATCTAATCCAATCGGTATCAGTGAGAAACTAGTGGCAGGTAGTGTGGTGACAGAGTCAAGACGTGATTGAGATGTCCCATTTTAAAAAGCAAATGAATGTAGCATACTGCGGGCATGACTACAATATTACACTCATTTAAAGTGATCATTTGGAGGGACGCAGCTAGAACATAGTCCATCTTTGATGTAAACTAAGTGTAGAATGTTAGATTCTGCCTAGAATTTTACACAAACATCTTTAGAAGAAATGGCCATTTGCCTGTTACAACTGATCAAATTATCTCTCCAGTATACAATAATTCAATTGAAAGTTCGAATAGGCACCTCAAGTCCTCAAAAGATCTGTATCACCTGTGGAGTCCCCCAGGGTTCCATACTGTCCCCTGTCATCTTCAACCTCTACTTAGAGCCACTTGGTGCTCTACTCACAAATAACAGCATCAAGATTCACTGATATGACGATGATACACAACTCTACTTGAAAGTTTCCTCTGCCTCAGACATCCAACACCTCAAAAGCTGCCAGCATATAATCCAGACCTGAATGCCCAGGTCCTACAACAAGTTCAACTCAACCAAGACTGAATTCCTGTCATTTTCCAAGAACAACACACACGAAAAAGCACACACCTTGCTCATTGGCATGAACCTTAATGATTTTGAACCCCAGCTTTCACCAAATGCCGAGTCACTTGGATTCATCCCAGACAACAGCCAACCTCTCAAGGAGGACATGTCCAAAATAATAGACCACCTCATACCGTGCTCTCTTCTAAAGAAAGTGAAAATGAAGCTGTTTGTTCCAGAAAACAACTTCAGAACTGCTGTTCTAGCCCTAATACTCTCACATTTAGATGATGGTAATGCCCTGCTCCATTGTCTGCCAGATACCACATTGGTACCCCTTAAGAGCATTCCACATGCTGCACCCCCCATATGGATGAAACTCCACTAGCTCCATTTGCTGACCTGCTCCGTCATCAAAGCAAGCTGTATAATTTACATAGTCATCGTGACCAGCAACCCCTCTTATTTTACAGACAAGCTCATCATCCCTGGTGGTTCTCTGCATGCCCACAGCAAGAACACCATGAGACTGCAGACTAAAAAGTGAAAAAAAGAATAAAAACAGCAGGCCTTTTTAATCTATGCACCCAGACTGAGAACAACATCCTAACATCATTAGGACCACCAAAACGCTGCTCCAATTTAGGAAAGGAATTAAGA
Source organism: Calotriton arnoldi (assembly GCA_963921515.1). Taxonomy (NCBI): domain Eukaryota; kingdom Metazoa; phylum Chordata; class Amphibia; order Caudata; family Salamandridae; genus Calotriton; species Calotriton arnoldi. The sequence goes on along the minus strand of CAWUFW010000148.1, from coordinate 5,275,149 downwards.
TGCGTCTCTTTAAAGAACACTACATCACAATGCATTAACCATACACAAAGAAGCTAACTCTCATGTCACTCGTTGGTTAATGACAAAAATATTGATTCCAAAATACCTTGTAACATAAATATTGTGTCAAAAATATCATCACTACAAAAATATTGTGGACTAGAATTTCTAAGGTAAGAATGTTGTTTTTTATGTATATAATATTATTTTTAAAAAATGCTGTTGTGTATGATATTGTTTACTTTGATATTGTTGTAATAAAAATCATTTTTAATTAAATATGTTAGTGTTACATTAATTTAAATTTCAAGAAATGTAATTAGTAATTTATAATGCAGTAGCAGGTTGATGAGTTTGTAGGGGGACAGAGTGGGAAGTTATTTAAATTATAAGTGATTGTTTTTATAATTCTAATTTATTTTTATGTTAAATATTTCATTGGTAATTAATTATGTAAATTAGTTCATAGATTAATTGTTATTTAAACTATTTATGTGTATTTTGTGATTTTTAATGTAATTATTTTCTGTATAGTTTAATTATTAATTTATAATTTAGTAGTTGGTTGTAGGGTTGTAGAGGAATAGGGTGGGAAGCTATTTTAAAAAAAAATTACATTACGTTTTTATGTAAATTAAATATTCATTTGGTAGTTCTGTAAACTGCTCTATTGATTAATTGATATATGAAACAAACATTTAAGTGTATTTTGTGATTTGTGTGTATAATTAATTTTTTATATTACAATAACTAATATTTTTACAATGTTTGTGTTAATTAAGTATTTTTTTGGTAATTAAAACTGATTATGTGTTCTATCTTTAAGGTGTTAATTTGTTGATAAGGGTATGTAACTATTATGTTTGTGAAATGTATTTTATATTTATCATTGGTTTAATATTTATTTGTTTTATTTAAAAACTACTTTGATGTTGTTATTGTTTCAATCCTAACTTTGTTTATGTTTTTGGGGTGTTGTTATTTTTGTTTAGTATAGAACAAAGAGTATTTATTTTAAACGTAATATTTAAATTACTTCGACCCTAATTATGATGCTGGGCGGAAAGCCATCCGACAGCCCGTCGGAGGCTTTCCGCCCGACATCATAGGTTTCGGTCCGACCGCCGTATTATGATACTGGCGGTCAGAGGAAAATCCGGGGGGGAATTCCACTCCGCTTCTGAAGGGCTCAAGGAGCATGTCCAACCGACATGCTCCTTGAGCCCTTAATTATTATTAAATTGTTATTTACATTAAATCAAATTTACTTATATAATATAAACATTTTTTTAAATGTTTTAATATTTTGGTTTTGTTAGTTTTTTAAATATTTTGTTATAAATAATTAGGAGTTAGGAACCACCCTATCCAGGCTGTCGATGATCCTGACAGCCAACTTGAGCTACAGGGTAGGGTGGGAGGGGAGGGTCTGGGTCTGGGTGCAGTTCTGGGTGGTTTGGGTGGAGGGGGTTAAGTTAAAAATGTCAAAAGGAGTAAACAGTGGAATAACTTCTAAACTGAGCTTTATCGCCTATAGTAATAATACTGTCAATATATATAGTTTAGGATTTTATCAAATTATGGCTGAAATAATTCTTTGTTTGTCTAATTTTATTGAATGGATTGTAGGACTCTTCGCAAAAATGCCAGAAGGAGTAATTACTGGTAGAATTTTCGATCTGAACTCTAATGCTTACAGCTATAGTACTGTAGCATACATAGCTTAGAAGCTTATAAATTCCTGGTCGCAAGGCTTTCCTGCCTATTAAAGATTGATGTTAAAGACAATGGGCAGAGATATGCATTGATGGCATTAGGTTCTCATATGATTTATAAATGGGGCTAATTAAGTATTTATGTTGGAACGTTGCCGGATTAAACTCAAAGAGCAAACGTCAGATGGTGCGAGCAGAACTCCAGAATTATAAACCCCATGTCGTTGCTCTGATCGAAACACATTTGGCATATAAGGACAGACATTTGTTAAAACAATTGGGTTATAAGACAGTTGTCTGCACTTCACAGATGGTTTCTATCAGAGGTGTTGCTATGTTAGTCGATAAACGGCTTGATTATACTTTGCTCAGAACTTCTTATGATAATCGAGGCAGATGGATAATTGTGCAGCTACTAATGAATGGCCATAAATATGTACTCTGTGCTCTGTATGGTCCAAATTTGGACGATCCAGCTATTTTTGAGTCACTATCTTTAGATCTTTTTGAATGGCAGGGGGATTTAATAATTATGGGTGATTTTAATTGCACTATGAATCCACATATAGATTCAACTAATCAAGGCGCTTCAATCAGAATGAGGAAGGTCAGGGCTGCTATAGTGGAAATGGCTCGATTGCACGATCTGAAAGACGCATGGCGTTTATTGTATCCTTTAGTACCTGGCTACACTTATTATAGTATACCACACCGACACTATTCAAGAATTGATATGATATTTGTTAATAACTCTATCTCTAATATAGTTAAATGTGAAGTCTGTCCTAAGATAGTTTCAGATCACAATCCTTTGATGCTGACACTTATATCTAATTCATCTAACAAACAAATACGACAATTCTCTTTTCCTCGCTCTTTATTGACCGACATAGAGTACCAAGCTTTTATGAAGGAGAGTATTAGCAATTTCTTATCTGATAATGAAGGTTCTGCTTCTCCTTTTTCTGTCTGGGACTCGCTTAAAGCCTGTATAAGAGGAGTTACTCAGCAATATATCTGGAGACAAAATCGCATTAAGAATCAGACAAGCGAAGCTACCAGAGAAGAAATCCGACATCTAGAAATAGCACATGCGGATGAAATTAGACGCGGTGATATTCAAAGGACTGCAGCCTCTACATACTCTCAAACATATTTACTTTTAATTGAAAAACGCGCTGCATTAGGACGGTCCCTAAAAGATAAAACGGCAGCTAATTACAACAAAAATAGAGCTCTCCAATATGAGTATGGTGAACAAGTAGGTAAAGTTCTTGCACACCAACTTTCTGATAAAAGGGCGGGACGAGTAATAAAGAGTATAAGAGGAGGCGGGGGCTTACTTTATACACACTCTGAAGAGATATTAGAACAATTTTTAGGCTTCTATCAGACATTATATAGTAATCCTAATGCGTTTGATGAAAGGAAATTTAACGACTATATGGATAAGTGTAAATTCTATGAAACTATTCATAGACTTGAAATAGATCAGATTCAAGCTCTTAATATAGATATCACAGCTGAAGAAATATCTGACGCCACCGATGTACTTCCCTCCGGAAAGGCAGCAGGAGAAGATAAAATACCATTGGAATTTTATAAGATATTCAAGACTAGTTTAATCTCTATTATGTCTCAGATTATGAACCTTATTGGTGTAAGCGGGAAGATACCTCACTCGTGGGATATGACAAATATTGTTTTCTTTTTGAAAAAGAATAAACCGAGAGAAGAATGTGGGTCATATCGCCCAATCTCGTTAATAAATGCAGACGCAAAAATTTTCGCAAAAATATTGGCGATGCGTCTTGCACCCTTCATGCCACAACTAGTCTCTGACCAGCAACACGGATTTATACCTGGCAGGGATACAACTGCGCACGTGAATACAGCTCTAGTTGCTTTTGATGCTGCCTCTAAACTTAATAAGGACATAGGGATGATCATGCTTGATGCTGAGAAAGCATTTGATTGTGTAACGTGGGATTGTCTTTGGACTATACTTTCGGTATATAACATTCATGGCCGTTTCTATAATTGGATCCGAGCTTTGTATAAACGCCCAGCAGCTAAATTAATTTACTTAAACTATCAGTCTGCTCCTTTTTTATATTGAGGGGTACTCGGCAAGGGTGCCCTCTATCACCTCTATTATTTGCTTTATATATAGAGCCGTTTATTAGATCATTACTTATTAACCCACATATCCCGTCAGTTCTATTAGGCTCTGAAGAACTGAGAGTTACGGCTTACGCTGACGACATCGCCGTTTTTTCTGCGGATCCAGTCAGGGCCATAGAGGCTATCCAAATTGAAGCTAGCACATTTGGGGCCTTCTCTGGATACAAATTAAATGTCAATAAGACTCAGATTATCCTTAACTTTCAGGCAGACAGGACGATAACTGGGATTGTCACATCAGCAATTTACCTAGGAGTGCAGATTACTGCAGACTTGGGACAGGTTATAAGACTGAACTATGACTCTTTATTTAAAATTATGGTTTCTAAAATGAAGGAATGGCATAAACTGCCTATTAGTATTATAGGACGCTGCAATATCATCAAGATGATTGTTTTGCCCAAATTCCTGTATTTATTTAGGGCTATACCGCTACGTGTCCCGAATTATTTCTTTAAAAAACTTGAAGGGGCTATTAGCAGCTTTATATGGAGCTATAAACAACCGAGACGTGCTATCAAATTTTTAAAACTACCTTACAGACATGGAGGATTTCAACTACCTGATTTTAAATTATACTTTTGGGCTTCTTTCGTAGGGCGACTCCGTGACCTCCTTGTCCCTAATAGGCAATATTGCTGCTATAATCTTGCTGTTGGTAATGATAGTACTATGTTTTTATACAGGATTAACGACCCAAACTATTTTAAAAGAGTACGGTTTAAGACCCTGAGGGACATAGTATACATATGGCGGGATATCACAACTAAGGGGCCGATTCCGATCTCGGCCGGTAGGGCTCCGAATCGGATTCGGCTTTACCGGATCCGATTCGGAGCCCTGTTTCCCGACCGAACCGTACGCGGGTCCGGCCGAGCGAGTACGATGCGAAATCGCCGACCGACTCGTCCGGGCGTCCCGACCGCTCCGACCGACTCGCTCCCGGCTCGAACCGCTCCGACCGACTCGCTCGGACTCGACTCGCACCGCGCAATGGAGACGTTTCCCGGCCGGGTAAGTACGATGCGCGCCGCGAGCAGTCCGACCGAGCCGCGCACTCCGGCTCGTAAGAGCTGTCGGAGCCGTACTTTGGGGGTCCGTGTCGGACCCCCTGTACGCGTAGCCGCGCGAGTCGCACACAGGGGGGACCCATGGGTCCCCCTACCTGTGCGTGTACGGCGCAACTCGCTTCGCCGCGTACCCGCTGTAGGGGGCGCCCTTGTCCGACTCGCACCCATTGAGTCAATGGGAGCCCGCGTACGCGTTGTACGACCGGCTCCCATTGACATCAATGGGAGTCCGACCGACTCGAGTCCGATAACATACGGACGCATCGTACTCGTTCGGTCGGACTGCACGGGTCCGATTCGGTCGGAAATCTCTCCGGGTCCGGCTCGGTCGGAGAAATTTCCGGCCCGAATCGGAATCGATCCCTAAGTGTACCTTGCCTCTGATGCACTTCAACATGCCATTATGGTGCAATCCGATGCTCCCGGAAATCTTTCACGATACGCAAGCCAAATCCTGGAATACATATGGTATCAGCCAACTTAGTCACTTATATAATGCCACTGGGTTTTGTACGTTTTTAGATCTTCAGAAGACATTTGGTATCCCTAGGAACATGTTCTATAAATATTTACAGATAAGAGACTGCTTATGGGGGCGTAGAGAAATAAGACATCTTACGGGATCAGATATACTGACGTATCTACACCTAGGGGGAAAATTGACTATTAGTAAGGCTTACCAACTATTCTCGCAAATATGGGAGACTGATAGTCTTAAAATAGCATCTAAATGGAGCGAGATACTGAGATAGGATGTAGGTCCTGGGGACATAGAAGAATCATTAGAGAGCTTAAATATTGCGGCACACTTTATTAATTTAAAGTTACAACAGTTCAAAACCGTATATATGCTCTATTATACCCCAGAACGAATAACTAAATGGATTGATCCTAATGGCATAAATACGAATGACAAATGTAAATGCGCAAAGTGCGGATTGGTTGCTGCCGACATTCTGCACATGTTTATTACTTGTCCAGGTCTGACTGCTTTTTGGAGGGATGTTTTTTGTATAATAACCAATCGCTTAAAAATTTATATACACTTAACGGATAAAGAATTGATACTTGGCTATAAGCCAGAGGTGGCTTTGGGATTAAGATCCTTCATATCGATCATCATAACAACAGCAAGACTTTGCATTGCCCGCGCATGGATATCTAAACTTCCACCCAGAGCGTATGAATGGTGGGCAATGCTAAGGGAGGTTTTTGAAAGAGAGATGTCTATTGCTAAGAGTAGAGGTGTCCGCTCTGGAAAGAAGTTTTATCGTATTTGGGGGCCTATGCTAAATTAGACTAAAGTAGGATTATAATGGTCTTGAATATTATCAAAATATTGTACCTTTTCTTCTCTCTTGTATGTATTTCCTACATATTCATTTATTTAATGTATTATGATCCTCTTTGAAGCTCAGTCTGTGTTTTTTTTTCTTATGTTTACTCTTTGCGATAATAAAAAAAAAAAAAAAACATTAAAAAAAAATAATAATTAGGAGTTAAAATGGCATACTTTACCCGTCCTAAGTTCCAACAGTTTCCATGTTTTTGCTTAAATTGGAGAGTGAATAGGAAATCTAAACCCTCCAAAGTCCAACACTTTCCCTAATGTAGGATAGACTGGAGTGGGAATAGTAAATCTCCCCCCCCAAAGTCCAACACTCTCTCTAGTGTTGTGTAGAGTGCAGTGGGAATGGTAGATTTAATCCCTCCAAAGTGTAGCACTTTACCTACTTTTCTTAAAATTTGAGTTACATTATTAATTTTTAGTAAAGTTTTTTAATTTTACTTGTTTATTTTTAATATTTTGTATTTTTGTGTTTTTATAATTTTTTCTAAAAATGTGTTATTTGAAATTATTTTTATATTAGTTTTATATTAATCATACATTAATTCAATTAGTAAAATTATAATTACATTATTTTTTACTTATTTTATTAATCATGATATAGGTTTTTAATGTGTTATTTTAAATTTTTAGTTTTTGTTAATATTATTGTATTTTTGTAATTGTTTAAACCTTGGTTTTATATATTTTTTTAATATATATCTAAATCTATAGTCTTTAAACTGTGCTAGTCCTATGCTTAAAAACTTTGCTGTAGAAATGGTAAAAGACTTTGGGGCCGATTCTGATTTGGGCCGGAAAACATACCGACCGACTCGGTACGGGAATATAGTCCGACCAACACGTACCGGCGCTGCCCGACCCGCGTAGTACGATGAAATGCATGTGAATCACGACCGACTCGTACGAAACACAAGCCGAACGACCGAACCGCACGGAAACCAGCTATCTGGCCGGGAAACCACGCGAATCGAACCGACCGACACACACCAGGAATGAACCCGACCGAAACGTACCCGCGAACTCCGACCCGCGCAATACGATGCAATGCGTGGAAAACCAGACCGAGTCGCACGGAGCCCAAGCCGTACGACCGACACGCATACAAAACCCAGCCGAAGCAACCCAATACTCCGTGACCGACGCGTACGCCGCACATGAAACCTAGCAGAAACACAGCGTGAACGACTCGGAGAAGCTCGCACGAGACAACTGCAGCGTCCTACTCGGTCAGAAGAAGGTCTCCTACATGCACAAAAAATACAAAGGAAAAAATACAAAAAAAAGGCCAAACAAGCAATTACAAAGCCAATAAATACTGGGGGGGAAACACGGAACAAAGACACACCCACAACTCCACCCATATAAAGGCCACAAATCCCTACCATGATCCTTTGCAAATTCAACTGACCTGCCAGCACAGAACACCATCAGACAGCAACCACAGACACACTCACAGCTCATCCATCACACAAGCCACACACCATTAGCACCTCAACAAATAGCACCCTCACATACACCCAGCAAAACCTACACTCACACACCCTCACTTGCACACACACACACACACATCAATCCCCACCACCACCCATCACCATGCCCCCAAAGAAGAATCCAAAGTTCCTAGACAGTGAATTGGAAGTCCTGGTAGATGAGATCCTCAGGGTAGAGCCACAGTTGTTTGGTACATTGGTCCAACAGACCCCCATGTCGCAGAAAACCAAGATGTGGGAGAGGATCGTCGACAAGGTGAACGCACAATCACCATGTTTGCGCACAAAGGAAGACATCCAGAACAGGTGGTATGATGTGCGCAGGAGGGTCAAGGACCTACTAAAGAAGGATTACATCTTGAGTCAGCGCACCGGCAGTGGCCCTCCTGCCAAACCAGTATACCTCAGGCCCTGGGAGTAGGAGGTGCGGGCCATCCTACCACCAGTGAGCGTATATGGACTATCAAACATCCCAGGGCCTGGTGAGTACACAACAAATATACACAATATTGTGTGACAACACACACACATCACTGTCAAGGGGATAGTCAAACCATGCACCCTTAGCAAATCCACAGCAACCAAAAGATAATCACCCCAAGATTTGACTGTCAGTCAGATAAACACAATACATGCCATCTCATAGTGATATGTAACTGTGTCATGTCATGTACAAACCTAACTACAAATACAGCAAGGCAGTGGCACAAATATAACCAACAAACACAGTTAGATATTTTGCCACCACTAGAACACCACCTCACAGGGAAGCTCACTGAAAGGAAGGAATTATGTGTATGCTGGTGAAGTCAGTGTAGCCAATAGAATGATGGGAGTTGCAGTCACAGATATTGGTCACCCTCACAATTGGCCCATCAACACCACCCTGAACCATGCTCACATCACAGGGAGTGGAAAAGAAATGACAAGATGGCTGACACTGGGTACTGCTGTGGAGAGCACAAGGCCTTGCTGGGAACTGTGCACCAACAAACAGCAGGACACCACTGTCAGCCATCTTGCCATTGCTGTCACACTCACACACAGTGAAGTCCACTCAAAAGGAAGGAAGTATGGGCATGCTGGGAAGGGGGGTGTAGGCAATAGCATGATGGGAGTGGTAGTCACAGATATTGGTCACCCTCACAATTGGCCCATCAACACCACTCTGAACCATGCTCACATCACAGGGAGTGGAAAAGGACTGACAAGATGGCTGACACTGGGTACTGCTGTGGGGAGCACAAGGCCCTGCTGGGAACTGTGCAACAATCAACAGCAGGACACCACTGACTGACATCCTGTAAGCCAACTTGCACTCTCTGCAATGGAAGCACATTCCATGGTGGGATATCTGGCTGGGTGGGAAGGAGGACTGACAGCTCTGACCATAGTTACAAGCAGCTTTTCCCACACACCCCCTTAACACAAACTCCACATAACCCACCTGGGAGAATGCAATGCCTCACACTCCAATTAAATATCCCACAAAGAACCACCACCCTGGGTTATGCTATGTGAAGCACAGGGACACTCTTGGGACTTGTAGCCAAACAAACGCCAGGACAACACTGTCAGCCATCCTGTCAGCACAGGCACGCTACCCCACAGGGAAGCAGAGTCAAAAGGAAGGAAGTATGGGCATGCTGGGAAGGGGGGTGTAGGCAATAGCATGATGGGAGTGGTAGTCACAGCTCAACATCCCCCACCCGCATGGGCCAGCAAGCTCACACTGAAGCATGCACACACCTCACAGGGAGTGAAAAGCCACTTCAAAGATGTCTGACACTGGCCACAGCTGTGGGGAGCACAAGGCCCTGCTGGGAACTGGGCACCAACAAACAACAGGACCACACTGTCAGCCATCTTGCCATTGCTGTCACACTCACACACAGTGAAGTCCACTCAAAAGGAAGGAAGTATGGGCATGCTGGGAAGGGGGTGTAGGCAATAGCATGATGGGAGTTGTAGTCACAGATATTGGTCACCCTCACAATTGGCCCATCAACACCACTCTGAACCATGCTCACATCACAGGGAGTGGAAAAGGACTGACAAGATGGCTGACACTGGGTACTGCTGTGGGGAGCACAAGGCCCTGCTGGGAACTGTGCAACAACCAACAGCAGGACACCACTGACTGACATCCTGAAAACCAACTTGCACTCCCTGCAATGGAAGCACGTTTCATGGTGGGATGTCTGGCCTGGGGGAGGAGGAGTGCCAGCTCCGAATACAGCTACCAGCAGGCCCTTACACACACACCACTTCCACTAACTCCAAACAACACACTTGGGACCGTGCCCTACAAGAGAGTGAGTGAAAAGCCACTTCCAAGATGTCTGACAATGGTGCTCTGTTGTGGGGAGCACAAGGCCCTGCTGGAAACTGTGCACCACCCAACAGCAGGACACCACTGACTGACATCCTGAGAGTCAACCTGCACCCACTGCAAGTGTGGCATGCTTCATGGTGGGACAACTGGGCTGGGGGAGAAGGAGGTCCGGATGTCAACCAAATACCACCAATGCTGGTCATGCACACACCTCAACATCCACATAGAAATGCATCAGGTTGGCAGGACAATGAGCCACACCAATATCAACCTCTGACTGTGACAACTTAGGACAATGCAATGTACAGGCCCGCATCCAGAGGTACAGTCACAACTGTCATGTGTTTGAACCAGTGATGCCTGCAGAAACATAACATACATTGTGTGTCTCTTCCAAAAACAGGTGATGATGGGGACACAGCAGCAGATGAGGAGGAGTCCCTGTCCCAGGCTCCGGGGGACCCTGAGCTCTCTGGTGTGGAACAGCCTCTGCCCTCATCGGATGGCGAAGACCAAACTGGCACCTCCGGTGGGAGTCATCATGCAGCACCAGCAGGACATCCATCTGCACCCCCTGCACCCATTCCTCCAACATCTGCCAACACACAGACCACCCCCGCAGACACAGACAGACTAAGGACACTCAATGACAACAGCACAGGGACCACAGCCCACCGTGAAGCAACGGACAACAACCCCAGTACCAACCCCCAAGGGGGCCGAGGGTCACCTGTGCGTGCCACGGCAGCTCCCGCACGTGTGTCCAGGGGTGGTGGTAGGGGTGGTAGGCAGAGGTCGCTGTTTGCAGAGGGATCTGGACTGCATGATGACCCACAACTGGCACGCATTGCTGAGGCGTACCAGAATAGCACCGGAGAGGTCAGCCAGTTAGTGGGGATCCTCAAGGACATTCAACAGCAGCAGGCTGCCCATCATGCCCACTTGGACTCCCACATGTCCTGTGTGGAGACACACATGTCCCGTGTGGAGACACACATGTCTGGCATGGAGTCCAAGTGGGACACATTGGAAGAACTGACAGCGGTGCAGAGGGACATATTGACATGCCTCCGCCAGATTAGCACCAACATGTCCACACCTCCCTGTGTGCCCACAACATCTGGTGCCGCAACAACTGCAACTGCCACAGGGAGGGAGGATGACTCTGGTGGAGAGTCCTCTGCACCGCAGCGGCCTGCACGTGAGGGTCCCCCCAGAAAGAAGAGGGGTCGTCCGAGGAAGGACAACTGAGAGGCCGATGGCCATGTACATCCCCCAGGAACCCAACACCTGTTCTGGAAATTCTCCTTTGTGTGAAACTGTTCACCCTGTCGAATGCAACACAATGAGGTGATGGGCACCTCTGTAGATAGCACAGGAGGCGTAATTCAGGTGTGAAAGAAAGTTTAATGCAGGTTCTTCCCAAGAGACCTCATCCTCTCGCACCCAACAGTAACTGACAATCTTCAAGCTAAACATTCCTAAATAGAACACTCTACAGGGAGCCTTGGAAACAAGGCTGTAACATGGTAAACACAACAGTAGGACACCACATCACCTCCCCTTCATTGGAGAGGAAAAAAAAACCAATGAAATAATTATTATAAAGACAGTTACACGTAATCATGTAAGTGAGAAGGAATCCTCCTTAACCTGGAAGACCTCCTTTCCACAGTTGACAAAGGTGTAGTAGCTTCAGGACAAGCATGATCGGCAACACATTTTGGAGGACACTTCACAACTCTACCCAGGTTCCAAATCCTATGGTCCTGAGTTTTGATGGCGTTACCTAAGAGCTTAACAACCTTTATAGGTTTGCCAAATTTAGACTCACTAAATCTTCTTACAGGGAGTCTTACACGAACCCAATCTCCAACCTGAACCACAGTTTCTTTCACAGCCTTCCTAGTTTCAAATTTAATTTTCCTCTTCACCATTTTCTCAAATTCTCTTTCTTTCCACCCCTCTGTGTTGTCCACAACTCGACCAGTTTCCAGTCTTCTAGACGTAACCCACCGAGGGATGACTTGAGTATTGGCAACTCTCCCTTTGAACAACCTAAAGGGAGAAACGCCAGTGGAAGAATGTGGGGTAAACCGGTACTCACACACCTTTTTCTTTATCGCCTCCTCCCAATCACCCCCAGAAGTTACTGCCAGCTGTAAAGCTTCCTTAAGTACCTTCACGAACCTCTCAACAACCCCATTACACTCAGGATGATAAAGAGAAGCACGCTTATGAACAATACCTCTCTCCCTCAAAAAGGTTTCAAAAACAGCAGAGGTGAACTGAACACCATTGTCCGACAAAACAGTAACTGGAATTCCTTCACTAGCAAAAAGATCATCGAGAAAGTTGACCACAGCTTTGGAATCCACGGAATCAACAATTTTTACCTCCGGCCATCTGCAGAACTTATCAATACAGACAATAACATAGCGATCCTGCGTCCTTATCTTAATAGGACCCAAAATGTCTACTGCAATGTCCACCCAGGGACCCTCAGCTTGTTTCCTGATCACCATCGGTTGTGTCCTGCACTTAAGAATCTTATCACTATTGGCGCACTGTGAACAATTACGCACAACTCTTTCTATGAACACATCCATGGCTGGCCACCAATACGCTTCTCTAATTCTTTCTTTAGTTTTAGCAATCCCCATATGACTTGAATGGGCATTGCCCACCACCTTATCACGTAGATCCTCAGGCACTACCAATTTTGTACCTCTAAAGAGTAAGCCATTCGACACCGACAACTCTTCTTTCACATTCCAATACCCCTTAAGTTCCTCGGAACAATCACTCTTCCAGCACCAACTACCTTGTACGTAGGCAATGACTTGTAATAAAGTGGCATCCGCATTCAAACTACAAGACCATTCTCTTTCCGTTAGAACACCTTCGCTCACCACACACACCTTCAAATCCTCATCAACGTCCTCTCCAGCGAAACTATCTTCATCATCACGAGAATCTCGAGAATCATCACCACCCAGTCTCGACAAACAATCCGCAAGGACATTCCTAGAACCTGGTAAATATGACACCACAAATTCAAAGTCCTGCAGAGCAACCACCCATTTCCTTATCCTATGTGAAACACAATCTGTACCTTTTTTCCCAAAAATTTCTTTTAAAGGTTTATGATCTGACACAACAGTAAAACGTTTGCCCCACAGAAATTTCTTTAATTTACGAATAGCCCAGTAAACCCCAATGCTTCCTTCTCCACAACTGAGTAGTTGAGTTCAGCACCCCTAAGAGGTCTAGAAATGAACAAAATAGTATTATCAACCTCTTTACTTGGTTGAAGCAATACAGCACCGACACCTTTACAACTTGCGTCAGTCATGATATATGACTCTTTGGATGGGTCAAAACTGGCCAAATTCGGTGCTTCACACAAACATTTCTTAATGGTATCAAATTCCTCACAACAAGCTTTACTCCAAACAAACTCTCGCCCCTTTTTTAAAAGTTCTCTCATGCATTCAGTCTTCTGCGCAAAGGAAGGCACGAATTTATTATAAAACTCTGCCATACCCAAGAACTTTACTAGTTCCTCTTTGTTCTGTGGAAAATTAAAACGAGATATAGTATCAACTAAAGAGGGCTTGGGCCTAATCCCACCACCAGATACCAAGTGACCCAAATATTCTATTTCACTAACATCAAATTTACATTTGTCCAGTCTCAGGGTGAGACCAGAATCTTGAATTTTCGACAAAACTTCCATCAATCTTTCATTGTGTTCATGCAAATTAACACCATGGACAAGAACGTCATCTTGGTAAACTTTTACCCCATCAATACTACTCAGCAGACTCTCCATCACTCTTTGGAATACCTAAGCTGCAGATATGAGCCCAAACGGCATTCTAAGGAATTTAAAAGTTCCGAAAGGAGTAATGAAGCTTGTGAGATCTTGACATGTGGGATGAAGTCTTACTTGATGGTAAGCTGAGGAGAGGTCCAATGTTGAAAAATGTGTAGCCCCATTCAAAGAGGATAACATCTCCGATATGTTCGGAATAGGATAATGGTCAACAACCACGGCTTTGTTCAACTCCCTCAAGTCAATGCACAGCCGGGCCTCCCCATTGGCCTTGTGAGCCATCACCACCGGAGAGACCCATTCTGTGGCTTCGACTTCTTGAATAACCCCATTTTGCAACAGTTTGTCCAATTCTGTTTTCATTTTCCCTCTGACTAACAGAGGTACATTTCTGACCTTCGCTACTCTTGGAATGGCATCCACTTTAGTCTTTATAAGGTGCACATAATTTTTTAGGCAACCCAATTTATTGCTAAAAACTTCAGGAAATGTTGTAATCCAAGCCTCATTACCTGTAATGGTGGCCACAGCAGGTAATTCACTCAAACAAACTGATGGAGATTGATTAGGATCCAAGTATACATGTAAGTCACGTTGATGACTCCAACTAATAAGAGAATCACCTTTCATGGAAACATAGATTTTAGCTGCAACCAACCTTCCTTTAAAATCTATGGTGCCCAAGAAGTAACCCAACAAGTCGATTATTTGTCCGCCATAACCCCTGGGTATGATGTCCGGTTCTAAAAGAACCACTTTACCAGAAAGTTGTTTATCATAGAAAGCTTTTGGTATGAGCGTAATTTTTGCCCCAGAATCGAACAACATTTTAACTGTATTATCGTTGACCAAAACTTGCTCAAAAGGGCCATCAACAGCTCGTTCACGGACCTGACACACAATTACTTCTAGATCATCTTGATCATAGATGTCAACTTCTCTCACCTTCTTTTGTTCTTTGGCAAATCGACAACATTTCGAAAGGTGACCCTTCTTTTTGCATATGGAACAAACAACCTTCCACCCAGGACAATCCTTGAAGTTAGCCATGTGGCCAGTGTTACCACACCTGAAACACTTACCCACCACTGTTTTCGTGTTAACACTGGGGCGACTATACCTGTTAGGACTTACTCTACTATTAGGAACATACTTGTGAGATCTCTCTGAGGATTGAATCTTAACTTCCTTAATTTCTCCACTATCATTCTTACCACTAACAGTATCTTTACGGATTGCCTCAACGCAAGCTTTGGAATGCTCGTGCATTTTCAACGTAGTTAACACCTCTTGAAGATTAGGATTGTCCTTCTGCCAAAGACTTTCTTTAGCTTTATCTAAAGAACAACCCAACATTAGCTGGTCTCGAAGTCTTTCCTCGAGACTACCAGCAAAAGAGCATGTGGAAGCTAACTTGCGCAAAGAGGTCACATATTGCTCCACCGACTCTTCTTGCCTTTGCATTCTCTTCCCAAAGTGGTACCTTTCCAAAATCATACTCACCTTGGGAAGATAGTGCAAATCCATTTTCCTTAAACATATCTCAAATTCATTCAATGTGGACGCTTCACCGTCAGGAAGATCTGGAAGATGTTCAAATACATCTTGCCCCTCACAACCCAGACAATGCAAAAATAGAGAAGATTTTCTTTCAGCACTCAATGAAGTGCCACACACTCTAGCATAATTAGAAAATACCTTCTTCCATTTGAGCCAGGATAACGGAGGATCACCAGGAGCAGACAAAAAAAACGGCGGAGGAGTGACATTCTGCATGACTCCAATAGTAAAATACAAGCTGAGAGAAAGAAAATGACGAAGTACAAGGCAGACAATCTACGTAACCACTTTTAGGAATAAGTCACAATGAAAGATAAACTGTGTAAAACAGCTTGAAAGACAAAGTTATTTATGTCGTGATTCTGCACGTAAGTTGTGCAGATCAGCGTAAAGAATAAAGGTAACCCCCAGAGTCTGCACGTCAGCTGTGCAGATCAGCGCGTGGAGGATGGATACTGCAGGTGTTTGTACGTTGCGCAAATCAGTTATTTATGCCAGGACCCTGCACGTAAGCTGTGCAGATCAGCGTGATACTGCGGGTGCTTGCACATGGGTTGCGCAAATAAGTTATTTATGCCAGGAATCTGCACGTAAGCTGTGCAGATCAGCGTGTGGAAGATGGATACTGCAGGTGCAACTTAAAGGTGGCCCCAGAGTCTGCACGTAAGCTGTGCTAATCAGCGGAACCGAAAATGAAACTCTCACAGCAAATAATGCCTGCACGTAAGCTGTGCAGATCAGCGTGTGTAATAAAAGGTGGAGAATGAAACTCTCACAGCAAATAATGCCTGCACGTAAGCTGTGCAGATCAGCGTGTGTAGTAAAAGGTGGAGTAATAGCAGACCCACTTACCGGCAGGCTTTAATCCGACAATTGAAATCCAACTGAGGCAAGAGACATACAAGTAAAGACTTGCGTAATCACAGGCATAACCGGATATGATTGATGGGACTAGGCATGGTCAGGCAGATAACTGCTGGAAGGACTTCCAAAATGGCCACGGACGTCTGTACGTAGGAAGGAATGCCCGCGAGGGTGACGTTGCTTGATAAGTCCACGCGGGGACCAGGCAAGGTCAGGCAACCAACAACTGGACATCCAAAATGGCCGTCGACGTCAGAACGTGGTTCAATATGTCCGCAGGAGTGACGTCGCTGGGAGACCTTACGCGGAGCACAGGCGAGGTCAGGCAACCACCAGCCTCTCATCCACGATTCTCCAGCACAGGCGGGACCTCTCCGGCGAGTAGGACATCGAAGGAGGAAACCAGGAGGCACCAGAGAAGAGAACACGGGGCCCAGACTACACAGGTACTCACGGAGGCACAGCAAACGAGGGAGATTCCTCAATGTAAGCGAGCAGAAGTGCGCAAATACCCTCGCTGCTTGGTGTGTTCCTCACCTTGCCCACGAAACTCCACAGCACCGGATTCAGTAGAGGGGTACTTGCGTAGAAAACAAAGGTAATGCCGGAATTCTTCAATAACGCATGTCGAGTTGAGGTCTCAAGGGTTGGTTTTCGCTCGTCGCCAAAATGAGGTGATGGGCACCTCTGTAGATAGCACAGGAGGCGTAATTCAGGTGTGAAAGAAAGTTTAATGCAGGTTCTTCCCAAGAGACCTCATCCTCTCGCACCCAACAGTAACTGACAATCTTCAAGCTAAACATTCCTAAATAGAACACTCTACAGGGAGCCTTGGAAACAAGGCTGTAACATGGTAAACACAACAGTAGGACACCACACACAACTCTCCCACATGACATGGGGAGTTTAAGTTGGACTAATGTATCAGATGACTGTGGACTTTACTCAGGACATGTCTGCTACCAACACTTCCAACTCATCTGGGAACTTTGGATTACAATACCAATGTACAGCACCCACCATCCTGTGCACTATCCTCACACATGTATGCAATAAACTCACTAATACACCATACTTGCCTCTGTTGTGATTCCAACGTTGTTTTTGTCAGGGAGATTATGATCTGCTAAATGACACTGTGCATGCTAACTGCCACAGCAAGTTCAACACCGTCATGTGAGTCATGGCGACGTGACACATTTGAGGGAGACACACCACTAGGGCTACACGACACATAGACACCAGGGCCATCGGACTCTTCGCCTACACTGATGTTGCCAGGAAATACAGTGGAATGCACAGACACCACACCTATTCAGAGTTTGTGTTAACTAGCCCACAGGTGCAGTAAGCAAATGTCAGTCAGATGTGTGACCATAGACAACCTACATCCCAAAGTGAAGCACAGGTTTATCACACATTTGCAACATGTTGTTTCCACTACAAATGCAAGGTAATCCCACGTGGCAGTGGCCACACAGTCAAAAAGTGTAGAAGAAATAAAGTCCAGGGGTGTGTGGCACATCACCTGTAGGGAAACGACTGCTGCCACCCTGAAAGCTGAATCATGGTGTCGGGGGATCCAAGTTGACCAAACAACTCTGTAAGCACCCTGTGAAGGACAGACATGACACACAGTCAAAAGCACTGAAGAACAGGACAGAACTGCAATACTCATGCCCAATACATGTCACAAGATACCTACACAAAACCAAGTTAGCATGTCAACACTGTTGGGGAGTACAGACTACCTGTAAGGACACATCGCTGCACGCATCCAGTCAAGTAGCACATGGCCACACTCAAACAGCACCAGAGCACCACCCACACATATCATGCAAACTCACATCATTGACATGACATCTCTCTGGATACTCACATTCAGCTGAAGAAGTTAGTGATGAGCTGTGTGCGGACCTCACCCTCATCATCATCACTGGCATCGTGGCCCAGGCCAGGATCCTCCACAGGTGGCGGATGTTGGTCATCGTCATCCAGGATGAGAGGCAACTCCTTCCGCACTGCCAGGTTGTGTAGCATGCAGCAGATGATGACAATCTTGCACACCTTTGCTGGGGCATATGGGAGGGCCCCTCCTGTCTTGTCCAGGCAGCGGAAGCGGCTCTTCAGGAGACCAAATGTCCGCTCGATCACTCTCCTGGTCCGACCATGTGCCTCATTGTAGCGCATCTGGGCTGGTGTCACAGGGTTCCTGAGGGGTGTCAGCAACCACGGCATGTTGGGGTATCCGGAGTCACCTACAGACAGACAATTGCACATTAGCTGAGTTGGAAAAGAAGGCGGAATACAACATAGCAGAACACACACAATGGTACAAAGTCAGTACACACCGACAAGCCAGGCACGCTGGTTCTGCATCTGTGACGTCATCCTCGGGATGCGACTACTCCTCATCACGTAGGCATTGTGTGCCGAACCGGGGAAACGGGCACACACATGTGTGATGCTCATATCTGCAAGACATACCACCAGAGCATTGATCGAATGATAATGTTTCCTGTTCCTGTATGCCTGCTCATGTGCCTGTGGTGGTACCAAAGCCACATGTGTCCCATCAATGGAGCCAATGACATGTGGCATCCTCCCCAGGGCATAGAAGTCACTCTTGTCATCAGTGAATTGTTGACGTTTAGGGAAATAGATGTACTGGTTCAGGTTTCTCAACATTGCCTCCAAAACATCGCGTAGCACACGGCTGAACATAGTCTGTGACATCCCACCAGCAGACGCCACAGTGTGTTGAAAGGTACCGGTGGCAAAGAAGTGTAGGGCTGCCATCACCTTCACCTTGGGGGTCAGCGCTGTAGGGTATGGCCGGCCAGGTTGCAAATGTGGGGCCAACTGCACCGCCAATTCCTCAATCTGCGCCCTGTTGAAGCGGTACCGTCGGATGCAGTCACGTTCCACCATCGTTGCAAGGTCAGGGAATGGTCTATGGACTGCTGGTGCCCTGCAGTGCATAGGTGAAGAAAGAAAGATTGTCAGTCACCCCACATATGTGCCATTGACCATACTCAATATCACATGATACATCATTACGAGACACAAGTACCTGATGTGTGTGCCGTTCTGTATGGACATATATGGCACCTACATGGCCAACATCTAACATCACAGTTCAACATGTGTTGACAACAAGTTCCAGGTTGTGCTATGGGAAATCATTAGGCTGTGTCACAGTAGCCATTTACTGCTGTCACGTTCCAAACACACACCACAGTGACATGTCAGGACAGATGTGCCACAGGCATCACAGCTCATTGATGGACACTGGCATGACATGGCGTATCATGTACACGTCAGCAAAACAACCATGACTCCCACAGGTAGTGGTCCCTGTTGCCTCTGCAGGACAGACATGGACGTCTGTGACACACACACGCACAACATCAAAGTCCATGCACAAACAACGTGGATGTGGAGACTGTCTCCCATTGTGCACATGGAATCAGAGACATCGGAAACACAACATGCACACAGACTGTGGAGGGCCATCACTATTGTGGCAATGGGAGACGCTGTGACGTACATACCTTCCCACATGGGACTCAGGGGGTATGTGACATGACATACACATACACAACCTGGAAATGTGACCATGCCACATGCTCTGAAATGAACAGTTGCACATCACAGTGGTCATGTGCACAACACACAAAGGATTCTGTCCCCATGAACACGTGCACAGCCGGGGAGTGGCTGCCCCCAAGTGACACCCAAAAAACCACATGTTGACCCCCATACACAGAAATGGTAATGCAGCCTTACATGCCTTAGGATACCGTGTGGACAGGCTGTGGTGTTGTAGGTGTGCCCCTGAGTCCCTGGCAAGTATATGTGGCTGGCATACGTTCACTAGTGACAAGCATGGTGACATATGCGAGTGACTTGTACAGGGACGCGTTGTACAGCAATGGACCGATCGGTGCGCACGCATTGGACATTGCATTTGATGTGAACGGGTACGCGTTGTTTTTTTAAATACGCGTTGTACAGCAATGGTCCGATCGGTGCGCACGCATCGGACATTGCATTTGATGTGAACGGGTACGCGTTGTTTTCTGAAATACACGTTGTACAACAATGGTCCGATCGGTGCGCACGCATTGGACATTGCATTAGATGTGAACGGGTACGCGTTGTTTTCTGAAATACACGTTGTACAGCAATGGTCCGATCGGTGCGCACGCATTGGCTAGGGCCTGGCATTGCAACGGACGCGTTTTCGAAGCTTGAACGTGTCTGATGCAGTGAATTCAGTTGGCCAGCCACAACAATGTTGCAAATTCATGGGTGTCATGAAGTTTAACTTTTGAAGGATGCTGTGGGCGTGTATAAGTGGTGCAATTCCATGGATTGGCCAGATTCAGAAGATGCAAACGACTTGGACCTATCACTTTGGACACATGGGACAGTATCTGCCTCTGCAGCACACATATAATGCTGACTGTTCCCCTGAGAGCTCACTTGCCTGCACTACATGCTCCAGGACGACCTCTGCCACCAACACTGCTGCTGTCTCTGCATCCTCTGGCTACTGCAATGGCACGTACTGTGGAGAGAGCCCCAGCCTTCAGCGCTGAGGAGAACCAGGCCCTGCTGGACAGCCTCCTTCCACAGTACAGCAAGCTGTATGGGAAACCAGGGGAGCAGGTGAGTGTGCTGTCCACTGCCTTACTAAATGTGCATGTTGTCTGACTAGCAAGACTTACAGTGTTCACACCACTGGCTAGCATGCTCACTGAGTAGTTCTCACCCCCCAAAGTGTGTAGTTACATGCACTGAACAGGTATAGTGCAGTAACAGTGCATCCCAACAAGGTTTTACTTCCCACGCAATGATACCATTTAGTAATTGCTGGTAAACTGTTCTTAGCCATAGTTGCACTGCCTGTGTACATCATATGCCCCTGTGATTGAGACATGTATATCCAACTGTGTGATGCACGGATATGTTGCATGTGTAGTAATGGCCTTTTTTACTTTGTCATCCTCACAGGTTGATGCCCACCAGAAACAGGAGATCTGGCTGACCATCGTCCGGGCAGTACGATCCGTGGGGGATTACAAGCGCCGGATCCGCAACTGCCAGAAGAGGTGGCAGGACCTTCGGGGCTGGACCCGGAGGATCGCAAGGGTCCAGCTGAAGCTGTCGCCTCCTCGCAGGAGGGGCGGACACCGGACCCTGACCCCCCACATGCTCCGGATCCTGGCGGTGGTCTTCCCTGACCTGGATGGGCAGCTGAAGGCCAGACAGCAGCAAGGGAGGGGGTGAGTCCATGAC
Source organism: Calotriton arnoldi (assembly GCA_963921515.1). Lineage (NCBI taxonomy): Eukaryota > Metazoa > Chordata > Amphibia > Caudata > Salamandridae > Calotriton > Calotriton arnoldi. The sequence continues at coordinate 5,253,438 of CAWUFW010000148.1, read as the reverse complement.
TGCACTGTGAACTTTGTCTGACATGCTATGTGCCCTCCTCTGGCCTGGTTAAACCTCCACAGTACATCAGTCTTGTGGTCCAGGACCCATGTCCCTCAATTGTGACATGCCCACTCCTCATCTGATACCCAGGTGTGGCCCTTACAGTATGGAAATTGTGTCACTTGGGTACTGTGTCCTTGCATTTTGCTTAGCTCAGGGTGGGGGACAGCATTTGTTACTGTACCTTTGTGGTGGGCTTCATGGGTGGGTCAATTGCTTACACAATGCCTGAGTTCTGACATGTAATCTGCGTGTAACTTTGATATGTGTTCCAATTGCTGATCTGACTCATCACATGTGCCTGGGGTATTTGGCACACCCCCATGCTCCGGGTGGGAACAATGTTTGGGCCTCATGAGTATGTATATCAAGTGTGTCACACATGCTTAGCCACATGCCTACTGTCCAGGGCTCATCCCTCTTTCACGTGGAGCAGGACAGTCATGCCTACTCCAGGGCATACAATACACTCTGTACTCCCACTCCCGTGTATCAGCTGACACGTTGTGCTCAGTGAAATGTTCCCTCAGGTGTCTGCCTCTGTGTCATTGTGCTGTGGCTTCGTTGTCAGGACTACTGGGGTGTTTATCGGTTATGGCTCAGCATGCCATCTGAGATGTGACCATGAGAGACGATACTTGGGTGACATATAGGTGTTTGATCACTTGACTGTGCAGACTGGTGCATACGACTGAGAAGTTCAGGCAGCTGTTTTTCATTCACAGCAGACTGTGAGGTGCTCAGGTTCAGAGAGTTGTGTTTCATGTCTCCCATATGTCCAATTGGTATGACGTGGACAAATAAGAGTTCAGATGATGTGGTGTGGGGGATGGACATGTGCACTTGTCAGCTACAGAACTTGCATTCCCCATGACCTAGGATTGTGACACAGTGCAGACTGTTGTTGGCTGGCTGCCCTGCCCATGTGACTGGAGACAGTGATGTATGACTTTGCAGGCATGCATGTGCCATGGCATTAAACTTCCTAAGAGTGATCCTGCAGGGGAGTGACATGTGCAACATGCACCCCATTGTGGCATTGACTATGAGGACATGGATGCATCATGGTGTGTGGTGCTGGTATGCATCACATGCATTTCAAATTAGACTCTGGCCATCCCTTTATCCGGACACCTGTACTGACTCAGTGGCAAGAGATGTGATGTGTGCATGTTCACATACTTCACCGTGTTCCCTGCAATGTCCAACAACTGGGTAGGTGGTGCATGTGTCCACACTGGGGTATTACCATCCGGCAGGCACCAGACAGATGGGTGCAAGCTGTTTGAGGGTAAATGGGTGGTCACACCCTTCTGCTTACTGGCTCATGAGAGCACGACCCGCACTCTGCTCGTTCACTTGAAGAGAAGGAACAACTGTGTGAAATACAGTGGCACTTTGTTAAGCAATTCAGTAACACCGAGAACTGTTCATTTAATGCTGCTCGTCAACACATGAGCAGGATGAAAATGAAAGCATCAACAATATTACTGATCAAAGTTTAAGTGAAGCACAAAGATCTATGTAACTATCTATCAGTGAGCTACAGCCTATGGGGCAAGTCTTAAAAGAGGGATCATGATTAGGCAAGCGCCTAGAAGGCAAATCTTAAATAAGAGAGCAAGAACCATCCAAGGCTACACAGTTTAAGCTAGGATAAATGCAATGAATTGGGTGTGGATGAGCTAAATTAGAGAGGCTGACAAAGCCAAAAGGCTAGCAATCATAAAAGAGCATTACCACCTTGAGAGTAGAAGTTCTAGGCCCAAGATCAGGAGAACGGCCGACCGGGAACCCTCCCCATGCAATGAACTGGTACGAAGAGTTCAGGGCGTGGACATGGGTGCAAACCTTTTATATGGCTTAATGCAGAACTCCTACCCACAGGTGACGTGGGTCCTGACGTGGGTCCTTGACCACACGCTTACAGTAACTGTGGGAAGTTTTTTGAAGAACAGAGAAGTGGTATCATGGTGAAAACAGGGGCTTTTAGCAGGTTGTCGGTGCTCTTGACCGCAAACATAAGAAAAAGATAACTTTTACCGTAAGATGCTCAGAAATTGAGATTTTATATATTATTTCTCTGTCACGTAGCCGCCTTTTCAGTTTCAGTGGAGCAAGCGTGGAAAGTTTCATTAGTTAAAATTTTGCAAACATTGCTTGTGAAAGAGCAAGATGTACCAGCAGAGTGTCACATACGTGTGGGCTAACCTTATTCTTGTGACTGTGGATATTTACAAGGGGGGCTGGTGCCGCGGTGGATGGTACAGGTCCCTGCTGTCAGGTCAGAAAGGCCTACAAGATTTCTTGTATTAAAAAATGATAGCAAGAGGCAGTGGCCTCTTGGACCTGCATGTGTGTGTGTGCATCTAAGGAGGTGGGTTTGGGCCTAAGTGTATGTATCTAAGGGGGTGTGGACCACTGTGAGGGCTTGGGCCTAAGTGTATGTATCTAAGGGGGTGGTGGGCCACTGTGACAGGTACTAAAAGGCTAATAGAAAAATGGACAGCTTAGGTCATCTATCAGGGCCTGACTGGTGGGGCCTATATGGGAGTGCCATGTTTCATGGGCAGAGCAGAAAGGTACATAGGTCTGTGTTATATGGTAGAACAGAACCCTACTACAAAGGCCAGGAGGGGTGTGAGTGCCATGGTTGACCATCAGACTGACAATTGGCTTCTCCTAATCTGTGTGAACACTTTTGGCAAAGTTCAACTAAGGATGCCAGGGCTTGCTCTGTAATGTGCTGTACTTACTTATGTGTGTGCGGTCAGTGCAGGTGACTGATGTTTGTCTGTTTCCCTAATTGTTTGCAGATACATCCACGGCCACAGGAGGGGACAGCTCCACGGACCAGGAGGAGTTGCAGAGCCAGACTGGGTCAGCAGCCGATAAGTGGTCGGAGGGACCCAGTGGCACGGAGGGCGAGGGGAGCCACACCGAGGAGTCCTCAGCACCATCCACCTCAGCTGAGGACCACAGCAGCTCGGAGGATGACTCCCTTGTGGAGGCGGGTGTCAGCAGCCACCACACCCCAGCTAGTATGGCTGGCCCCGCCACCACCACCACCGCCCTCCCATCTGCTCCCATTCCAGAGGTCCGTGGAGGCTCCTGTGTTCTGGAGCGTGTCTCCTTCGTGCCAGGCACCGCACCCCCTGCCCCTGTGTCCCCTGCTGCCCTGAGTGAGGAGTCTGTGTACTTACTTCACCAGCTCCATGTAGGGCAGACAGCAATGCTGAGTGTCCTCCATGCACACACCACTCTGTTGACACAGCTGGTGTCGTTCATGGAGGGCATCTCATCTGGCATGTTTGCCCTAACAGAGGAGCAATAAGTCCATGGACTCCTCCCTGACGGCAGCAGTGTCCCTCCTCCAACAGTCCCTCACCCCTCCTACCTCTGCCCCATCCACACTTCCTGGCACCCTACCTGTCCCAAGCACATGCACACCTGCACAATCACCCAAACACACAGATACAAGCAGCACAGAAACACCCAAAACAAAGGCAAAACGTGCACACAAGCATCCTCAGGGGACTGATACCACACCCACAGGGGATGGGGAACAGACACACACACAGGCATCCACAGTCACTCCGCAGTCCTCAAAATCCTCTCCCTCCAAGACCCCTTCCCTTGCCTCACCTGCAACCCCACCTAAACAGCAGCTCTTCCTCTGTGACCTCGGCCTCTTCCCTCCGATCCAGCTGATCCAGCATACAGGGGGAAGAGGAAGTCCACCCACACAGAGGGGAGTGCCCCTCACCCCCGGACACCCTCCCCCAGGCACAGACAAACTAAGGCCCCCACACGCAAGTCCCCCCGGTCCCGGAAGAGCAAGACCCCGCCACCGCCCTGCAGCTCAACCACACAGTCTCCTTCCTCCATCCCTCAGGCCCCCACAACACTGGTTCCCCCACCACACCCTGCCCCAGGTTCCCCCACCCACAGATACACCATCCCCAAACTGATCCGGCCTTCTCCCCCTACCACTTGCTCTTCCAGCCTCACGCCCCCCGCTGCACATGTTTGTGCCACTGGTGTGGAGACCGTGTCCTCCCCCTCTGTCCTGCCCACCTTACCTGAACCCCATTCTCTCCCCTGGAGATAGGCACTGCAGTGGAGTCCACTACCACCCCGTCTGACTTGGGCACTGCAGTGGGGAACCTGTCCACTCCATCTGGCCAGACCACTGCAGTCGTGCCGGCACCCACTCCATCTGACTCATGCCCCCCAGTTGTGCCGGCACACACCATGTCAGACACCTCCACTGCAGTTGTCAGTGACTCTCCAGCACCAGCCACCCCTTCCCTGCCTCCTTCTGGTGAGCCCTGATCCTGTCCCTGCGGTGCCTGGCCTGCCCCCCCGTATGCCCCTCCGAGGGGAATGTCCCTGGTCCGTATCAGTGCAGGCAAGCAAAGGGTGACATCTGCCACTGTCACCCTGTTCGGATTTAACTGTTGGACTGGCCATTGGCCTTTGTCTTTTTTCTGGACTTTTCTATTTCACACACATATGCTGAATAAAGCTCCTTTCTGTTCTCTGGTGGTTTTGCTTCAGATGTACATGATGTTGATGATGCTAACCATGCCCTTGCTGCAGTGATGGTGATTTTTGAGATCATGAAATTGAAGTGTTACTGTGCAGGACCCCATGTGGTCCAGGGGGAATGTGTCCTATCCTGGTGTGTAGCCATGTCATCCTTTGCAGCAATATGAGGGTGTCATGTTTTCAATATTTGCCAATGGGATTTCCTACATTTATTTGCAATATCACATCTGTGGCTTACACCCCTGCACATCAGTTGTGCTTGCCATTGTTCAATTTGTCTATTTCCTGACCGTGTGAGCATCTCCACTGGACATGCAAGTTTGGGCATCAATGGGGAAGGACTCATCTGTGTTATCAGTGCAACTTGCTATACATGTGTGTTGGATCTGTGCAGATGATTTCGGTGACACTCCCATGGCCAGGCTGATGTGACGAGAGCCTTCATTTTGTGCTAATTGTTGACTGAGTGACCAAGTGTACTGCTGACATGATAGAGCCCTGCAGAGACAACGTATGGCACAGCTTTCCTTACACAGGAGTGGAGTCCCCTCATGGCAGTGTGTAATTCCGTGACATTGCCTGAGCCCAAGGTGTGTGTTGTGTGAGCATGTCTGTGTGTGTTCACTTCCATTTTGCAACGCAGGCTGGGATCCCTAGTGATGTTCCTGTTTGTGATGCTTGCTGAGTTGACCTATGTTCCCCACAAATCTTCGCACTGGGTTCTCTGGGATGTGGATGCATGGCACATTACTGGTCATCAGGGTGTCATCCATAGGTGTGTTTGCTGTCAGGGCTGAGTTTGTGGGCAAACGCAGATGAGACACAGTCAGGATTCCCCTTGGCACTTGTTGGTTACACAAGTCATGTAATTTACAGTTTGTGTTAGCTTTCAGTGATTGTGACACGTTGTGTGTGTGACTGCTGGCACTCCTCAGGGTCAGAGCTGCAATGTTGGAAGTTGTCTATGTGTGTTCTTTGTGGGTGACCTTGACTTCTTCATTGGTGTGTGACTGTGTCCGGGATCCCATTGATTGTGGTGGATTTCACGTCATGCCCATGTACGGCGTACTGTGCAGTGTGTCAGACATTCACGAGTCTTGTTGACTGGCCATGTGTGATGGGTTTCTGCACCTTAGTTCCCCCCACCAACCCTGGGATTGTCATGGGTGCATGTGCAGTGTCACCAGTCCATGTGTGCTTCACTGCTGCACATTGGTGGAGATCAAGGTGTGTGGTGTTGAGTGTGTGCAAATGAGAGTTGTTGCACGGCTAGACCCCTACCTCCATGTTGGCCTTGGCTGACAGGCCGTGCTGATTGATTTGTGCTTGTGTAGGTGTGATGGTAGTTTGTTGCTCAGGACACATGACTGTGGTTCACAGTGTGAACGACATCTAGCTTTGTCATCACAGTGGGATTATCATGCAGGCCAGGGTCACCACAATGTGGGGTCCCTGGGGGTAGTGCTGTGGTGGGTCTGTCTCTTGCTGTGTTATTTGCTGGTCCTACAAGCTTGTGTGACATGTGTAATTTGGGCTCCCTCTCATCTAACAATGCCTGATTGCCCACATAGGGGAATCCAATCCATGAGTTACTTTTGTGTGGCACTGTATACACATCTGTGTAATTGTGATTCAGGCCTCCTCATGTGTTGTGTGGTTGCCTGGGGACACTGGCACACCCCCCCCCATCACCTGTTGTTTTTGATATGCAGTGTGAGGCTGCCTGTTTGTGTTTGTGCATCTGCACCACTGCATTGGCATATCTTTAGTGTGCCATTGGCTGTATGTTGTTTGGTGGCTTTCCCCTGCTGTCCCTGGGACTCCTAGGTCATCAGTCAGCATAATGATCATGGTTTGTATGTCCCATTGCTGCCATGGTATGGTATTTGTTCACCTCACATCTACAGTCTCCACAGGATATCTACATTTGTGTGTCCATTGGTGCAGATATGTGGGGCTGCATTATGATGCTCACTTCTGTCATTGTGTTATTGACGAATGTTGACAATGTCAGCCCCCATGGGTGATGTTTGTCTGCACATGGCCAAAGGTATATCTTATTTGCACTGCACTGTTGACTCACCCAATGTATGTTGCTATGGGACACAAGCACTACTATGCCACAGATGTGTTTGTTGTTCTGTGACCAGGAATCATCCATGCTGTTTGGCATTTGCAGCTTTTCCCATTACAACACTTACATTTTGGTCACTGTGATGATGGGGTGTTATACCCCATTGCCACAATGTTCAAAATGTGCTTCAGCTATGGACCCCACACTTACCTTTTGGTCACTGTGGTGATGGGGGTTTAGACCCCATTGCCACAATGTTCAAACTGTGCTTCAGCTATGGACCCCACACTTATCTTTTGGTCACTGTGATGATGGGGTGTTATACCCCATTGCCACAATGTTCAAAATGTGCCTCAGGTATGGACCCCACACTTACCTTTTGGTCACTGTGATGATGGGGGTTTAGACCCCATTGCCACAATGTTCAAAATGTGCTTCAGCTATGGACCCCACACTTACCTTTTGGTCACTGTGATGATGGGGTGTTATACCCCATTGCCACAGTGGTCATGGTCGGCTTGCATTGTGGAGGCCACACACATTTATGTGTAACACATGTGATAGGGGGTCACATTGTATGCTCAATGTCATGTTCAGTGTTGTAGGCATTTGACACAGACTACACACGCTTGTCATGGTGTTGGTGGGATGTATTTTCAGACATTGCTTATGTTGGAGTATGCTGGTTGTGTCATGCATTACCCGTCCTATGTGTAGGGGTGGTGTGGGTGGTAGGCATTCATCCCCCTATGAGTGGGGATGGTAGTAGTGACAGGCATCCAGGCCCCCCTGAGTAGGGGTGGTGGTAGGCATCCAAGCCCCTATGAGTGGGGATGGTAGTAGTGACAGGCATCCAGGCCCCCCTGAGTAGGGGTGGTGTTAGTGGTAGGCATCCATCCCCCTATGAGTGGGGATGGTAGTAGTGACAGGCATCCAGTCCCCCATGAGTAGGGGTGGTGGTAGTGGTAGGCAACCAGGCCCCCATGAGTAGGGTGGTGGTAGTGGTAGGCATCCAGGCCCCCATGAGTAGGGGTGGTGTTAGTGGTAGGCATCCATCCCCCTATGAGTGGGGATGGTAGTAGTGACAGGCATCCAGGCCCCCTGAGTAGGGGTGGTGGTAGTGGTAGGCATCCATCCCCCTATGAGTGGGGATGGTAGTAGTGACAGACATCCAGGCCCCCTGAGTAGGGGTGATGGTAGTGGTAGGCATCCAGGACCCCTGAGTAGGGGTGGTGGTAGTGGTAGGCATCCATCCCCCTATGAGTGGGGATGGTAGTAGTGACAGGCATCCAGGCCCACATGAGTAGGGGTGGTGGTAGTGGTAGGCATCCAGGCCCCCATGAGTAGGGGGTGTTAGTGGTAGGCATCCATCCCCCTATGAGTGGGGATGGTAGTAGTGACAGGCATCCAGGCCCCCTGAGTAGTGGTGGTGGTAGAGGTAGGCATCCACCCCCCTATGAGTGGGGATGGTAGTAGTGACAGGCATCCAGGCCCCCCTGAGTAGGGGTGGTGTTAGTGGTAGGCATCCATCCCCCTATGAGTGGGGATGGTAGTAGTGACAGGCATCCAGGCCCCCATGAGTAGGGGTGGTGGTAGTGGTAGGCATCCAGGCCCCCATGAGTAGGGTGGTGGTAGTGGTAGGCATCCAGGCCCCCATGAGTAGGGGTGGTGTTAGTGGTAGGCATCCATCCCCCTATGAGTGGGGATGGTAGTAGTGACAGGCATCCAGGCCCCCTGAGTAGGGGTGGTGGTAGTGGTAGGCATCCATCCCCCCTGAGTAGGGGTGGTGGTAGTGGTAGGCATCCAGGACCCCCTGAGTAGGGGTGGTGGTTGTGGTAGGCATCCATCCCCCTATGAGTGTGGATGGTAGTAGTGACAGGCATCCAGGCCCCCCTGAGTAGGGGTGGTGGTAGTGGTAGGCATCCATCCCCCTATGAGTGGGGATGGTAGTTGTGACAGGCATCCAGGCCCCCTGAGTAGGGGTGGTAGTAGTGACAGGCATCCAGGCCCCCTGAGTAGGGGTGGTGGTAGTGGTAGGCATCCATCCCCCTATGAGTGGGGATGGTAGTAGTGACAGGCATCCAGGCCCCCCTGAGTAGGGGTGGTGGTAGTGGTAGGCATCCATCCCCCTATGAGTGGGGATGGTAGTAGTGACAGGCATCCAGGCCCACATGAGTAGGGGTGGTGGTAGGCATCCAGGACCCCCTGAGTAGGGGTGGTGGTAGTGGTAGGCATCCAGGACCCCCTGAGTAGGGGTGGTGGTAGTGGTAGGCATCCATCCCCCTATGAGTGGGGATGGTAGTAGTGACAGGCATCCAGGCCCCCCTGAGTAGGGGTGGTGGTAGTGGTAGGCATCCAGGCCCCCCTGAGTAGGGGTGGTGGTAGTGGTAGGCATCCATCCCCCTATGGGTGGGGATGGTAGTAGTTACAGGCATCCAGGCCCCCCTGAGTAGGGGTGGTGGTAGTGGTAGGCATCCAGCACCCATGGGTGTGTATGGCATTGGTGGTAGCCATCCCGCCCCTATGGTTCTGCTGTTGCTAGTGTACGTCATTTCTGCATCCCTATGTGTGTGTGACATATTTCGGGTACGTGTCGTTTGTTTGTGTTGTGGGTGTTTGACTTACCGTCTGCGCCGTACGCGTCCGTATCGGTCCCGGTAATAGATGTAGAGTATTGGTAGGACCTGCACGATGGGATTCATGGTTTGTTCGTCTCGTTCGGGTTTCTCGTGGCTTCGACTCGTACTCGTCGCTGGCTTGTTCGTCTCGTCGCCGTGGATCGTCTTGTGGCGCGAATCGGAGCATACGTACAGCTCTCCCGGATGCTCTGACGTGCCTGACGTAGCGACGGGTTCGGCGCGTACGGAATGCGCATCGTACTAGTCCGGCCGGAAGGTGCTGTGTATTTGCTTCCGTGCGACTCGATTCGGCGTTTACGGATACGGCTCGGGCGGGGAACAGGAGCTGAAATGGGTAAGTACGGCTCGCTCGGAATCTGGGCTGTTATGCGCATCGTACTTGCTCATTGGGACGACTGTTCGAATCGGTCGGGAAACACGCATTCGGCTGGGTTTTTTTCAGGACGAATAGTGTTAGGTGCGCTTCAGGCCCGAATCGGAATCGACCCCTTTGTCCCTTTCTATCTCAGCGTGGATGGCACTGTGCTAATCGTATGCTTAAATACTTTGATAGAAAGGCAGACATTTGAGGTGAGCAGATTTAGAGTGTAGCTGGTGTTGAGGGTGCTCTATAAAGGAGTTGCTTTCCACCTAAACTTGAGAACTACCCAGAGTTCTCTGCTTCTTTTTTGCATAAATATATATATATATTGTACTTTTTACTTTTACTTTATTGTTAATATTTTTTATTTAATTAATTTTTAAAAAAGGATCATTTTTATTTGTTATGTTTAAAGAATATGTCTATATCGACAATAATATTACTTATTATAACTATTAGTTTCAGTTATCTTATTATTTAGTTTAATATTTTAAATGAATTAATTATAATTATATATATATTAAGAAATCAATATTCTTAACCTTTTTTTGACTACATTTTGTTCCACAATATTTTTGACACAATATTTTTGTAGTTTTCAATACAAAGTATGTGAACTCTATATTTTTATGCACAATCTTTTTGACATGATATATTTTTTGTTCGATATTGTTGTTGTCGATATTCTGTCATACAACCCACCGGTTGACTTTATACTTGTCTTTGACCTTGTACAGATCTCCGCGCACGATAGAAGTACCACTTACATGCATACATATATGTTGGACCAACGATGTGGGAGGAGGACCCTCATTAAAACTTAGAAAGACTACAGGCTATGAGGCAGATGGGATTATAAGAAAGGTGGTGAGGGAAGATGGTAATATTGAAGTGTCCTGTTGATCTAGCGCTGAGCTGGTGGGGCTAGTCCGGGATTCATAGTAGTTCATAGCAGTTCTGTCTGCTGAGATACTTTCCCTGATAAGGAGCCGAGTGCTCGTATGTCCCTTGATACGTTTACTATTTCTAATTGCGAATGACCCACTTTGAGGTTCTGTGTAAATCAAATAACTTGTTGGCTTACTTATTTCCACCATACTGTTTGCATTTGGTTATTTATATTTAATCTGGATTTTTTCAAACACATCTGCAATTAGTCTACTCACGGTTCTGAGAACTGATTCCAATCAACAACCTCATTTACTCTCTGTTACCTCACTCATATGCTGCATACTGTCAGTCGTACTCTTCATACTTCCGATATGATGTGTGTCATCTTTGGCCACACTGTTCCCCCTTTTGCTGCTCAATGCACCCTCAGTGGCCCCTTCCCCCTCATGCTAACCTGGCAATGTGAGAAGAAAGTTAATGCACGAACCTATTTTTTGTTCCACTGTGACCCTGAAGATTTGAAGTGACAATGGAAGTGCAATTGAAAGGTGAGTGACAGTGAGGTGCAACGGGTGCATATGTTGACAGTGAGGGTATTGAAGGTACAGCGGATGTATGGATGTGAACCAGATGTGTAGAGTTGAATGAGGAGGTTCAGTGGAGGTGCAGAGGCAAGAGTGACACTACATGTACAGAGGAAATGTAGAAGTGATAGCGGAGGCGGAGCAATGACCTTTGAGGTGGCATTTGAAGTGCAAATGCAACAGCTGAAATGCCGAGGACAGAGTGGAGGTAACAAAGATAATGAAGAGTAAACAGAGGCGATGGAGAGGTGGTGTGGTAGAGGAAGCAGTGGTGGTGCAGTGGGGATAAAAGGGTGACTGGAGGGGAGAGGTGACAGAGGAGATGGAGAGGCGATGTAGAAGAGGTGGTGTAGGGGAGGGGAGAGGACAGTGGTGTCATAGAGAAACTGTTGGGGGTGAAGAGGTACAGAGAAGGCGTTGAGGTGGAATTATAGAGGTGACCATAAGTGCAGAGTAGAAAGTGGATGATAAGAGGATACAGAGGAGTAGCACTGGCAAGGAAGCGGTGACAGCATTGGTACAGGTGGAAGTGCAGCGGAGATATACAGGTGACAGTGAGGAATAGAGATTCAGATATGACAGGAGGCCCACGGGCACTGTACGGGTGATGGAGGAAGTGCTGAGGTGAAACTCCAGATGAAGTTAGAGGGTGCAGTTGTGGTTTAAAGCTAGCAGTGACTGCATATTGCTGACAAAGTACGCGCAGGTGCGATGTAGAAGTGACGTTATTGGCTCAGAGCTGTGAGTGGAGGCAAACAGATGACAGCAATGGAGTTATGGGGTTGCACAGGTATCAGTACAGCTGCAGAAGAAGCGCAGAGTTGATAGCGGAGGTTTGCAACTGATAGTTGTGATGCAGTGAAGATGCAGATGTAGCAGTGCTAGTTTAAAGGTGACAGTGGACGTGCATAGGTGAGAATGGAGGTGCATAGGTGACACTGGAGATGTAGAGGTGACAGCGGAGGTGTATAGGAAACACATGAAGAGCATGGGAGGCCGTGGAGGTTCCAAGATGGCAGTGGAGGTGCAGGTGTCTATGTAGTGATGACGGAGGTTACATATACTAATGGTAGTGTAAAGGAAATGAATAGGTAGAAGTGTAAATATGGCAGTCATTGGAGGTGCAGAGAGGATAGTTGAGGTGCATTGGTGACAGCAGTGATGCACAGGCGACAGTGGAGGTGCAAAGCTAACAACGGAGATGATGAAAATGTGCAGAGGTGAGAATGGAGATTTAGCAGTGTCCATGGAGGTGTGGTGGAAATACAGAGGCGAGAGTGGTAGTGCAGAAGTGACAGCGTGGAGGTGGAGTGGGAGTGCAGAAGAATTGAAGAGATGACAATGCAGACCCAGAAGTGACATGGCAGCTGTACTGGAGTAGAGTGAGAAGAGGTGCGAGATGACCGGACAGGTAGAAGTTAGGGTGTTGAGGTGCAACTGTAGGTGCTGCGGAGGTTTTGAAGTAGCAGAGGAGGCACACATGTGACAGTGCATGTTTGATGACTTGCACAGCTAGAACCGAACTAAGGGGCCTATTACGATGGCGGTCTGAAAACCTCCCCAACCGCCATGGTAACGGGAAAAGACGGCCCGCAAGGCCCGCGACATAACCACCGGTCGCATTAGGATGTTCCTTGCTCGAAATCCGACCGCGGCGGTCGGATCGCGGGCCTTAACATTGAGGCGGTTGCTGCTGCCCGCAGCACCGCAGCGATGTCCAAATGAGTATGTCCTACACTTCCCTGCACTGCGTGGCAGGCACTGCACAGTGCCTGCCACCTGGTACAGGGACATGTAGGGGGGGACCATGGGTACCCCCCCAGTGCACCCACACCCCCCACAAAACATTGGGGGCCCGCAACGGGCCCCCGGAAGACAATCACTGCATGCCTTTCCATGGCGGTCTGACCGCTGAGGAAAGGCTGGCTACCGCCGGCATCATAATGGTGCCGGCGGAGCCTGCCCTGCACTGCCACCATTATCCCGGTCCTTCTGCGTCCGCAGGGCAGGAGTGCGGATGGCAACCGGCGGAAAAGCGGCGGTCGGAATTTCCCACCGCCACAGTCACCACCGCCATCCTAATCTGACCGGCGGTTTTCTGGCTTGCGATCGCGGCGGATGTCCGCCGCAGGTCCGGCGGTTGCCACCGCCGGCCGGGCAGCGGTCATCCGACCGCCATCGTAATAGGCCACTAGGAACAAGGGATGCCCTGTACAGTAGCAGGAATGCAATAACCAAGAGAACAAGAAATGACAGGAGCAGCCAATGCAAGGGGGGTTCACAGCAAGGGAGAGCCAAGTGCAGGTCGAGCAGCAGAAGCCAGAGGGCGCTCTGTGGGGCAGTGGCAGGTGGGCCTAGGAAAGACGGCACGGGTCAGGGGTACATTGGTGAGAGTGGAGGTTTAAACAGTCCCCCTGGACACAGAGGTAAATATAGAGGGTCCCACTTTAATGTGCCCAGAAGCACGCTTGTGCAGTCAGACGTTTTCTCACTGCCCAGCTTTGACACGTTGGGCCCAGTAAACTATTTAATGACTATTCATAGAATGCTACTCACTAAAAAGCCCTTAAGCACCTCAGGGTAGTAAGCGCGATATAAATGCGATTACAAGTGTGGCACTAATGCGCACAGAGATTGTCGTGGTCCTAGGTGTATGGCAGCGGCCATCGAGGTTGTGTTGGGGCAGTGGCTGTGGCTGTGCAGTGGGCTCTAGGATGCCATTGGTGGGTCAGTGGGGATGAAGAGGCGACAGCAGCAGTAGCGGTACCTGGGGGCATCGGTATCCCATGCAGCTTGCGCCCAATAGATCTTGAATAGAGTCGGCTGCGAGGAGAGTATTGGTCTGACAAGGCGGGAATCCGACTGCGTCAATAGAGCCAGCCGTGACTGCGAGCAGAGGAGCCATTAATGGCTGCGCCCTGCCCTATCGACCATGGAAGAGAGATATGCCCATTATCAGAGAGAGAGAGTGGGGCGATCAATACAGAGCTACCCTGAGAAAGGTGCCACCGAGCGATGGATGCAGTGGTAGCCTGAGAAAGGTGGCATGGTGCGATCAATACAGGGCTACCCTAAGAAGGCTGGACTGGCATACAACGACTGGCCCTGAGCTTTCAATACAGGGCTAGCCAAGGAAGACTGACGCAGAGTGAATGATGCAGGGCTGGGAAGGCTGGCACAGAGCGAGCATCACAGGCCTTTATGAACGTTGGCATAGAGTGAGTAGTACAGAGTGACGGCTGCCATTCAGAGAAGTACAGGGCTACCCAGAGAAAGGCATTGTAAATTGTATTTATATAGCGCTTACTACCCCTGACTAGGCTTTGAAGTGCTTTGCAGAGAGTAACACGCTACTCCAGAACCCAAGAATAGAGTTTAATAGTAGATTAGTAATAAGTGGGGGTTTTTTTTGTCTTGTATAATACCTATCCCGAGGCAGTGATCTACACAAGGCTGCACGGAGAATTCTGGTATAATGCAATCACATGACGCTGCCACATAATGCTACCCGGGGAAGGCCGCTACCGAGCATGCAATAACGGATACCCTGAAGAGAATGGCACCGCATGAGCAATACAACGAACCCCTGAGGTAGCTGCCACGGAATGTTCAAAACGGAGGTGCACAAGAAGGCATGCAAAGCGTCCAATAAAGGATTTGTGAAGGCGAGCAAAGAACCAACGATACAACGAAACTCCGACAATCCCGGCACAGAACGACCCCTAAAGGGCCACGAAAAGCCTGGTATGAAGTGTTCAGAACGGGATGCCTTGGGAGAGCTGGCGCAGAGCAATTAGTAAAGACTGCCTTGTGGAGGCTGGCACGGAGCTTTCAATACAGAGGGCCCACAGACCAGAAGGGCAGAAGAGTCAGTGACTGCTGCTGACCGCTGACTGGTGGAGCTCCCAGAGGGCCCCCTTCTAGTCCTCAAGGACTTAGTGATATATTGATATATACTGCCTTTAACCCAAAGCAACTTAACCCTTTCAACTCCCTCGATTGAAGTACACGTTTAATTTTAAAATACTGGATTTATTGAAAGTAAATATCAACACAAAATATTGTTTTGGGAGTTTTTTTCCAGATGGCCCATCTTTCTTCATTGGAAATGTTTACCTTATTTATTGTGGTAAATTGAAAAGCACTACTATGTAGCAGACGTTGTCAACATTAGTTAAGGGAAATTTCCTCGGGTCCCGCTAGAATAAAATAGCATGGTCACAATAATAAATAGTTAACATAAAACTTTTGAAAAAAATGTAATTTGGGAGACCTGACCAAATAATTTTACCTGGGGGGGTGGGAGTCAGCATGGAAACGTTTGAAAATTACTGTATCGGATGAATGTGGTCCTGTGGTTTTGGTAGCTCACCTTCCTGGCTCCTGTGTGCGTGACTAAGCCATTGTCGGAGAACCCTGCAGACTCTGATATGGAATGGAGTTGCTTACCTTTGTCTGGGAGCTGGCTGGAATACACAACTCTTCATGCCAAATCAATTCCATAATGTTTGCTCAGAATCGACCCCGAAACAATGTTCTCTTCAATGTCTGGTCAGAACCTTTAAATTGTATATAAAGTTCCCCTGTGACCACGAACTGGACTGATATCAAGCTCTGTAGGATTATAAAAGTTAAAGTAGCCACCCTGCCAATCACTCCAAGTTCTTGCAAGGGGCTTCTTTGTGCATACTTGGGTTTGACCTATCTGGTGCCCCTTTCCTTTCCAGCCGGAAACAAGCTGGGTGGAATTCTACTCCGAGCCCTGACATGCTCGCCTGATGTGCCCTCCATCAGCGAAGGAATCCCCAGGGAATCCACAGGGAAAGAAGATGACGGCCTTGAGATCAGAGCCATCCTACAGGACATCCCGAGCCCATCCATGTCATATTGGGGACTGACCACCCAAGCCACTATCATCGACAAGTACAGAAATGAGGCTGAAGAGATGGCGCGGTCTGGTGAGCACACTAACTGCCTCAATGAGTACTGAAAACCCCCTCTGGCCCTGGAAGAAGAAGATACCCTGTGCTCAGTATCTGCTCTCTGTAAGAGACACATCCCAAGAACCACCTGTCCAGCATACCTGTTCTGCTTAGGCTGGCATTGAGCTGGTCCAGTGATTACCCCGCCGTCTACTTATGCTATAAGTATGTGCCAAAGCATACCATCACTTCACCTTTGGCCTCTAATGGGTGACATTGAGGTTCAGCACTCATGATATTAAGCCGGCCCTTAAAATAGCTTTAGCTGTGTCACCGCCTCACGTAATAAAAACATTCATAAATAGTGATGCATACATGCATACATAGATGGGCTTTGGGACAGCTACTCCATCCACTGGTTTCTTCATCCGCCATTCATGTTTTGCTTCCTCCCACTACAGCATACAGTGTGGGGCAATGGATCAGTACACTTTAGCCTTTGGCTCTCTTGCACATTTAGTAACAGTATTTTTCATAATTCTGTCTCTAGGTTTTTGCATATAACTTTTGGGGGACATTTGAAAGGAAGGGAAACAGGATGGCAAAACAATTTTTGTGTATCTACTGTCAGTTTGCTGGAAAACCCTGCTTTGTTCTACCAGGTGTCTTTCTCTGGGTTTAATGTGGGTACAGTGGCTGACCAAAACTAGACTTTAGTGTTAGAAGTGGGAGGACACTAGGACTACCATAGTGCACTCTCCACAAACACACCCAGGCCTCAGAGCCCACATTTAGTGTGGCTGAAGATTTTCACCATTTGAAAATGTCCAAAGTGGGTAGGTTTAGCCCAGAGAACGTTTACCCAATGGGTTAGGGCATGCCCAAGAGTCATTCCTACTCACTAGCTCACGCTAGGCATAAATGTGGCATCTCCAGGGACCCACTTCAGAACATTCCTGGACCTGAGAAAGATCACAAAAGGACTGAATATGCTGTATGAAACCCGCGAAGAGCCCTGGTGGACTGGACCTTCACTCGCTCTTGTACTCCGAACACAGAAGTGGACTCCAAGGGTCTTAAGGCTGGACTCTGGTTAAAGCTACAGGGACACAACAAACTACAAGACACTTTTTCCTACAACTGGCCATCTGACCAACGGCAACTGGACCTGGACTGGACCCTCCTGATGTGAGTCTCTCATGGCCTTACGTGATATCTTGGTGGCTTTAGAACGTAAAGGAATAAAGTGAGAAGGTAAACTGTTTGACCAGGATGAACCTGGTTAGTGTATCTAACCTGCACTCCATCACGGTCAGCGTCAAATTGCGCCTAAGTCATGTTCTACCGCGACCATTTGACTATCGTTGCCACTTGAGCTTCTTGGCTCTATGTCTACTTAAAACTTTGAAATCTTTAAATATTCATAATTCATATCTCCGGTTCCCCTTCTTGGATTTTGGTGTCATCTTAATACATTTTTCTATTTCATTTTGGTATTTTTATTGTTTTGCATTTCAGCTTTATTTTTGCCTTAGTGCTGCATAATACTGCATAAATAATTTTTACATTGCCTCTGAGTTAAGCCTGTCTGCAATGTGCCATTGCTACCAGAGGGGTGAGCTCAGGTTTATTTAGTGACATTAGTGATCCACCCTGAAAAGGTCTGTGCTTATTCCTAGAAGTGCGTACTTACCTCCCTCAACTAACAAACCAATTTCATTCACTCTCACTATTACCCCCTTCCATCACCTCTATTCCCCATACTTCTAGGTCGTGTGCCACTGGTGTTGTGTGGCGAGTCCTACTATGGGTCTGTGGCGAGTCCTACTATGGGTCTGTGGCGAGTCCTACTATTGGTCTGCAAGTGGCCTGAGTACAACCCTTTCCATGCTTGACTCTCAGAATAGCAAGCAGTCACAGGCTTCTAAGGAGGTAGTTTGGAGGGGAAGGGGGGTCAAGAGCTCAGCAATCAAACAACAAACACAATAATATACTGTCCAGACCAGTGCTTATGTGTAGGAAAGTGCCTCTTTTGGACAATGTTAGCCCCCACTTTTTGCCTGGAAAATGATGTAATTTCGACTGGAAGTGCACAGGGTTCCTGCCAACCAGTTCTCCTATGCCGGATCTCCTTCCCTAAACTGTACCTATTTTTTCCTCAATTGGCACCCCTTTAGCTCACATATAAGTCCCTAGTAAAATGTACCCCTGGTACCAAGGGCCTTGGGGTTAAAGAGGGTCCCTAAGGGCTGCAGCACAATTTGTGCCCCCCTAAGGGACCCCTCACCAAGCACATGCACATTGCCACTGCAGCCTGCGTGTCTTGGTGCTGCTGAAACTGAAGAGTCGACATGGCAGACATCCGTGTGTGCCATGCCCATAGACACTGCATTTGATATAGGTAAGACACCGCTCTAGCAGGCCTGGCCCTAAGGCAGGTTGCACTATATCTCCTGTGATGGAATACCTGCATGAGCAGATGTGCCCCTGCAATAGCCTTGTCAATTCCTGGATATTGTAAGTGACCAGAGAAGCCATAATAAGTACATTGGCTGGACACTCATCATTATTGGTACCAAACATCTCATCATAATAAACCTGCACTGATTCCAGTGTCAGATTTATTAAAAATTGCACACCAAGGACCCCTTAGAGGCGTACTCTGAACCTACCAACCCTTAGTGTGGTCACTGACTGGCCTAAGCCAACCTACTACAACCAGACAGTGTTCTGACCTCATGGGGTGAGTGCCTGCACGCTGAGAGGTCGAGAACAATGCCTTTTCCTGGGTGGAGGTGATCACACCTCCCCCTGGTCAGGAAAAGTCATTTGTGGCGGGGAGCTTCAAAGGCCTTGCCACCTTTGAAATGCGAACCCAGCCTCTCCTGTTAGAGGGAGCAGGCCCCCTTCCTGTCCTCACCGCCTTTTTGGTGGGAAAACTTAGAAAGAATAGGAGGTGTGCCCCTGTTTGCCAACTCCACACCACAAATGCTGGAGGCGAGGTGAAGTACACAGCCGTTTCCGAAGACAAAAGACACCGCTGCACCCGTCCGCACTGTGACTTGGTGAAGAAGACCCAATGTGTCTCTACATCCACGAGCATCGAAACGTACCTCTCCAGCTGTTGGTTTCTTTCGACTGGCCTCCTGGCCTGAGCCTGCAGCCCTTTTTCCGATATGGCCTTTCTCCTTTGCTTTTCATTGGGCACCCGACGCTGTATTGGCACCCTACAACCAGCCACCCCTGTGCCGTTGGTGCTGCTTCGGACCCTACCCAGTGCTTGCTTCAACCCCTGGAGACTGGCTCTCAAGCCGGTGCTACTTACCTGTAAGCAGCCTCTATTCAATTGCCCCATTCTTCATTGAGGTGTATTGGGCCCCAGACAACGTACTTGCACCCTGCACCTGGCCGCCCCTGTGCCGATGGTGGTGTACTGTTGGTGCTAAACGGAACTCTGCCAAATATAGACCCTAACTTCCGAAGACTGGTCTTGTAAGTCGATGTTACCTGTGAGAAGCTGGCTTTGTATATGGTGTACACTTATGTAAGTAAGCACCTTGCACCAATCCAGACAACCCTTATGGTGATTTTAGTGGTCTTAGAGAACCTTAGAAAGCTCTCTAAGTGGTAGCTGTGGAGAGCAGCCTTCAGGCTTAGTCCAGAAGGAGTGTAAAGCAGCTTGTTTTACCAGAACATAATCTTATAGGTATAGATTAAGTGAAAAAGAACCACACAGTGTATTTATAAAAATATGTATTTATTATAAGACACTCACTAACACATACAGATATCTCCTAGCCAGAGATATACACAATGCACACAATACTTTGCAATAGAAACAGGTAAGTAGCACGAAATACACAGCGGTCACCAGGGGGAGACCAAACCATATAATAAAATAGTGGTATGCGAACCACGACTCAAGTCAAGACTATACCCAGAAGACGTAGAAGTGCCGGGGACCCAAGGAACCACCCAAGGTAAGTAACCAGGAGCCTCACGGAGGCCGTGTGCAGAGTGGGAACACGACCGAGGGATTAATGCAAGTCAATGGGTAAGTCGTGGTTGCAATTTTAAAGAAGAAGGACCCTTCCCAGTGGACCCTGAAGAAACCCTGTGGAAGACAGAAGGTTGGAGAGCCACCCCACCCGTGGATACCCTAGGAACCAGGATACCTACACCAGGGAAGCCGGATGCATATTTGGTGTGAAGTGGCGTCAGAAACCGCCGTCAAACCCAATGGAGGACTTCATGAAGATGCAGCTGCTGGAGAAGGTGGAAGTGTCCGGTGGAACCCACAGGTGGATTCAGGATGTGAAGAATCTGCAAGCAGAGGGGACAGAGTCTATGCCACTCAGGAGAGACCAGGAGGCACGGAAGACGAATGCCCACCGATGTAAAGTGTTGCAGAGAAGCTGCCGGTGACCTTGAAACTGCAGCTGTGCGGACCAGGCGACACTGTGGATGACCAGGAGCCGGATACGAGCTGTCTAACATTGGATTTCGAGAGTTGAGGGGTCGGTGTCCGTCGGGAGCACCAACAAGCCTTGGCAACAGCAACCACCGTGGAAGTTGAAGAAGGTGCAATGTCGGGACCAGCTAGGTCCAGGAGACTCACCTCAAGTAGGGGAGTCAGGGCAGGCTCCAAGCAATCAGGGGAGCCCAAGGAATTCAGAGATGACCCTCAAGAGGACCCACAGGCCGGAGGCACTAAAGTCGCGAGGGCACCTCAAGCAGCTCACCAAAGATGCAAGCACACAATGCAAGTGATGTGGTGAGGACAAAGATCTTGGTCACTGGAAATGCTTGAGGTTGGGGCTCCTTGAAGCCTGAAGATCTTGGTGGAAGGAAGCCAACAAGCCTTTGCAACTGCAAGTCAATGGGGTGCACAGGGGTTCGGTTCCTGCGGCTCCGACAAGGAATACTGGCCTCAAACTTGGTGACAGGACAGGGCAGGCCTTAAGGGATGTGAAGAACCACCACCCGTGTTGCTGAGCCTTTTGGAGTCCGTGGGAGCCCAGGATCAGCAGACCGGTCAGCTTAGTTGCGGTGCCTGCAGATGCAGCGATGTGACTCCTTCACTTAAAGGGAGATTCCTTCAGGTGTCTTGGATGCCCACAGGCCTTGGAAGGTTCCTATATGGTGCACATGCATGGACCTTGCAGCAGACGAGCAGGGCGATGAAATCAGGAGCATCAGGAGTCTTCCTAGTTGCAGCTGTAATGCCCAGAGGGAAGTCCAGAGTGCCCAGACGGTTGAAGAAGTGGTGTCTGAAATGTATCTTGTCCCACGACAAATCTAGGGACCCAATCACAGGTAAGCTCTTAAAATCCCTAAGGAAAGGGTTGGGACGATTCAGGGGTCTCTCCTTAAGGAGGGGCTGGACAAGGGGGAGGATACTCCCCTGTCCTTTGTCCAATTTCGCGCCAGAGCAGGAGCCAACGGCTCCCTGAACTGGTTTGAACTGGACTATGCATGGAGGGCACCAAGTGTGCCCTGCACGCAGACTATGTGGCGCTGGTAAGCGCCCCCACCCTGCCCCAATACACTAAACCCTGTTTGGGAGGTGGTCACACCTCCCTGGACAGCATACCTATTGTTCTGCCTTTCCCTGCCCGAGCTTGGCTCAGCAGCAGGAGGGCAGAAACGTGTCTCTGGCCAGCAGCGGCCCTAGCTTGCTTGTCCGGGTCGGGAAGACTGGTACCGGGAGCACCGAGAGCACCGAAAGCCTCCCAAAGGAGCTTTACGGTGCATGGAATGATACCATACATGATAGGATTCGTTACAGCCAGTTTCAAGATGGTCATCTCGTAATGACGCGGTGCCCCTCTATATGTCATATGGCTGTCTCACTTACAACCCGGGAGAATGGACTCCATGGGCTGTAGGGGTATCCTGCTCATGCAGGGGCACCCTCACACTTAGAACCAAGCACCCTGCCTTTAGGATTGTAAGGCCTGCTTTAGGGGTGACTTATAGGTTTTAAGTGCAGCGACCCTAGATATAAGTAAATCTATATCTTTCGTAAGTGGTATTAGCCCCAACTTACACAGGCTGCAATGGCAGGCCTGTAGTTACAAATTGAGTGGTCTCCCATGGGTGGCATAATACATGGTTCAGCCCATGGGAGGCCCCTGGTGTACCTATGCCCTGGGTACCTTAGTACCATATACTAGAGACTGATAAGGTTGCACCAGTGTCCAATCTGGGATGTACCTAAGTACCTACCAAACCAATTTAGGGGAGAAAGTACAGAGACTGGGGTCCTGATTAACAGAATCCCAGTCAGACTAGTCAGAAACAGCATTACATCAAGCAAAAAGTTGGGGTAACCATAAAAGCAGATCCTACTTTCTTACATTACCTATATGTATGCTGAATGTTTTCTTTCTCCCATAGTTTAACATTGCAAAGTCTGAAAATTGCACTAAGGGGTCGATTACGATTCCTTCCAGAAAGGCTCTGACTAGGATTCGGATTCGGAGAATCCGATTCGGAACCTATGTTTCCGACCGAATCGGACACCTTTCCGGACGACCGATTACGATGCAAGGAAACCGTTCGGGCTGTCCGAATTGGTTCCGTACGGCATTCGGACAGTCCGAGTTGTTTGGAGCCGATTTGTACAGCTCTATGGACATGGTTTCCGAACAAGCGATTACGATGACCGATTCGGACAGCCATTCCCATTCGGTCTGCCTGACACGAAACGGCTGTCGGAATCTAACTTTGGGGGCCCATAGCAGGCCCCCCTTCACCCTGAGGTCTCCGGTTGGGGAATGTGGGGTACCCAAGGGACCCCCCTGTTAAGCCATGTACAGTGTGGCAGGCACCACGGGGTGCCCGTCACAGGGTGCATGGTTTTCCCCAACAACCCCTTTTTTCAATGGGAGCCTGTGTTCTCGTTCAGAACACAGGCTCCCATTGAAGTCAATGCGAGTCCGACCAAACAATGTTCGGAGGCATCGTAATTCGCCGGTCGGACTCGCAGAACCCGAGTCGGTTGGAAACGATCCCGAAACCGATTCCTCAGAAGAGTTTCCGAACGACATCGTAATCGGCCCCAAAGTGTCCACTTTTGATATTGAAAAGTATTTCTATTGCAAAACGTATTTACCTAAGAAGAAGTTCTGCAGTTCTTCAAAATAAATATAACCAAGTATTGTTTTTGTAAATTGGTCCCGTGTTTATTCATTGAGTGTGTGTCTCATTTATTGCCATTGTGTGTACAATAAGCCTAACTGCTCGCCACACTACCACAAAAGAAAGCATTAGTATTATCTACCTTAGCCTCTGTAAAGCCTCTGAGGATCCCCTGGACTCTCTGCACACTATACCTCTTTTTGGTACAGTATATAAAGAGCCAGCTTCTTACATTATCTTTTAAGAAAATAAAGTACTTTTACTCTCACAGCAAGACTAAGCTACATAGTTTAATCAATCCAGTATACAGGGTTATAATAAGCTGTGATAATCTAGAGTTACTACACCCCTTCCAGGTAACTGTCTTCTCTCTCTCTGAGGTTGGTTATCCTGCTAACTCTGTCCAGCATACTAGAGAGTAAGTAGGAATTAGGCTAAGGTACAGATTGCATCAAGTTCTTGTTGAACTGTTATGCTGCTCAGTTCAAAGTACTAAGTTAGTTTTTAAGTTCTCACAGACCCAGCAAGTGCAACAGTTTTGGCTGCTCGAATTTCTTTTATCTTCTGGTGAACTAGGTCCAGGGCTACCTGTATTCAGTCAGCTGCCGTCCAAGCTGTGCACAGGGCAGAGGAAGGGGCAGCATTCTGACCCTTATGGTGTGGACTTCTCCAGTGCTTGCCCACCACAGCAAAGGCTATGCACAGGAGAATCTCCGGTGACTTAGCTCAGGCAGGCTCCTGTGGCACACCAGTTTTCAGTAGTGGTGGCCCTCTGGGTTCACTGCAAACCAGCACTTTAGCTGAAAATGGTTGTGGTCTCAAGGCTGAGTCCTCTTGAGGGAACGAGGTAGCTGCGACAAGTCCAGTTTTGGAATTCCCACTTCACTGGCCCTTTGGTTTTCAGGTCTATAAACAAATAGATTGGGCAAGACCAGTAACCCTAGGAACCTGGGCAGACTTATCAAGGGTCCATCAGTGATGAGTGGTTGCCACCTCACCTTTCCTCACACAAAGTCTGGCTTATGTTTCCCTACCAAAGGTTTCTATTACTACTTCAATTGTTCCAGACCCTATACTGATGATGACTACAGGTAAATGACCAGTGGGTGTCGAAATA
The DNA here is from genome assembly GCA_963921515.1 of Calotriton arnoldi. Classification (NCBI taxonomy): domain Eukaryota; kingdom Metazoa; phylum Chordata; class Amphibia; order Caudata; family Salamandridae; genus Calotriton; species Calotriton arnoldi. The sequence continues at coordinate 5,229,114 of CAWUFW010000148.1, read as the reverse complement.
TTGCCACTAATAACCTAAGACTGTCTTAAAAGCATTTGGAACTGCCATGCACTTATATCTGATTATTCAATTCATTACTATTACAGTGTACTTAACTGCCATTTTCTAACTGAAGCGCTTCCATCACATTTGCTTTTATGCACTTATCACACACTTGAGCACCACTCCACCCGACTTTGAGCACATGTACTACCTTTTGTACATATGCTGTTATTTGTGTATTGTTTTTTGCTATTGAATACATATCTAATAATTGCATTCAACTCTTTCTAAGTCCAGTATGCTTGCTTGCGCACTACTAAATTATGTACTGTGTAACTTACATATGAATGGAGCTTTGGGAAACTAGCTTTATTTCTGCCCTCATACATACATCATTTTCTTAAACCTACTCCTTAAGGAACCATTGTTTTCTTGGATATTGGTTACCGATCTGCAGCAGCAAAAGCAACACCAGACACTTTAGCCGACAGCAGGACCGTTTCAGGATGAGAGGCATATGGTACAGTTTTAAGTGCAGTTTCAGCAATACTGCATTGAGAGATCAGGGGACCTCCTCTCAGCACGAGTGGCGCCTACATCGCACTTTCAAGTTTGCCATCTTGCTCTGGTTGCTCCTCACACAGAAAACAAACTGGCCCACTCCTTACTGGACAGTCTCTCCTCCTGTATGGCCAAGAACAACCTTTATCTAATTCAGCAGGCAGTCAGGCTTCTAAGTTTCTTCAAGTAAATCTACAGCTCTTCCAGCAGAAGGTAGTGGTTTTGGGTGATGTCCTTTCACCTCTGGGAGACTGGCTGTGAGCTAGATACCAGCTCTGGTTGCACAGCAGCTCTTTGTGTACTCTGCAGAGCATGCTATTCCTAAGTAAATAAGAAGTTGGGGCATGGTACTAAATAGGGTGGTTTGAATTCCATTCTGATGCAAATTTCCAGTCAGGAGATTTGGATCCACTGTCTCAAACCTCAGAACCGGTTTGGGTTGTTCTCTTTCAAGTGTCCTTTTCATGCTGATCGGCAGACACAGCCTTTATGCAAAGAGATGCTTCTCACAGCAGGTATTTCTGGGGTGGTCTCCAAGCAGGAGCACCCACAATACTGGCACAGTATAGTGTGAGTTTTCTGCACCTGGTTTTCATCAGACTTAACAAAGCAGTAATCAGGGACAGACAAAAGGACAGGGCTGGCGTATAAACTTCCTCACCTTGAATAACTGAAACTGCAGCCCTGCCCTGAACCCCTATCATCTACCAAGTGGCAGGGCCAAAGAAGTACTAATCATTAGCCCCTTGCTAACAAAGTCTTCATGGAATTTCTAAAGACAGTTCTGTCTCCATTCTTATTACATCAGTGTCTGGGTCTTCACCCTCCAGCCAAAATATTGCAAGCAATTCACTTCCACTATCTGAGGAAGCTAACTTCGCCCTCCACCTGGTGCCATGCAGTACAAGGTGTTGAGTGTCACTTGTGGAAGTTTACATAATGGGTAGCCAACACGAGTACAGAACTTACTAATAAACCAAGGGGTCCCTTTTACCTGTTGCGTAATAAAGGAAGAGTGTTACCCAACAGATAAAAGCGATTTCTGGGAACCCAGTGTTCAAATATACACAATTTAATTACCTACACTAGACTTACCCGACCCTGAAACATATTCAACGCATGTGTGCGGGTGTGTTGTCGAACTGCCCCAGATACCAACACCGGAGGCGGGTTTCTATCATATGGTGGGGTAATGCCCGGTGATTTACCGTGCATGGGGTGAGGTGACGGGGGTCATCTCAGAGTCAGTGGAGCGCATTATGCCACCCATACCAGAATTATGTACATTGGGCTTAGGGCCAAGACCCAAAGGGGACAAATATCTGGGCAGAGTCATAGACTAAGCCCTCGTACTCTTTAGAAGGCAGATAGGAATGTCATGGAAGGCCTGTCTGGTGCCCGATATAAAGCACTGGCTATGACATCTACTACAATGGGCTAATGCAGAAATAGAGGTCATTACACTGGCCTAATTGCTGGATGTTAGGGGACAATCTGGGACATATATGTCATGAAACTTGAAGCTAAAAATGACAACAGACAAAACGTGCATTACGCTCCGTGAGCAATGGAAAGGCAATGAAGCCAACACAAACAGCATCAACTACTTAAAGGTGGGTTGGACGGCGGCCAGCTCAGAGTCATCACAGTCAGGAACAGTAGTACACAGAACTGGCTGAATGGACAAGCCTGGTATCACCTGTATTGATTAACGGAATAATAAGTATGCCTGCCCCTGCAGAGGCCCTGTCCGGCCAGTGGCCCTAAGTCACAAGTCTTAACTCTCTAACCCAATCATTTTCTGTCTCAATGTATATTGCTATTTTGGTCTCTGTTGGCCATCTTGCATTGTTGTGAACCCTATCAGAGTCTATTATGCTGGCACTGTTCCACTATTTCCTGTGCGTGACTGTATATGTGTGGGCAGTCCCTCCACACCAGACCTGGGAAGATGCTATAGTTGTGAGAACACACCGTGTTTTTTTCTGCGGATAAAGGCCAATGTTGTTTCTTGCTACTTGTTTAAAACTCAATAAAGAAATATAAAAAAAGAAAACAGTGGATGTTTACACAAGAGTGGTCAGTAGGCCATGCTCTAATTGGTTCAGACAAAAAAGATCTGGTTACAGGATAGATTATCACACATGGTATGCTGCCACCACCACTTGACGTGATGAACCCAGAACAGGAACAGTAGTCCACTTTTCACTATGAAGGCACACCTGGCGAGTCCCTGCAGGTCACAGGACAGGTGCTGAACCTCATCACTGGCGACATGCCAGTTCCTGTGTACACATACTATATTATTGTGATGCCAGGGCCAAAATACAAGTCAGGAACCTGATTCACACCTATGGGGCAACTCCAGGCAGGGCAACATGCCCTTACACCATGCAAGGGACATTCCGGCCCCACCTGTATTTATAGAGCATAACTTATGCAAGCAGTACAAGAAACAAGGGAACATAACTTAGTGTAACACGAGGTCCTGTCAATAGGATGGCACTCCACTTCATGCAGTGAACACCCGGTAGTCTCTCTAAGACACCCAGAGTTAGAGTTACACAAAATTATGGCAGATAAGCATTCTATAGTGTTGGTGCCATGATGGTGATTAAAGTATGGACTGAGTGCAAGGTGCACAGGGGCAGAGTTAAGTAACATGAGGATTCGCCAAGTTTCTTTGCCTTACCAGTGATTAGACAGATCGCCTAACAATCGAAAGATTATTTTAAATGGTGCAGGTGTGGTGTTTGGAAGGTGTCAGTGTGTGACAGTGAAGAGGCTTGAGCAATGTAGCGGAAGCTGGTAGCTAGCAAATACAGCTTGATGTTTCTTAGGAAACTCAGTTGTGACCAGGACATTTGAGACTTTTCTAAAGCCCACTGGAAAGCTGTGCGTTGATTTGGAGGGTGGGCTGAACGTCCATTGAGGACGAAATCTGTCTTGGTGTAGTTTGGAACCAGATAAACAGCACACATACACTTCTGGGGCCCGATTCACAGAACTAACTTACGTCAAAAACGTAAAGTTAGTACTTTTTGGTATTCACAGAATACACTTACTCATTTTGGTATTCACAGAATGCACTTACTCATTTTGGTATTCACAGAATGCACTTACTCATACTAACTTTATGTCCGCACTCGGGCCGGAGATTCCGGCCCGGAGGTGGAGATTCCGGCGCGGAGGTGGAGATTCTGGCCCGATGGTGGAGATTCCGGCCGGTTGTGGAGATTCCGGCCGGTGGCGGAATGTCCGCCACCGGCCGGAATATCCACAACCGGCCGAAATCTCCACCATCGGGCCGGAATCTCCACCTCCGGGCCGGAAACTCCACCTCCGGGCCGGAATCTCCACCACCGGGCCGGAATCTCCGGCCCGAGTGCGGACATAAAGTTAGTATGAGTAAGTGCATTCTGTGAATACAAAATGAGTAAGTGCATTCTGTGAATACCAAAATGAGTAAGTGTATTCTGTGAATACCAAAAGTACTAACTTTACGTTTTTGACGTAAGTTAGTTCTGTGAATCAGGCCCCTGGAACGTGGTGTGGAATGCTCTCAGCCACCGGATGCTGGTCTCCGATGGCACATCAACATCCAGTGGTATGTCATCAGCGTTTTGATGAGTGGAAGTGGTTTGAGCAGTGAGTAGGGCTCTGAGGACTACAAAGAAGTGAAAAAAACAAAGATGACAGCACTGAGCCATGGAAGGAACTACAAGTAATCAGGAGAAGGGTGATCTGGGCGACTATCTGGACCCATTGGTATCAGTCAGATGGATGCTCGTTAAATATCTGCGTCACATCAGTATTGAATCCTTGAAGGCATCTGATAGAGAAACTAAGGCAGCTTAAATGCCTCTGATCCCCTGGAAACCTCATGCGCTGGCCAAGACTTGCCCGGGACAATGATCTTTGAATCTGGCCTTTCAAAGGGCCCAGCTCTAATACGATCCAAGAGGGTGCCCTGATTGCCTATGTTGGCCCCCTGTTTCTTCAATGCTATTTCCATGGAGCTCAAAATAATACACATCTGGGGCCACAGAAACATTGCAGTAATGCAAGAAATGGAGAATTCAACTTCAGTCACTTTTGCTGCTTTTTGAATATGCAGATGTGGAGCAAATAAAACCAAGTCCATATCACTGAAATATTTTTGCACTGGGGTAAAATGTAGAAAACATATTGTGGAACGATACATGATACGTTTAATTTTTTTAATCATTTTAATTCAGTCGTATACTTTTTAATAAAGAACATATGATCCATGTAAAAAATAAAACTATTGGGTGCTGTGCTATTCTTTCGCTGCTGATGTAATTTAAAATAGAACATACTGACTGTCTTGAATACGTAGACATATTTTATATTTGAAAAGAGAAGGAGATGTATATTATTTACCACACACAGTGTTAAACCAGCTGGCTTCAAGGTTTGCCTGGAGTAAATACCATGTTCTCCATTCCAGATTACCCAAGCAGCAAGAATCATGCAAATGGACTTGCACTGTTTGATGAGCCAGTGCAAGGTTTCTGTTCTATTGCTTCTTTTCATGTGGCTATTAGGAAGGTCATTTCCTATACTAATGGTAAGAACAAATCTCCTTTGTTTGGTATGAACAATTTCAACCTACTGCTGCCCATCTGCCAGTAGCCCCTTCTCCAGGGGCGGCTCCTCCACTATGGCAGAGGAGCATCGCCCCATTGCTTTTAAGCAGTGAGAGACATAAAATGACAATAACTTAGAGTTATTGTCATTTTATGTTTCCTGTCCTGCTGCTTTGCGGCGAGCGGTTGGGCGGGGCTGCTCTGCTCTCCTGAGCAGGGAAGGGGAGGAGTGGTTGGCCCACTCCTAAAGTGCGCAAAGACTGTTTGGTTGGTCCTCTCGGGCTGCCCAAAACAGTCATGCACACTTCATTGTTCTCCATGCAGGCTGCATTACAGCCTGCATGGAGAACATGCTCACCCGTCCAGCCGCTGGCTGAGCGCCGTGTCACGGCGCTTAGACCAATCACAACGCTGCATTGCAGTGTTGTTACTGGCTTAGGGGAGGGAGCCTGGTTGCCTGCTTTCTGTTCCTGTCGGAGGCAGGAGAGCAGGAGCAGAGAAGACGCGGGACCCGGCCTCAGGTACGTTTTTTTTTCCCGATCCCGCCTCCCCCCCTGCGACACCCGGCCCCCCCCATCCACCTGCCGCACACGCCCCACAACCTGCGAGCCATGCCGGCCGCAACTGCCCTTCTCTTCCACACTTCAGAGGAATTAAATGTGTTTTTTAGCTCCCCCACAACATCCACCTCCGCGATGTCGGAGGAGCGTCGCCCCACTGGCACAGAGCCAGCAGCTGAGAAATAAAACAATATTTTATTATCGCTTTATTTTTCAGCTGCTGGCTGAGCCAGGGTGTGTAGGGCGGGGCGGGGCTGGGGTCACAGGGAGGAGTGGTTGGTGTACTTCTAAGTGTGCATGTCTGTTTGGCTGGCCATCTTAGGCCAGAGAAAAAGACATGCGCAGTTAGGATTCTCTAACCTGGCTGTATTTTACAGCTGGGTGGAGAAACGGCACAGACTCCCTGTGCCTGAGGGGAGCATCAAACAAGCCCGCTCAGGCCAATCCCAGCGCTGCTCTCATAGTATGATTTCAGAGTCTGGATTGGTTGGGGAGTTTGTCCCAGGGGCTGTGGGGATCAGCAGGAGAACGAGGAGCACCAAAGCGCGAGGCGGCCACAGGATTAGGTAAGTTTATTATTATTTCTTTTTTAATTCAACCCTCCCTCCCGTCGCTGCTGCTACCCTGCTGATGCCCCTCCCCCCCTCACTGTATATCAGCAGCAGCCACAACTGGCACAACCTCTATATGCGCCCTTATAACAGACACGCTCACTACCTACCACAATTCTATCATTGGTAGCAGGTGTAAGTAAATACTTCTGACTGTGAATCGGGCATTGAAACCGGGCATTGAGCACCATTCTGAATTTTCCCGACCACCTTAAATTGAGTCATCAGCCTGAACTACGACGTACCCTTTGGTGCTGGAATAAAGGGTGCAGGGCAGGCGCGGCCGGCACAGGTAAGAGTGGTGAGGCGGGGAACAAGTCGACAGACGTCGGGATAGGAAAAATAAAATAAAAAAATAAATGAAACCACTTTCCTTGCGCTCGATGCATCGCCAACTCGGTAATGCGGCGAGCGCAAGGTAAGTGGTTTTATTTATTTTTTTATTTCATTTTAATTACCCAGTCGTCTGTCGACTTGCCCCCCCCCCGACCCCACACCCACTGCTCTTACCTGTGCATGTCAACAGCACGGAAAGTACACACATGTCACTTTAGTCGTTGTCCAGCACCCCCACGCAAACAATTATTCCAGCACCACTGGACGTACCAAACATTTGCAATTGAGACAGCCAGCCAGTGTCCCTGGCTCCAAAAGATATGCTGCACAGTTGATTAAATATTTCCAACAGCAGCCACAATCAATTCAAAAGGTGAACCGGTTAACAAGTCATCTCCTAGGCTTGGCTGCACACATTCCGCTTCCAAACGCTACAGGGGTCACGGGTAAGGGGAGCTGGACCCATTCCCATACTTTAAAGTCAGAAGCAATAAGTTAGATCTAATCAACTGGTCGAGGTTACAAAAACCAAAATAAGCAAGTAGATGGAGAGTTGGGCGATAGGCCTGCCTAAAAGAAGCTGTTATTTCAAGTAAAACTAAAATGGAGCTGTGGTTTTGATAACTAGATGGCAGAGCGCACTGGATAAAGAAAGAAGTGCTATTTCAGAGGAAACCCCCAGACAAACCCAAGTGTGACGAGGTGAAACTAAGATCTTTGACAAAAGATTATCTAATAATTGTGAGTGCGCTATCCTGTTTAGCATTTTTGAGAGCTATGGAAGAAGACAGCTGAAGAAGATGCTGTGGGATCCGCTCGATGGCGGAGGGGTTCACGAGCTGTACTGTACCTGCTTTATTGTGTTAATCCGTCATGAAACTCAATAAAAAAGAGAGTTGGGACGATAGCTACGCGGTTGAGAAGAATCTACAAACGATGTTTGTAAATATTATTGCAATAAAGTGCAATTTAAAAAGACAGGAAAGCCCTGGGTTGGAAAGCACGGGTGTGCATGTGTTTTGATGAGGCTGTGGCAAGAAGGTAAACAACTTTAGAGAGTTTAGGGTCAGCTGGAAGACTAGCGTAAAACGAGTCTGCTTGATTATCTAAAGCAGCGTGTTCTAGACAGTGAGAGCAAACGTTGTGTTCACGCCATGTCATCAGCATTCGTGTAACCAGTTTCTACTTTCTATTACACCAGAGAGCTTTCTAATTCTGGAATTGCTCTGATTTCCATAGAGCAGAGTCAAAGATATCAGGAGCCTTAGTGTTCAGACTGATAGCATAGTTTTGTCGAGAGTAATATTTAGTAATAGTTTATGTGTGCTGCTATAGAAGAAAATAGCGTCTCAGATCAAGTCAGGTAATTTTGGAGGGTACTATGTGTCTTTCTATCTGTGCCAAAGAACTCTTCTGTTAGGGCATTACATGGAGATGAACGGTCGTACACTGAACAGCCTTCTAACAATGCGCTCTCAAAAAAGATATCTTTAGCAAATTATAGAGCGTTGATACAACGTTTGCACATGTGTGAGTGTGACATGATTGATCGAGCCTGCTCTGAATGGTTCTAAAATGTGTGAGTCTGGTGACAGTGGGGTGCTGCTGAGGTGGCAATTCTTCACCAGTTATATGGCGTTGGTGTCCAGTCATGCACAAGGGTGCCGGGAGGTATGTCGAACGTGTCTTGAGTGAATTGAAGTATATCTTGAAAGTCCAGAAAAGATGCATTATTAGATGGTAAGTGCTGTTGGGAGTTCAGTCTTAAGCAACTATATGGCCTAGTGAACTGTGATGGGTGTTTCTGAAGGTCTGTCTAATGAGGTCTGATGGGTGTGGTACTGTCCAGTGAAAACAAAGCAAACAGTTCACATAACATCAGTCTGACATTGTCTAGAAGTATAGATCAAATTTAATTATTTTGCTGTGACAAGTTATTGCACAAAGGTTTTAACAATACAGGCTTACATGTTATTATCTCTTTTCAACTAAAACATGCATCATCAATGACAAATCTCTACATAAAATACATGAACATGGTACCAGCTTTTCCATGAGACGAAAGGACAAACGAGAAGGCTTTAGCACTGGCATCTAATGACCTTCCTTGGCTGCAGAGGCTCCTACCTGGATCACGTCTTGAGCTGAATACAGCGGTGCTGCTGTTAGCAAGCGCATTTACAGGCCTCGATGAAATGGGCATGGGTCCTTAATGGTACTCTCATTGACACAGGAGGGGAAAAAGCATAGATGGAACAGAGTTGTGTGAAGGGACCTGCAACCACAGAACCACCTTCCCTCTACCGGACAAAAGCAGAGGCATCCTCTCCGCTTCCAGCACTGCACCGGGCAGACCCTTACACCACGTAGATGTTAAAACCTATGTTAAGACAGAGACGCGAGCTATCTCTCAGGTACCACCAAAGGCTTTGGCAACAGAATAAACAGGTATCTTTCACTGTACACAAGAGAAGAATCTATGTAAAGAAAATCTCCTTATCAAGAAACCATTTAAACATTTTTTTAGAATGTTTGTCAACATTGTTCCTTCGATTTTGGGGGAAACACCCAACTCTTGCCGACCTCCATATACTTGTGTGGGTCATATCCAGTCTACACGACCTCTTTGAAGTTTGAGGCAATGGTTTTCTTAGTAATGTTGTTTGAATTAGTAAGTTTACTGATTACAGGATAGAAATGTTAACATAGTATAAAAAAATTGCGGTGTCGGTTATCACAGCAATTTCTGGGGTAGACACAGAACAGACAAGCCTAGCCCTCAAACAGAAGAGACACATCCGAGGCCACGCTGATCTAATGTTCCAAAACCCAAGACAGGAGAGACAACGTTCAGGTTACACAGTCCAACAGAAATTAGATTTAGACAGCTAGGTTTTTACTCAGGAGCCAATGTAACAGGGTTGACAACATAAAACATAACTATATCTCAAGTGGGAAAGATTCCAGAAGCTCATCCCTCTAGATTGTTTGTGCTGTGCTAGATGTGTGTTCAATGTTCTGTCCAACGATCCTGTTGAGTGTTTGTGTGCACAGACCCTTGGTGGTGCGTGCTGCTGTGAACACTGCAATATCAAACTTTATGTCAAGCCTATGCAGTGTTGGATGTGTGTGCAATGGTCTTTCTAATAAGATCTGTTGAGATTTTATGTGCATTGTTCCTTGGCAGAGAGTGTTAATGTGAGCACTGTGATATCCAACTTTCTGTCATAACTATGTGGTGTTCGAGGAGTGGCAGTATTCTGTCTAAACTTTCCTTTACAGTGTTTGTGTGTGCTGTTTCTTAGTAGCGATTGGGGGAAAAGACTAAAAGATAGCCACCTACAGACAGTGTGGGTTGGGAATACCAAAGGCAGAATATTGAAGAGTCACAATATCGTCACCAGAATATTGAACGACAAAATATTGAAAACTAAGTTTTATAGTTGTGCTGTACCCAACTGCACATATATGTACTGATGGAGCAGGGTTTTAGAGAGAAAAGAAGCTGTGGAGACCTGAGGCCTGAAAGTGATTGGATACACATATTTTTATCAAGTCCCCCAATTTTTTTTTGTTTTTACACATATTTTTATCAAGTCTAAATAGTTTTGATTTCTTTAGCTTAAAATGGCTAGGATTCAGGAGACTGGCGTAAGTGCATTACGTTTGTTGTCTATGTGTTTTACTAATAATGATTGTTTGGTTAATACTAATAGTTGTTGTGCCTTACTTTATGTTTCCTACTAAGAGTAATACTACTAATGATTTAGTGAATGTAAAAACAGATGTGGGAGAAACTCTTAAAGAAGACCCACACACTAACATTAAGAGATTAACTGGTAATGACTTACATCAAGATAATTCTATTAATGATTTTTCGTTAAATGTTTTTACTAAGCTTCTTTATGAGTATGTAAATACTATGGATGCTAGAGATTGTTATGTGTGCATACAATTGCTTTCTTCTTTGTCAGAAGGGGTGACTTATCACCACCTTCCTTTAACATATGGTATTTAGTTTAGTGTACTAACAAGTTTGTTCTATGAAAAGGGCCAGATACAATACTACTATTCTAACTTAGATTTAGTATTTTCTGAAATTCCAATTCGAAAGAATATGAATGTATTAAGTAGTGCAAAGAATGCAGAGTATATGGGTGAGTTTGTTCATACTACTAAGACAATAGAAACTGTATATGCCCATAGAAATAACTTAACTTGTAGTTTACGGAGTGAAGAAATTGAGTTTATTAATGTTGTAGACGAGAGAAGAGAAAATGTACAGAGAAAGGCTGCTGAGGGAAAGAGTCATATTCCTCCTTGGGCTCATAGAGAGGGAAATTACAAGAAAGGCGAGACATCTGCTGCAATGACCCTGGACTGGCATCATAAAGGGAAGCTTTGTTTATTAAGACAGAAGACGGATTATAATAATTATTTAATTGGGTCTAGTGAATGTGATCATACCTTCCTGATTACGGGAGGTTGGGGTTTGAAGGGTGGTACGGATCCTGTTTTTCCTGGATTTTATTATGTGTTTGGTAAGAATGCCTATTATAGGTTACCAGCACGTTGGTATGGGTGTTGTTATGTGGGTATTGTCTTCCCTAAAGTCTACAATGTAGACAAGAATCATGGAACCAATGAAAAGAGTAAGAGTGGATTAATATGTAACATGAGGGGAATTAGTGCTGCTGAAATTGTGGGTGATATTTTTGGAGCATTGATACCTTCAGTTGGAGTAATTTTAAATTCGCACAAAATTAGAAAATTGTCCACGGTGGTTGATTGTTTATCAACAGATACTGCTGGTGGATTTTTGATGATTGACACTGAAATGGTGGCTATGAGATCAATGGTTTTACAAAATAGACTTGCCCTAGACGTAGTATTGGCAAAAGAGGGCGGAGTCTGTAGCATGTTGAAAATTCAACAATGCTGTACATATATCCCTGACAAAAGTAAGAATCTAGAGGGATATATTACTAATGTTACACATTTAAGGGAAGATTTAACTGAACTGAAGGTTGACGGTGCTTGGGAGAAACTTGGTAAGGGTTTCTCGTCTATGGGAGACTGGTTTTTAACATTTGGTAACAGCTTGTTAGAAAGAATACTAATACCTATTACTGCTACTGCTACTAGAATACTAATGCTGTTTATAATATATAAATGCTGCAAATGTAAGGGGAAAACACTAGAAACAAAACAAAGAGCAAAAAAGAGAAAGAAAGAAGAAATAGAAATGGAAGATAGGAAGAGAAATTATTATGAGGTAATGAAAGATATATATGGGGTTAGGTTGAAACAAATGAGAACAACTGTGTTCTGATACAATCAGATTGTAATCAGATTTTTGTATTTTTGATGGTTTAAGTAGCCATCAAAGGGGGGATTGATGGAGCAGGGTTTTCCGTAAATAAACCTGCTCGGATTAAACCTCCCATTGTGTGAAAATCATTAACAAAGATTTGAAAGTAACTGAAAAAATATAATTAATCTTTAGTTATGGAAAAGAAAAATAAGAAAGGTGCGGAAAAATGACAATGGATTTAAGTAGGCCACAAATGATTCCTGCACGAAGAAACAGTGCAGAAGGAGCAAATAACGTTATTTTCACGAGCCAATGTGAAATGAAAGCTGCATTTATCGTTTATCGTCTATTGTTTATCGTTTAATTAAGCAAATAATAATTACATAGAATAATAGTTTAAAATGATTGTGTTTATATTAGATTAATGAAAGATTGAAATGAATTATGAAATAGAGCTTTTATTTTGAGCAAATACCTGAATCTGTTTATTTCTCCAAGAGAAAACTGCATGCTTTACAAAGAAGGCCCCATGAGCTGCCATAGGGTTAATTTTGCCTTAAAATGTAGAAATGCAGAAAAGTGTGTTTTATTCTTCATAGATGACTATTGTGTTCTTTCTTGTCGATGGCCGCTACGTGTTTGGAGTATCAGCGGAACTTCCTAATGTCCGAGCAAATATTTAGTTTTGTGGATAACTGTGCTAGTTAATGTTGCAACCTTTGTTCAAATGCGTGTGTGTGGAGGAAGAAGAAGATTTTGATTTCTTTTGCTGAAGGACGATGATGACAGTGTGAATCTAAACAAAGAACTTTTGAGAGAAAAGAGCGACGGAAGTGGTGTGACTTGACACCCTATGCTTCTTGGCCAATGAAGAGAGAGACTTTCCCTGATTTTGAAATAAGAGTAGGGTTGGACTTTTAAATTTAAGGTATAACTATTAGTGCTAGAATCCATGTAGGGAAGGTTGATTAGAAGAAGACGACATCTTTAGCTGAGGCAAGGTGTGGAGTTCGTGTGAGCCGTTTCTTTGAGATCCTTTAGCTGATGCTGTCTGTATGCTGACTCCTTAAACGTTGCACCTCTTACCTTTGAGAGGATTGCCCAGCTTATCCTTCCGGCCGGAGGGTTAGCTTTTCCAGCTACTAGCACGCTGTGCTATAGTTTTCTTAGGTTCGTATGAAATTCTGTATTGCATTGATCTTATAGAATGCTCTTTTGTCTCTTACACTTTCCACCCAGCTCATGCTCCTTAAATGAGATGTTATTGTGAATTACTGAATTTGTGTTCTCTTGTGTGATGGTTCTAATTCAATACTGTACTTGTAATTGACCATTTCATATGCTTCACAAAAGAATAATAGATAAAAGCAAAGTAATATAGAAAAACTGAGTCTGTCGTTATTCGATTATTGTAAATAATGAGATATATATATAGTTGTAAATAGTATGGTCTGTAGAAATATTCCCTTTGTTCTAGGTCCTCATGAGGGGGATATTCACCCAAATCTTTTGCCAAATCCCTGTCACCTCTCCGATCTGTCGGAGGACCTGATGTGGTCTTTGTGGAAGAGGTGTGGCACAGTGGCCAGGGCGGCTAACTCCGGAACACCGGGGCTCACGGTTCGATCGCCGGCGGCAGGTTAGCCCAGCACCATGTGACTCTGGGCAATAGCTCGCTTAATCTTCCCGACGGCCCCCAGCGCCTTGACACCCTTAGGGGTAATTGTTCGCGCTTTACAAATACCGGTATTTTATTTATTTATTTTCATAATATGGGCCAAAATGACAGTCTAATAGAAAGATGTTTCTAAACTGTATCAGCGCGTGGTGTAAATATTACACACTCTGCCTTAGTTAGCCAAACTCCTTTTCCGCGGTGCCAAGCGCTATCAGTACTTTGGTGATATACTTAAGAATAGTAAATCCATACTTTACTCTGTGCACTGACCTCTTCAATATTGTGCCCCTTGATATTCTAGTCACGATTTTGTAACCCTTCAATATTCTGTCTTTATTAAGTATATTCACAGCAGCATCCAGGAAGAGGGGATTCTGTCGAACACAGTTTTTTGTACTTTTTTTAGCTTTAAAATATAACACATCACAAATCACCGAGTGCAGTATGGTAAATCAGATATTTCGATGCAATTGCAAGATATTCTGCTTTGTCCTTGAAAAGACACGGTATTTCATAATATTTTAGTAAAAATTTGGTTACACTGCAGCGAAGACGCAAACAGGGGGATTAAAGTTGAAAATAAAAGGTGTGGGTTCTGTCGTGTCGCACGCTTGCCCTGCACCTCACGGAATCGCAGGACACAGGTAGGTGTTTACAATCTCTTTATTCTTTGTGCTCTCGTGCTCCTAGGCACATCCTCCTACTTCTCTGGTCTCCTCGAACTGCCCCCGTCCCCTTCCCTGACCAGAAGTGGTGTCCTGTGGCTGGCCCCTCCCTTTGGTCTTGTAAGGGTCAGTGCCCTTTGTACCTCGATACGACATCTCCCCCTTTTGTGGAAAAGAAAAGAAGAGAGAGAGAGAGAGAGAGAAAGAAAGAGAAAAGAAAACATTAGCAGGACACAGGACAGAAGAAACACTGTTTGCTTGCTGCCCCCATCACTATAGTTCCCCAATAAGTCTCTTTGGCTTTCTGCTCACTCTCTTTGGGCAAGACAATTCTGTTCCTTCATTCCCTATCTCTTCAACCTAATCTCGTCTCTCACTGCTGTGTGATGTCCCTTCCATGCTGTCCATGTCTTCTGTTTTGACATGTTTTGCGTTGCTCTTAGGCGCTGCCTCTCCTTCTTCCCCATCTGATGTCCATAGTCCCTTGAAGTGTGAGCTGTTTCTGGTGATTCGGTAGGGGCCTGCTGCAGCCGTTATCATGGGCCCCTTTATTTTTGTTATAGTTAGCCGTTCACTTGAGAAAAAGCTGTCCGACTTCCTTGATTGTCATTGACGCACCAGCACTGAGTCTCCTTGCTTCAGTTGTGATGGCGTGGCATGTAGTCGTGCGTCTGCATACTGTTTCATTTTAATTTTTTCCTCTTGATCCCTTGCAGTGATGCTACTGTGATCGTATGGCGCTTTTGCCTCTAGCTGGGGCAATCTTGTTCTGCTTGTTCTTCCCAACACCAGTTCTGCTGGGCATCGTCCCGTGGAACTGTGTGGGGTGTTTCGGTAGTCTCTTAATATTTGGCACAGTGCCTGGCCCACTGAAATCTGTGCCAGTTTGGCACGTTGGACTGCTTTCTTGATGTTTCCCATGATCCACCATGCCATTTGCTTGCGGCCACAGAGGCGTTACCTTACTGTGATGTATGCCCAGGTACGCCATGAATCTAAGAAACTCCTCCCCTGAGAATGGTGGCCCATTGTCTGTCTTCATTGTTTGAGGGGAGCCCCATGCTGCAAAAATATCCTCAAATATCGGCAACATCGCTGTAGCTGATGTTGATGACACTTGTCGGACTATGGGAAACCTGGAGTATTCATCAATTACTACTAGCAGGTAGTTGCCAGTTTCCAGGGGCCCATAGAAATCAGCTGCCAGTGTTGTCCACACTGCCCCTGGTAGGTCGGACATGTGTAGTTGTTCTGGCTTTGCTGGCCTTCCTGTTATTTGGCATAGGTGACAGTTCATTACTGTGTCTTCCACAAGACGATCCAGCCCTGGGAACCATGCTTTCTCCCTTAGCATTTTTTTGTTGCTACTATGCCTCTGTGGGGACTCATGCGCTAGATTCACAGTCTGCCGCCATAGCGTTTGTGGTATTATTATCCTTGTTCCTCGCAGTAGAACTCCCTTTCCTGTTTCCGATAACTCCTCCTGTATGTGTTTGAATGCTAACATTTCCTCCCTTCTTACTCCTTCTCCCATGAGTCTGCTGTTGTTTACATGTCTCCACCTTTGCTGTTGTGTTGTTGTTTTAACTGCTTGCAGAGTGGCATCACTGGTCGTCTCTCGCTCCAGCTCTTCAATTGTTATTGGAGCGGGGGTGTTTTGTCTTAACACAATGTTTAGGTACTCCTCTGCCATGGACGTGATACCTGGTGCCCGTGGTAGAGGATGCCGTGACATGTAGTCAGCTGGGTTGTGTTTCTTTCCAGGTTTATGCACTATCTTGAAATCATAGTCCATCAGTCGTATTCCCCACCTCTCAATGCGTGGTGGTATTTTGCATTGGGGTTTCCGTAGATTGTTACTAGTGCTTGGTGGTCAGTTAAATTGGTGAAGGGTTTCCCATATATGAACATGTGGTAGTGCTCACACGCCCATACTACTGCTCGGCTTTCCTTCTCTGGTTGCGAGTAGGCCCTTTCTATGTCCGATAAGCTCTTACTTGCATATGCAACAATTTGCCAGGGCGAGTTTTTTCTGGGCATGTGTTGCACTAGAATGGCTCCTATCCCCATTGGGCTGGCATGAACAGTGAGCTCAGTGCATAGCGACGGGTTGAAATAGGCGAGGTGATCAATTGCTGTGACTGCGTGTCTGATGGCCTCACTCGCCCTGTCGCATTCACCGATCCAGAGAAATTTCTGGCCCTGCTTTGTTTGTACCCTCAGTGAGGTGCTCACTGTGGCAAAGTTCTTTATGTATCGAACACAGTAGCTTGCTAGCCCAAGAAATGACCTCACTTCTGCTACATCTGCTGGAGGTCTTGCTTTTTGCAGCGTTTCCACTTTGCTGGGATCTGGCCTCATTCCTTTTTTGAAAATATGTGTCCAAAGAACACTAGTTCTCCCTTCCCCAGCTCCCATTTGTCCTCGTTTAGGGTCAGGTTTGCTTGTTTCAGCTGGCTGCAGACCTCTCATAGGGCCTTGTCGTGCTCCTCGTCTGAGCGTCCGACTACCAGGATATCATCGCTGTAGTTTAGGGTGTTCTTTACTGGCCGGATCACCTGTCTCTCTATTTCTTTAAATATTTCTGCCAACAACGATATTCCAAAGCTGAGCCGCTTGTAGCGAAAAAGACCCTTGTGAGTGGAGAATGTCGTGATGTATCGTGATTGTGGATCATGCTCCAGTTGATGGTATCCTTTGCATAGGTCTAACGTTGAAAATCTGCATGCTCCAGTGAGACCGCTGATCATGTCATTTAAGTGAGGCCCTGGGTGTCGTTCCCTCTCAATTACCGTGTTTTGGATTTGCATGTCAACGCAAATGCAAACTTTTGATGTGTTCTTTTTAGGTACAGCGACTATCGGAGATACCCATGGAGTTGGTCCATGTGCCGGCTCTATGATGTCTTGCGCCAGTAGGCTTTTTATCGCCTCTTCCACTTGTGGTTGCAGGTGTATGGGCACTCTTCTGTGATGCTGAGCTACTAGCTTAACTGCTTCATGGATGTGCAGTGTTATTTGTGTGTCTCTCAGTTTTCCTAGTCCTTGTAGTATTGCCGGGTGTTCTCTCAGAATGTTGTGTCGTTCCGACATGTGATATGTCATTGCTAGGAGACCTATCACCTGCGCGGTGTCGTTGCTTAGTAGACACATTGCTGGGATGTCTCCACGTAGGACATGTACTTCTTCCTTTAGCGATCTGTCTTTGTATGTTAGTGTCTCTACGACCTTCCCCATGTTCACCACTGTTTTCCTTGAGCCACATGTGAAGACATCAACAGTGGACGGTTATAGCAACGGTTTCTGTCTCATCTTTTCATATTCTGACATGTACATGATGTTGCATGTGATGCCACTGTCTAGAACGAAGCTTGTGCCGTGATTGCCTACCTCAATGTTCACTGTCGCTGTTTTCTTTTACTGTTGTTTGTCCACTAGTTGGATGTGCTCGGGTGTGCGACCCTGTGTTGGTACGTCTGACATCAGATACAGCCGTTCTGCGGCCTTTTGCGAATTTGCTCCCTCCGAGTCAGCTGACGGACTGCCGTGTCCATATTGTGTGTGTATCTGCTGGTCGCTGTCCGTTGTTTTGCTGGTCTCCCTCGCTCAGTTTTGAATTGCCCGCTCATGCAGGCACTCGCAAAATGGTTTTCCCTGTTGCATTTTCAGCACTTGTGGCCCATCGCTGGGTAGGCACCATTATGTGGGAATTTGAGTCCACAACCATAGCATGTTCTTTCTTGTTTCTGCCTCTGGGGCGGCGGTGTTTTGTCACAGTTTCTGGTAATCCCAGTCATGCGATTGGCAAGTTCTGCCATTCGTGCTCTCCCGTTTTCCATTTGTCTGGCGTGTGCAGTTGCTCTGTCCTCTACCCGGGCCAGTGTCAGTATTTTCTCCAAAGTGTAAAGTTCTTTTAGTATTCAAGCACGAAACTCCACTGTGTCAGGACTGGTCATTTAAAATCTAAACTTGCGGTTCATCAGCCACTCTCTGGTCGAAAGAAGAAGAGACGGAGTTTCTGTTCATACAGCAAGAAACACAATATTATATTTAGGAGGCCTTCTCAATTGTTTACTAAGTATGCTCACCTTTGTTCTCGGCGGAATTCTAAGATGGCGGCCGCCATCTTTTCCGTTTCTAGTCAGCGCTCTAGTGTTTTGCCCCAAGAAGAAGAATAGTGTACTTCGCGCGCGCGCGCAATGCGTGCTGCACACTTCAACTGTTGTTTCATGGCGTGAGGCAGTGCTTCGTTTCGCGCATGAGTATTTGAGAAGAAGTTTCTTCAGGAGAGTAGCGTTTTTCATTTATTCGCGCTCTGCCTTACATTCGTTAAAGAGTAGGCAGCATTTCTTGAGGAACTATTTTCGTGTACTAGTTTCCCTGGTGTTTAAGAATTTGACATTTGTCCGGTGACTGGTGAGTTCCTCATTCTTTGAAGCAGTATCCTGATTGAACCAAGAAGAATCCTGAACTGCAAGTAAGTCCATGCTGATTTCGTTTCTGTGAGGAGTTCTTTACCTCGCAGTGTCAGGAATCCTCTAAGGAAATACAATTATTTGGACTTGCAGAGAATTTGAGTGCAGTATATTTGAGGCAGTAGAGCAGCACTTCAGGCTACACTAAATACTCTCTCTAAAAAGAAAAAGACTCTAAAAGGAAGTGCTGCTCAGTTAGTTTACCCTACCTGAGAAGTTGGTGCAGCTGATTCTTAAAGTGTTGTGAGTACAGTGTATTTAACAGTCGTCTACCTACACTTGACTCTACGCATCAGTAGATATAAATATATATATATTTGTACTTACCATCTTTATCAGCATTCATCAACCTGTGAGAGATAAGGAAAGAGAGAAAAGCAAAAGACATTTTACAAGAAGAAAGGCAATTACTAAACGCAACTAATAAGGGCGCAGAAGTGGCAGAGCGTATGTAAAGAAACAATACTATAAGTAAACCTTGTCACCAATAACAAGGCAAAAGAGAGCAGCTAAACCACTGTGTCTAAAAGGTCATTTAGTTTAGTGGGAGGAGGAGGTTGGGTTATTAGAGAGGGTGTAGTGCTAGAAGTAGTAAACTCTGTTCTTGTATTTACAGGTGTTCGTGACAATCCTTGCAGGGTTTCCAGTGAGGTGAACACAGCAGTGGCGGTCTCTCTTGTTTTTCCCATTTTTGCCCTTGCCCATCTTTACTGCGAGTGAATTTATTTACTGTCAGTGGAGTCTGGGATTTGGGACTTGCTCTTCTGCTCCAGTGGAAGCCAAGTTATAAGGTGCGTGGTACTTGACTATCTGACAGATTGAGTGCCATTCAACTCTTCCACTCGGGCAGAATGGTGGAAGGTTTTGACGTAAAGGCTTTAGCAACAGTGTTGGAGGGGATACAGAAAAAGTTAAGTGAAACAATGGAAGAGAATAAGACCTTAAGAGATGAGGTTAGGAAGTCTAGTCAGGAAGCAATTTATCTCCGTCAGAGTTTTGACGAATTGGTTGAAAGGGTCAATCCAATGGCAAAAGAGCGAAAGCCCCAACAGTTTTCCCCATCCCCTTCAGCAGCAGAACTGACTACGCAAGTCATTCATGCAATTTCCCCCACGATTCCTTTAGCGGCCCCAGAAAGGTTCAATGGTGATCCTCATAAGGCTCAAGTGTTTATCACGCAGTGCTCCTTGCATTTCCTTTGCAGGCCCATAATATTTAAGGAGGATCAATCCAAGGTAGCCTTTATGCTGTCTTACCTGAGCGGAGATGCAGCAGCCTGGTCGATGTCACTGGTAAACTGCAATGATCCAATTTTGTATAACTTCGAAGAATTTAAGAGGGAGTTCCTTCGCATTTTTGATCGCCGAACTGTATCTCAGACTACTGACAACGAACTGCTTGATCTTAAGCAAGGAAATCGAGAGCTGGTTGCGTATCTTGCGCAATTCAACAAGTTGATAGTCGAAACTAATTGGCCTGAAGCCAAGAGGGCAGCTATCTTCTATAGAGGCCTCAAGAATGATTTAAAAGATGGTCTGGCCCAAATCCCGAAAAGACCCACAGATGTTTCCGAATTAATTGATTTGGTTCTACAGATAGATCAATGGCAAAATGAGAGGAAGAGTGAGCGTCGAAAAGATTGGCGTCCCATGCCTCCTAGATTTGACAGAGTTAAGCCAGATCCCAGTAAAACCAGTGAATCTGCGTCGGGAGAAGAGCCTATGCAGATTGGTACGGTTCGAGGTCCTCTGACAAAGGAAGAGAGAGAAAGACGTAGGAGCGGAAAATTGTGTATGTATTGTGGAAATTCTGGACATTTTTTCAAGGAATGTCCCAAGAAGCCAAAGAACAACTCTTGGGTAAAAGACAGGCCCCACCAGTAAAAGCAGTTGCTCTGGTGGGCTTCCGCTAAGACGACTCCAGACACACAACTGGTCGCGAATACCCTATAATCATCTGCCCCCCATCTGACAATCTCCAGTTTGATCAAGTTCGGAAATACTGTAGTGGAGGAGGTTTCTGTCATGATTGATTCCGGTGCGACAGGAAACTTCTGCGATATCAAGTTTGCTGAGTCACTCGGAATTCATTTTATAAAGAAAGAAAGATCTGAGCCTGTTCGAGCAGTGGACGGAACCAATTTATCTTCTGGACCCATTACTTACGACACCGAAGTAATTACTCTGATTGGTCCCGGGGAACATCAAAGCTTGTTGAGATTTAGTCTCATAGATGCCCCGCAATTTCAGATTATTTTGGGACTACCGTGGCTCACCGAGCATAATCCGAAAATTGATTGGGCTCGAAGGACTGTGGAACTGAATTCGGAATACTGCAAAGAACATTGTTTTCACTCGTGCGACACTGTCCAATTACCCTCACCATCGTCTATATTAGGTACCCAGACACGCATGGCTTGCACAATCGAGGTAGGAGAGATCCCCAGCAAATACCAGGATTTGGCTGCTGTTTTTGATGAACAAGAAGCCCAAAAGTTGCCCCCACATCGTGAATACGGTTGTAAGATCGATTTGAAACCTGGTGCTTCCTTGCCTTGCAGCAGAATCTATGCCCTTTCGGAAGTCGAAAATTGTCATTTGAAGAAATATCTGGACCAGTACTTGGCCAACGGATTCATACGACCCTCACAGTCCCCTGTCTCATCTCCTTTGTTTTTCATCCCAAAGAAGGATGGAAGGCTTAGGACTTGTATAGACTATAGAGCCTTGCATTTAGTCACCAAGAAGAACCGTTACCCTTTACCCTTGATATCGGAACTCTTGGATCAGGTAAAGGAAGCTAATGTATATACCAAGTTGGATCTGAGAGGGGCATACCATTTGGTGAGGATGGCAGAGGGCGACGAGTGGAAGACCGCTTTCCGAACCCGCTTTGGTCTGTTTGAATATCAGGTCATGCCGTTCGGCCTGTGCAACGCTCCTGCCGCGTTCCAGCATTTCGTCAATGACATTCTAAGGGAGTATTTGGATCGCTTCGCAGTTGTTTACATTGACAATATCCTTATCTTCTCTGCGAATTTGGAAGAACACGTCTTGCATGTGCGAGCTATTTTGGAAAGATTGCTGGAAAATCAACTGTATGTAGAGCTGGAAAAGTGTGTATTTCATACCTCTCGAGTGGAGTTTTTGGGCTTCATTTTGTCTCCCGATGGAGTTTCAATGGATGACGCTAAGGTGAGAGCTATCAAAGATTGGCCTTCTTCCCGAAATGTAAAAGAGATACAAATTTTATTGATTTTGCCAATTTTTATAGACGCTTTATCCACAACTTTTCTGAAAAGGTTAGCCCTCTTACTCGTTTACTGAAGAAGAAGGAGAAATTTGTTTGGAATACAGATACTGAAGAGGCCTTTCAGTTACTAAAAGATACCTTTACCACTGCACCGGTTTTGCTGCATCCGTATCCTGAAGAGCCATTTTTTTTTAGGCCGACGCTTCCAATTTGGCCATTGGTGGAATTCTGTCTCAAAGGCAAAAGAACACTGGGCAGCTTCATCCGGTGGCCTATCGTTCCAGAAAGTTAACTGCGGCAGATGTCAACTATGCAATCGCAGATAAAGAACTGTTGGCAGTGAAGGATGCCTTTCTGGAATGGAGGCATTATTTATTGGGAGCCAAGCATGAGATTACGGTCTTTACCGACCACATAAATTTGCAATTTTTGAAGTCTGCTAGAACATTTACCCCCAGACAATTGAGATGGTCACTTTTCTTTGCAGATTATAATTTTGTCCTAACCTACAAGCCTGGTACAAAGAATGGAAAGGCGGATGCCTTGTCTCGTATCAATACAGGAGAAGGTAAGGAGCTCCCTACTGAGGGATTGATCATTCCAAAAGAAAAGATCATTGGAAGCATTCAGTACACTGATTTGGAGGAAAACCTTAAAAATTTCTTTTCAGAAGAAGAGAGATTGAAATGGATTGAGGAAGGCTCTGGAAGAGAATTGAAAGATGGAAAGCTCTATTATCAGGGAAGCCTTTATGTTCCAAGCGAAGAATTACAGAAGAAGGTCATTCAGCATTATCATGATAATCCATTGGCTGGGCATAAAGGAGTGAAGAAAACCTTGGAATTGATAAGACGAGAATTCTGGTGGCCGGCTATGGAAGCTCAGGTGAGGCAGTATGTGGCATCTTGTGAACAGTGTGTCAAAGGAAAGGTAATCAGGCAGGCTCCCCAAGGTTTGCTAATGCCTTTTCCCGTAGCCCCCTATCAAAGGCATACAGTCTCCATGGACTTCATCGTGGATTTGCCCACCAGTCAGGGGTATTCCACCATTTGGGTGATTGTTGACCATTTTTCTAAGATGAGTCATTTCGTCCCACTAAAATCCCTTCCCAATTCTGCACAGTTGGCTAGTTTATTCTCACAACATGTAGTGAAGGTACACGGAATTCCGAAGGTGGTGATTTCAGATCGAGGTCCCCAGTTTATTTCTCATTTCTGGAGAGCCTTTTTAAAAAGATTGGGAGTCGATTCTCGTTTGTCCACTGGTTTCCACCCGGAGACTGATGGGCAAACCGAGAGGGTAAATCAGGATCTGGAGCAATACCTGCGCCTATACCTGATGGAACAGGAAGGTGAATGGCCAAATTTGATTTGGGCAGCGGAGTTCGCCTATAACAATGCAGTACACTCTGCCACAGGTTATTCCCCATTCTTTTTAAACTCAGGCAGGCACCCTAACATGTTAGTGGGGAAACAAGAGAGTGAAGTTCCGGCAGTGGAGGTAGTGGTAAAGGATTTGCAAAAGGCCTATCGCATTGCCACCGATAATCTAGTGAAAGCTAAAGGTTCTTTTAAGAAGCAGGCAGACAAAAAGAGAAGAGAGAATCCAGTTTATGAGGCAGGAGATATGGTTTGGATCTCCACTCGCAATATGTGCTTAAAACGTAACAGGAAATTCCAACCTCGATTTTTAGGGCCCTTTCAGGTAGAGAAAATGGTAAACCCAGTCAGTGTTAAGATTCAACTTCCCTCTAAGTTAAGAATACATCCAGTGTTCCACTTATCTTTGATTAAAAGAAATCCACTGAACTTGAGAAAGGTCCTTCCACCCGCCCCGGTTCACTTCCAGTCTGAAGAAGAATTTGAAGTAAAACGAATCTTAGATTCTAAAGTAAGGAACGGGAAGTTATTTTACCTTGTGGACTGGAAGGGTTTTGGTCCAGAGGAAAGGTCCTGGGAGCCCAGTATTAATGTTCATGCCCCTAGATTGATTCGAGAATTTCACAAAACCTATCCCAAGAAGCCTAAAGTGGGAGGAGAGGGGGTTTTGGTGGGGGGTACTGTCAGGACTGGTCATTTAAAATCTAAACTTGCGGTTCATCAGCCACTCTCTGGTCAAAAGAAGAAGAGATGGAGTTTCTGTTCATACAGCAAGAAACACAATATTATATTTAGGAGGCCTTCTCAATTGTTTACTAAGTATGCTCACCTTTGTTCTCGGCGGAATTCTAAGATGGCGGCTGCCATCTTTTCCGTTTCTAGTCAGCACTCTAGTGTTTTGACCCAAGAAGAAGAATAGTGTACTTCGCGCGCAATGCGTGCTGCGCACTTCAACTGTTGTTTGATGGCGTGAGGCAGTGCTTCGTTTCGTGCATGAGTATTTGAGAAGACGTTTCTTCAGGAGAGTAGCGTTTTTCATTTATTCGCGCTCTGCCTGACATTGGTTAAAGAGTAGGCAGCATTTCTTGAGGAACTATTTTCGTGTACTAGTTTCCCTGGTGTTTAAGAATTCGACATTTGTCCAGTGACTGGTGAGTTCCTCATTCTTTGAAGCAGTATCCTGATTGAACCAAGAAGAATTCTGAACTGCAAGTAAGTCCATGCTGATTTCGTTTCTGTGAGGAGTTCTTTACCTCGCAGTGTCAGGAATCCTCTAAGGAAATACAATTATTTGGACTTGCAGAGAATTTGAGTGCAGTATATTTGAGGCAGTGGAGCAGCACTTCAGACTACACTAAATACTATCTCTAAAAAGAAAAATACTCTAAAAGGAAGTTAGGTTGCTGTGCAGTTAGTTTACCCTACCTGAGAACTTGGTGCAGCTGATTCTTAAAGTGTTGTGAGTACAGTGTATTTAACAGTCATCTACCTACACTTGACTCTACGCATCAGTAGATATAAATATATATATATATATTTGTACTTACCATCTTTATCAGCATTCATCAACCTGTGAGAGATAAGGAAAGAGAGAAAAACAAAAGACATTTTACAAGAAGAAAGGCAATTACTAAACGCAACTAATAAGAGCGCAGAAGTGGCAGAGCGTATGTAAAGAAACAATACTATAAGTAAACCTTGTCACCAATAACAAGGCAAAAGAGAGCAGCTAAACCACTGTGTCTAAAAGGTAATTTAGTTTAGTGGGAGGAGGAGGTTGGGTTATTAGAGAGGGTATAGTGTTAGAAGTAGTAAACTCTGTTCTTGTATTTACACGTGTTCGTGACAATCCTTGCAGGGTTTCCAGTGAGGTGAACACAGCAGTGGCGGTCTCTCTTGTTTTTCCCATTTTCCCCCTTCCCCCTCTTTACTGCGAGTGAATTTATTTACTGGCAGTGGAGTCTGGGATTTGGGACTTGCTCTTCTGCTCCCGTGGAAGCCAAGTTATAAGGTGCGTGGTACTTGACTATCTGATACACTGACTGACAGCCATCGCTGATGCGCAGTCGTATTGCCTGCTCGTTGTCAAATTTGTCGAATTCGCAGTATGCGACCAGTTTGCGCAGTCTGGTTGCGAAGTCATCGAGGAACTCCTCTGCCAGTTGGCATGTGGTGTTGAATGTATATCTCTCGAAATCCACATTTCTCTGAGGGTCAAATTTGTCAGTGAGACACTTCATTATTCCTTTATAGGTTGATATCTGTTCTGGAGGAAATGTTACCAGTAGGTCTTCAACCTCATCGCCCATGAAATTTAAAAACAAGTCTATGTTTTGTTGGTCTGTGTACTCTTTTCATGTGCCAAGCACGTAGCGTTTGAATTGTCTTACCCATCTCTCCCAGCGATTGCCTTTTGTCTGGGAGTCCGAGAGGCTAAAAGGCAGTGGTCTGCGGAAGATTGCATTGTGGTGGCGCTTTCACTACCTTCCTACGCCATGGTGGTGGTTGCACACTGCTGCTCCTCCTTGTTATTATTTAATTATTAATTTTGTTCCTTTATTTATGTCTTTCTTCATTTTCTTCCTTTATTTTCGCCCTTTTTCTTGTCTTTTCTTCACTTTTCACTATTGCCCGACTTTAAAATGGGTGCCGGGCCTTCCTTGACGCTTATTGGCTGTTTTGCCCGACTTTAAAATGGCCGCCAAGATCTTGCGAGAGCGAGATTTACTATTTCCTATGGTGCCTGACTCTAAGATGGCCGCCGGAACTTCTCCCTCTGTTATTGGCTATCCTGCCTGGCTTCAAGATGGCTGCCGAGTTCTCGTGAGATTTCAGCTTAGAAAGCTTCGCTGGAGGCTCAAGGCTTTCAGATTGCTCGGTGGGCATCTGCGGTCACACCAGTGAGTACCAGGGTGGGCTCCTGGCTCCGTTTTGTTTCTGTTGCGGGGGCACAGGCACACGTCCCTGGTGGTGATCTGGGAATCCCACCTTCGTGTCGCACGCTTGCCCCGCGCCCCAAGGAATCGCGGGACACAGGTAGGTGTTTACAATCTCTTTATTCTTTGTTCTCTCGTGTTCGTAGGCATGTCCTCCTACTTCTCTGGTCTCCTTGAACTGCCCCCGTTTCCTTCCCTGACCGGAAGTGGTGTCCGGTGGCTGGCCCCTCCCTTTGGTATTGTGCAGGGTCCTAGTGCCCTCTGCACCTCGATATGACAGGTTCGTGCCACAGACCAATAATACAAGAAAGACGCTTTCTATTGTTGCCTGTATTTTTATTTAGGGATTATGGTAGGGAGCTTGAAGGAAAGACGGCTTCAGGGTAGTTGCACCCCTGGTCCAGTGTCGCTAGGTTTTGTGGAGCGCTACAATCAACCAAGATTCAGGCAAATTCCTCATGTGGTTGTAAGTATTTAAATTTGTGAGGAGGGAGTCAAGAAATTAAAGTGAGCGGATGATGGGGAAATGGTGCATGTAGAGTCCGATGAAAGCATGCAAAACAAGTCCAAGTGTGCAAGGGTCAACTGAATAATGAGTGTAGCTCTCAGTGATGTGTCATGGGCTCAGAGCTAGGGTAGGGCAACAAATGTGGGTTTGTTGTGAGGGAAGGAGGAAAAGGTCAAATAGGCCAGACATTGCAGAACAGGGGAACCTTGCTGGTTAAGTTGTAAAACAAAGTCACCAACTAAGCACTGGTGGGGACAGAGAAGGGAAATACACTTATAAAAGGAGCCTAGTGGACTCAAGAAGAGGTTGATATACTATAAGGATAGACTGTATGTTTTAAGGAAAGTAACAATGTGGATTTCAAACAAGGCACAGATTTCAGAGTTGGGGGGTGTTTTTGTAACCCGCTGAGATCAATAACCCATCCTCACCTAATCATCCCAGACCACAAGTCCTGGAGGTATACAACAAAAAGCAGACAGATGTAGAGTGAGGGGCGTACATGTGTGTAGAGGAAAGTGTTAGTCAAGCTTCTGTTAGACACAGCAACTCTAAATGTGTGGGGCCTGATTCACAAACCTCATTCTGAAGTAAGTTTTGTAGTACTATGGTTGTACTATAAGACTTATTACAGAGTGCTATTCTCAAACTGCACCTTTGTTGTAACTTACACTTTTGAGTAAGTTTATCACTTTTCGGTATTCACAAACTGCACTTCTGTAGTAATTAACACTTTTCTAGTAAGTCCCTACCTCAATTTTTTTCTATGGGAGGGTGTTGCAGTGCAAGTGGTTGACCTTGTTACTGGACTTGCTACAAAAGCCCAGCAGGAATGGACACACAGTGACACCCCTCGGGTTGAGGAAATGAGGTACCACAAAGTGGTCTGCCTATTTTTCCATTCCTTAGAAACCGCCTCTGCCCCTCCTGGGCCCTTGAGGCTGGAATAGGATCAGCCAAGGGTTCTGTCCCCTCCCCTAGGAGGTCTGGAGAATGACCCCATCTGCTCGTGCTGCCTGCAACTGGCTGAGAGGCACATGGTGCAAATGGGCTGGGGTCCACCTGACGCCTGAACCTGTGTTCCCTGGGACGTCTGCCAGACCACCACTGATTATCTGAACCTCTTGGTGACTGCGCCAATGGCTCCCCCTGCTTCTTTCCCTGGCGCGCTGGGCCCTCTGCATGAGCTATCTAATCAAGTGGATTGGAACTTGCTAAAACTGTGAGATTTCTTCCAGGAAGTGTAAACATTGGTGAAGCTGAGAGTGTAAGCAGAGCCCAGCAGTAAACCAAGATCATGAGGCACAACAGGTCTAACTCCTCGCAGGCGCAGATGAAGATTGAGAAATTCACAGTTCCAACGACAGAGACACATAAGGAATCTAGAGGAGACTCACTCCCGCACTCTGCAGATGCCAGTGACACTAGCACCATTCTACGAGCTACCCAGGCTCTAGATTGTCACTGGAAACAAGAATTGTTGAGGTGGGCGTTGAGGTCACTCTCCTTCATCAAGATCTCCGAAATGTGGTCGATGGAGTCTCGGGAGCCCAAGATCACATTACTGAAATTGAAGATGTTGTACAGAAACTCAAGTCCACTGTCTCAGGCCTATCAATGACGTCCAAGATCCTGGAAGAGCGGGCAGAAAGGAATCCAAGAAACAGTTTTACTTGAAGATGGCCACTAGGGTAGGAGGACGGATCGAGGCAGAGACTTATTGATGACTGGTTATTAAACCCTCTGTATTCTACAATGCCAGCAATGATGTTTCATACACATTTATTCTTTCAAGGGTCACAAATGTTGTATGACTTTACAAATATTACATGGAATGTCAGCAGGATAAACGACCATATTAAAAGGGGGGTCGTCCTCAGAAACGCCATGCACCAGCCATCCTGATGCTAAAAGAGACCCATCTACTGGGCACCAGTTGCTCGTTCCTCTCTAGGTTTGGCTATGATAGAGTGTATCACACGAAGCATACTAGAGGGCCTAGACCGGTGGAGATTCTCCTACACAAAAACGTTCCCCTTGTTGTCTTTCTGACCAGCCTAAACCCTCTTGGGAGATATATTGCAATTGAAGGATCCCTCAAGGGTCGCCATTACAAACTACTAACTGCCAACATCCCTCCATTACTTGTTAAGTCGGCTCTTGAGGCACTCAAGGGGCTTATTCTCGAACTACCATAGGGCGTCACCATTATTGGGGAGGTTTTGATGATACGATAGCGCCCAGTCTGGACTCCACAGGATCCAGAGGAATGAATCAGCAGGGTTCTGAAATGGGCTCTGAGATGCCTGTAGTACAAGAAACCCACAGGTTCATGCGTACAAGCATATGTCAGCGCCCCACAAGACGATGTCTCGCATTGACCTGTTTTTGCTCCTTGCCACTGATATCCTCCATACAATAGCTGTACAAATACTGTTCCATGGCATCTCAGATCACTCCCCAGTTACAGTCCATTTAGGGCTCCGGGGGTGGGAGGTTGCTGACCATTATGGCGCCTCAATGACTGGTGCAAAGATATAGTGTCTGCGGTGCACTCCTATATTTTACTATTTAAACAAAATACTTTTGTTAGAATTTGTCTGACCTGACAGACTAAGTTTTTGTGTGCTACACAGTATTTGTGGGCTGCCTGTCCCACATGTGTAAGAATAAAAAAAGTCAAGTAAAACTTTACGTGACAAGCTGTGTGCACTACAGTGTGAGTTCAACAAATTTAAATCAATGTAGGCTAGATCATCAAAATGTATACTAATGCTTTAAAGCGAAGTATTTGAACGGAAACACGAACACGTTTCAAATTGATTATATTCAATAATTATTCTTATTGAAAATGTCAAATGTAAATTATATCATGTGAAGCATCAAAACATGTTAACATTACATGATCAAGTGTAACTTTTTAAATAATACATGGTTGTTCAAACTCAATGCATTTCAAATTTATACAGTGTCGATTATACACACACAATCAAAAATAGCCCGATGCATTTCGGGACGAAGTCCCTTCTTCGGGGGCCACTGAAATGCAAAAAAGAGAGTGCATATACAAATAAATATTAACTGCATGATTCGCAATTTTATGAACAAAACAACAACTTGCCTAGAAAATTACCGCATCGCTACCAAGGTGAGACACCCTGTTGCCTGATTAAGTACGTATCGTGGTGGTCATACTGAAAGGTAGAGAAAAAATAAAAAGAAAGAAATAAAAGGAGGAGGAGTTGCCGACACCAGTGAATATTACTACTAAGTCATCCTGGTAATAGCCCCCAATGATGAAATTGACGACTTGCCAAAGCTGCCGCCTTGTACTACATGTTAACGGGTTGCATGCAAAAAGAAGTGCGGGAAAACGAAGAAAAGAAAGGAAGTAAGTACTAGCAAAAAAATCTGACAGATGCCATAAACGCACCTACCAGTCAAGTAACCGAGTGTAAACATATAATGAAATGACACTGGTAAGCTGATAAGCTGATAGCAATATGCTATAAGTCAACAACCTAAAAATAACAAAAATAAAGATGAATGAGAAACATAAATACAAAATAGTGTAAAAGAACTTGCCTCAAACCGTGACATCTCAAGAAATCTAAAAAAGATACCTGAAAGTGCGGGTGAACCAACGTAACCATCTGCAATAAAATGCAGAGAAATAGTAACTACAATGAACTTACAAAAAGCCTTAATGCGCTTCCAGGAACCTGCGACCCAGAGTCTAGACAACTATAACTTACCTAAACGAGAGAAAACAGCAACTCGAATGGACAATCGTGACTGCACCGTAACAGCTAAGAAATGCTGACCCAGTATTTACACTACCGCGGAAGCCCGCGAAAATTACGGGTATCACCTGACTGCGCACGTGAGAAACTAAAAAAGGAAAACTATACACGCAGACCCGCCATCTTTGAAGGGTGCGCTCTGGAATGAATTAAACCTAAGCCTATGCTCTGTGAAATGCCTCAAAACCCTAAAAACGGACGAAACACCAGTAAGTGCTCAAAAAAATAAACCTGAATAGATATGAAATAATACCACGAAGAATAATGAAAAACGATGAATTAAACACATAACCAGTGTGCTGAGCCCCAATGAGCATGCGTGAAAACAAACACGGAGAATACGCGCATAATGATGAGATAAACGGAAAAAATAGTGAACAGATGCAGATAGTATAGAAAAAAACATGCAAAAATGACAAAAGAATGATTCATGTGACATCAAGCGATTAATGTGAAACAGTTAAATGAAAACAGTTACTTGAGAGACTACACACATGGCTAAATTGAAGGCTTCTTGCAACGAAACCAATAACCCCAATAATGCAAAAAGATCCATTAGAGAGATAACAAGAAACAGCATATATCAACATGTGGCAAGTGGTGCACTCTATCTAAGAATGGAAATGTGTAATAGATATCCTGATATAACATAGACTGACATAACATTAATCACAATATAACGAATAATAATACGTAGAAAATAAGCAAGGTGTAAGGTGAGAGCAATTAATGAGTGAGAGCAATTCCTCCTCTGAACATAAACATTGTTTATAAAAAACAGCTCAAATCTAATTTATCATTGAGACCTAGTGGCATCATGGTATTAAGCCTCCTGATCCAAAACACCTCTCTTTGGGACAATTTTTTACTTAGATCAATTCCTGTCTGAGATACGAGTTTTTCCACAATCATGAACCGAAGTTGGGAAATATTGTGACCTTGCTCAATCCAATGAACTACTAGATTGGAATTCGTATTTTTGTTTCTAATCATGCTTTTGTGTTCTCCAATGCGGACTTTGACTTTTCTCTCAGTTTTTCCAACATATAAAGAACCGCATGGGCATTTGATGCAATAAATTACATTCATAGTATTGCAATCTGAAGAATGGGTAAGAGAAATTTTAATGCCAGTTCTGGGATGTGTAATAAAGTCTTGTTGCATGACATTATTGCAGTGCGTACAATTACTGCATCTTTTCATCCCTGTTGATTTTGTGGTGGTGCGCAAATTTTTTTGGCTAAGAGTTCCTTAAGATTGTTACTACGAGTGTAAGCAAACAGTGGTGGTTGATTAAATGAAACACCGAAATCAGGTTCCCGTGCCAATAATTCCCATCTGTTGAGGATGATTTTCTTGATGCTTTTGGATTTTGTGGAAAATTTAGACACAAAGACTGACCTGTGAATAGGTGTTTTTTGTTTGGTAGTTAAAGAGTACTTCGATCAATTTGATGAATTCGATCCTCCGCATGTTTAATAATAGATGAGGGATATCCACGTGCTATGAATCTAGTCCTAATCCTGTCAAGTTCTTCATTGAATTTCCCGATGGTAGAAGATATTCTTTTAGAGCGAATCATGTGAGAGTATGGTAAGTTCTGTATCAATTTGGGAGAGTGAAAGCTCTGGAACAAGAGTGTGTTATTGCGATCAGTGGACTTGATAAACACGCTGGTATCAATAGTAGAATTAGACTTAATCACCAAAACATCCAAAAAGGGTAAGCTGGTCTCGCTAATGTTTGAAGTGAATTGAATTCTACTATTTCTGGAATTCAACACTTGAATTTGATCTTGAAGAGATTCTTTGGTACTGGACCAGATTAAAAAATGTCATCAATGTAACGATGGTATGTGATGAGATGTTTACTCCAATTCAAATTTTCAAAGATGTGTTTTTCTTCGAATGCAGCCATGAAGATATTTGCGTATGTGGGCGCCCCCAAAACCCATGGAAGTTCCACTAATTTGAAGAAAAAAATTCATTCTGATAGTAAAAATAACTGTGCTGTAAACAAAATTGTAAAACTTCCAAAAGAAACACTTTATGAGCACGCATATCAGGTTGATTAAGTAACGCCCATTCAATGGCTTCCAAACCTTCTTGTAACGGGATTGAAGTGTACAGTGATGTAACATCAATAGTACATAAGATGCATTCAGTTATGTTGGTTAGATTCAACTGTTGTAGATGTGATAAGAAGTCAGTAGTGTCTCGTATGTACGATTTCCAAGAACGTACGATTGGTTGGAGGAATTGATCAATGTAAATACCAAGGGGTTCAAATAACGACCCGCATCCGGACACAATGGGTCTGAATGGGGGATCAGTAGAGTGTTTATGTATTTTTGGCAACATGTACATGTGTGGCCTTTTAGGATGCTGCTTAGTGAGAAAACTTTTTGTTTTACTAGAAATCCAATCCATGTCCTGAGCATTATCCAAAATGATCTTTAATACTTGAAGTATTTCATTGGTAGGGTCATGATCCAATTTACATTGTCATTTCATTATATGTTTACACTCGGTTACTTGACTGGTAGGTGCGTTTATGGCATCTGTCAGATTTTTTTGCTAGTACTTACTTCCTTTCTTTTCTTCGTTTTCCCGCACTTCTTTTTTGCATGCAACCCGTTAACATGTAGTACAAGGCGGCAGCTTTTGGCAAGTCGTCAATTTCATCATTGGGGGCTATTACCAGGATGACTTAGTAGTAATATTCACTGGTGTCGGCAACTCCTCCTCCTTTTATTTCTTTCTTTTTATTTTTTCTCTACCTTTCAGTATGACCACCACGATACGTACTTAATCAGGCAACAGGGTGTCTCACCTTGGTAGCGATGCGGTAATTTTCTAGGCAAGTTGTTGTTTTGTTCATAAAATTGCGAATCATGCAGTTAATATTTATTTGTATATGCACTCTCTTTTTGCATTTCAGTGGCTCCCGAAGAGGGACTTCGTCCCGAAATGCATCGGGCTATTTTTGATTGTGTGTGTATAATCGACACTGTATAAATTTGAAATGCATTGAGTTTGAACAACCATGTATTATTTAAAAGTTACACTTGATCATGTAATGTTAACATGTTTTGATGCTTCACATGATATAATTTACATTTGACATTTTCAATAAGAATAATTATTGAATATAATCAATTTGAAACGTGTTCGTGTTTCCGTTCAAATACTTCGCTTTAAAGCATTAGTATACATTTTGATGATCTAGCCTACATTGATTTAAATTTGTTGAACTCACACTGTAGTGCACACAGTTTGTCACGTAAAGTTTTACTTGACTTTTTTTATGCCTCAATGACTGGTGCCTGATAGACAAACAATGCATACAATTCCTACTTCAGAAGCTGAAGGCCTATTTGGACATAAATAAGGGTACGTGGACTTGCTTGGCACACACTATGGACATCTGTAGACTTAGCTTCCATTATCTGGTTATTCATTTATCTCTGGAACCCAGTCTCACGTGGAGCCTAAAACATTAAGGCCCTAATACTCAAAATTAAAACCGACCCTAATAGGTGGTTCATACTCCTGCTTAATATCTTTGGCAGGGTAGCTCTTTTTAAGATGATGGTCTTATCATGGTTCTTATATGTGCTCCAGAATTTTTCACTAATAATTCCCCAGAGCTGGTTTCAAGCTTTGCTCACCAAGGTCTGATCTTTCCTGTGGATCAGTCAACCCTTCTGCATAGCTTTTGGCAAATGTATGCAATTGATTTAGGATGGCAGGTACATTGGAAACACCCTTGAGCAGGGCCGTTGGCTGGAAAACTGCACACAGCATGAGGGAATTGATATGTGGAACTTAATTGGTATATCGAAGGCTAGGGATATCTGGCAGGGTAATCATATAAAGTCCTTTCAAGACCTTCAGAGTAAATTTCAATTATGCCTATCAGTTTTATAGATATTTGCAATTGAGTCATGCACTCACATGCCACCAGAGTTCCATCTGTGACATACCTGAATATAGACAGCTGGAAGCAAAGATCCTTATGGGTCCATTAGGGAAATGGAGAATATCACAGATTATTAAATCACTGGTCATCCAGTCTCCTAACCTTTTATCAGGGCTGATGGCATGATGGGAGACATGGCTGGGCCACTTAGATGAGATTAACTGGAGTGATGCATGTATGGCTCCAAGGATGCTTGTCATTTCCTCACAACTCCGGCTTATACAGCTTAAATATTTACATACTGCCTACCTCACGCCCAAGAGGTTGTGGAACAAGAAGAAACTCCCTGCGTTCACATGCTTCTGTTGCCAGGAGTGAGAAGGGGACTTCTTTCATGTGTTGTGGGGTCCTATTATTGCAGCATACTGGCGGGGGATCTTTAATGCTTTATCAAGGGTGCTGGGGAGTCTGGTGGAGTCCTCACTTAGAATTGCACTGCTGGGTATCCTGGAGGACTTGGGAGGCTGTTGTTGAGAACGTACCCTACTTGGGATTGGAACTATGATCGCCAAAAGAGACATTGCGAAGTAGTGGAACTCTGCGACTGCC
Source organism: Calotriton arnoldi (assembly GCA_963921515.1). Lineage (NCBI taxonomy): Eukaryota > Metazoa > Chordata > Amphibia > Caudata > Salamandridae > Calotriton > Calotriton arnoldi. Next base: position 5,193,915 of record CAWUFW010000148.1, on the reverse strand, counting down.
CCTCCCATCGCCAAGTGGCATGCGGCTACGGACTGGTGCACAACGCTTGAAGAGTCTATATATGTGGCATGAGGCTGCCCCCAAAATAACCATAAAATATGGGGGAAATGGTGGGATCGTTATGGCTTAGTAGGATGAACGTGATAAACTATGATGTATGTCAGTTGTTGGAATATTTATGCAGTTATTGCACTGTCCATGTTCCTATGCTTATTAAAAAATCAATAAAACTTGGTTATAAAAAAAAGTGTGAGGGGCCATGTCTAATTAACTGACAGGAGGGACTCCCGAGTCAGGAACCTCCAGCCACCTCACCCACCACATCCACATGTTACGACATGATCTGTAATGTGTGTTGATTAAGTGCCACATTATGAGTGTCTTGGAGTTTTCAATGGGTCTGGAAATCCTGAGGGAAAGAATGAGGAATAACCCAGAGAATCAGATTCAGAATTTCTGATTGCTCAGTACTTTCTCATAATGTTCAGGAGTCTGGACCCGGGAGGGCTATGAAAAAGCCTCGGTGGGCCATGAAGATACAAAGGAGGCAAAAATGGAAAAAACGCTTTTATGAGATCTACTTTTTACACACTGACATCGGATCGGGAGTTCTGTTTATGGGATTTGGGGACCCGTAATAACAAATGTAGCATTTAAAACCAGTGAAGGCAAGTTACATTGATCAATACAAATTATGGGGAAAAACGAGGAATGATGCATTTTACTGTAAACTGAGACTTCAATACTACTTAAGTGCTTGGGCAGTAGAAATGATCAGAACATGGTGACATTTGAGGAAAAAGAACAAAAAAGAACAATTTTAAAATGCATTTAGAAATAAGAAGATTTTATAACAGGTTGATGTCTGTGAAAGTAGGAATGCCAAGATAGATTTAGTCACATGCTGGGCAGCAATATAATTGAAGCAATCCCTAAGTGACTAACTTTGGCCCAACCCTACCAGTCTATCAGAGACATCACCTGTAATGAAACTTTACCAATATTCATCAATCAGTTGTGTACTGAGCAAACTCTAGACCATTAGTTCCTAAACTTTTTAGAACCACGACCCACCTTTTAGCATGACAAACGTTGCAACTCATCTAGCTTTAATAGACATGAGGTGGGCAATTTTTTAATGTAACTAAAGCATTGTGTGGTAGCGCACTGTATTTTACATACAACCCATTTTCCATTGAAATGGCCACTAACTTAGCATATACAGACAGTTTACTGATAAAACTATATTGCACACAAATGATAATGTGTGTAAATCGGGTTTCAGTGAATAGTTATCATTTGTGCAACACTAAGTAAAAGTGTCTTGATTTGTTTTTATCCTATTAACCAGGCGTTTGGTTCATCCCGCAGTGCCAGTTTTGCTTACCAAAAGTTGCCCATTAGGCACTCGCATTCCATGCCCGGCTCCACACCAGCGAGCTGGGATTCTTACCCAAGTCTGAGAATAGGATGAGATTGTTTCAGCCCCAAGACCTCTAATCATTCGCTTTACCAGATAAAGCTGGGGGTTCCGATCGCCAGCTTTCCTGAGGGAAACTTCAGAGGGAACCAGTTACTAGAGGGTTTGATTAGTCTTTCACCCCTATACCCAGGTCAGACGACTGATTTGCATGTCAGGACCACTACTGACCTCTACTAGAGTTTCCTCTGTACTTCGCACCTGCCCAGGCATAGTTTACCATCTTTCTGGTCCTATCATGCACGCTCATGCTCCACCTCCCCAACTTAGTGGGCGAGATGTGCTGGGGATGCGCCCACCGCTGGCTTTGCGGCGGGATCCCACCTCAGCAGATGCGCTCCGGCTCTCACCTTCATTGTGCCACAGGGTTTCAAGATGGGTCAGGTGGGTAACCGACATTGCAGCAGACCCCTGGCACCTGGCATGGGCCTCTCCATTAAACTTGAAATAGGCATAGCTCTCTCAATATATAAGATCATGAGTCAGACCAATACAATTTATATTTTATTTTTCAATATTTATTCATATAAATTCATCAATTCAAATAAATAGACATATTCATGAGCTCCCTAGCACAGCAAAACAATTTTCACTGCAAGTATGTGGTTGCTTTGAGTTCCGTTTTTGTTTTTGCTGTGCTAGGGAGATCATGAATATGTCTATTTATTTGAATTGATGAATTTATATGAATACATACTGAAAATAAAATATAAATTGTGTTGGTCTGACTCATGATCTTATATATTGAGAGAGCTATGCCTATTTCAAGTTTAATGGAGAAGCATCCTTTGGTTGCTTTACTTTGATTGTTTGGTTCTCCCCTGGTGTGCTTCTCCTTATTTTATCTTTTTTTTCAGGGGCCCTCTTTTGTTCTTACTTAACCTGGCGTGGGCCTCGCTGCCTGGTGGTGCGACGCAGTTGGGGCGCGCTGAGCACAGCCCGCCCCAGTCATGCCAGGAGCAGGGGTACCCATCCCCCTTTTGTGCCCTGGCGCACCATGAGAGGTGGAGGGAGCGGTTGCCGGGGGAGGGCGCAGAGGCGGTCGAATCTCCCTCGGTCCCGCCGACACAGCGAATTTGCTGCCAGGGGTTGTAACACTCTCTGCCGGAGCAGACAGCCAGCAGCCATCATGAAGCCTTCTCAACTAACCTAGAGCCGGTCGCAGCACACCGCAGCGGAGGAACTGCGCCCTGCGGGGGGCCCGGTGCGCCCAAGCGGTGGTCCCGCAGAGGGGATATGCACAAGCGACTGACCTTCCCACCATGTTGAATCCTCAGGGTGGACTGCACGGACCCCATCCGTTTACCTCTTGACGGGTTCACGCCCTCTTGAACTCTCTCTTCAATGTTCTTTTCAACTTTCCCCTACAGTAGTTGTTGGTTATCGGCCTCGCGCCCGTATTTAGCCTTAGATAGAGTTTACCACCTGCTTTGGGCTGCATAACCAAGCAACCCGACTCCAAGAAGACCCGATCCCGGCATGTCGGGGGCTGCTACCAACCTAACACCGCCCGCTGGGTGAGCCTCGCTCAGATGGACTTGGGCACTCTGAGCGACGCCGGGGAGTCAGCCTTCTCGCCGTTACTGAGAGAATCCTGGTTAGTTTCTTTCCCTCCACTTAGTAATATGCTTAAATTCAGTAGGTCACCACGTCTAACTTGAGGTCGTAGTCAGATGCTGAAGTGTAGAGAACCTAGGCTATAGGGGCCGACGTCGCGGCAGCGCACTCTTTTTCCCAGATTGGAGAACGAGGCCCGTGGGGGCAGGCGAGCACTCGCAGGCCTGGCAGGGGGGGGGTGACACTCCCCGTAACTCGCCCACGAAGGTGGGCACCTGAGGCGGTGCGTGCGGGCAGCCGTGGGACATCACAGACAGCCATGTGCGGCATGCAGCCAGGCACCCCAGGACATGCCCATGGTGGACCGGTCACCAGTCTGCACCCCGCCAAGGCGGGAGGGATGGCCAGGTGTTCTGGTGGCGTACCTCTGTGACAGGACCAAGGGGGGATCCTGTGATGTGCAATCAGTGTCTGGCCTTTTGGGGGGATGAAGGGAGTGGAGCTATCCTGTGACAGCCCCAGCTGCATCCCAGGGTGATTGACAATTGAGTGACCCTCAGACAGGCATAGCCCGGGAGGAACCCAGGTCCGGAAGGTGTGCTCGAAGTATCGATGATCAATGTGTCCTGCAATTCACACTAATTCTTGCAGCTAGCTGCGTTCTTCATTGGTGTGCGAGCCAAGTGGTCCACTGCCAAGAGGCACAGGCAACTTTTTTGTAATTTTCGCCCACTTGCGGGTGCAGGAGAGGCGGGCGGCGCCGTCTGTCCATCCGCTGCCCATGCAGCAAGACTGCCTGGCACTCCTTGAAGGCTTCCCCTCTATGAGTCGGCCTCCACAATTCAAAGAGAATTTCCAGGCGTTCAGCTCGGGAGCCCCCATCCCTCCAATGGGCAAGGGGGGCTCCCGGAGACATGGAAGCAGGCAGCCCCACTGCTGCCGGTCCCTCCTAGAGGACCGGGAGGGACCGCATGAGTCTTCAAACCCGGCTGCACAGGACGAACCAGGTACCTGGCAAGGAGGGAGGGTCGCGCCACCTACACATCGGCCGTCTGCTACCAGGCATGACCCCTGCAGCAACGAGGGTCCCTGGCTTGGGCAGTGGTCCCGAGCCATGCTGGCGGGCTGGGGGTAGCCCACCCCCTGCCCTGGTCAGAGGTGCTGGAAGGGAAGAGCTGGTTGGCTCCTCCATTCCGCACACCCCCACCGATAGGAGCCAGGGTCCCCTCATGGCCTCAGCTCCTTCTCATCCAGGCTGCCCGAGAAGGGCCGCTCCTCGGTCGCCCAAAACCTGGTCGGGCCAGGATTGGGTGCAGAAGAGCCCGAGGGTGGCAGGGCCTTCGGGGGTGGTCCCAGCCCGTGTAGCCACTGCCATTTGGTTTCCTCCTGTGGGGTTGTGCTGGGTGAGTGGGGGTTCCATCTCTGGAGGGCTTTACATCGTGCCGCTCCCGCAGGGGCCGGGGGCCATCCCGGTCCCTCACATGTTTGTCCGTCGGGCCCTCCCGGGTGGAGGAACCCGCGCCTGGTCCTCACCCAAGCACCCTGGTGGCCGTTGTGCCAGATAGGGTGCAAGAGGGCAGGGTCGAGCCTTGCGCCTATGGGTGCTCTGCATCTGGGAGGCAGCCAAGGGTTTCGGGCTGGCGCCATCAGTCGCTCGGGCCGCTCTGGCATTAATGATCCTTCTGCAGGTTCACCTACCGAAATCTTGCTACGGCTTTCACTTTCTCTAGGAACCCAAGTTTGATCATCTTCTCGGCGCTTCACCAGGACCGTTGCCGACCCAGGTGGGGCTGATCCGAGAACCTCACTAAACCATCCAATCGGTAGTAGCAACGGGCGGTGTGTATAAAGGGCAGGGACTTAATCAACACAAGCTTATGACCCGCACTTACTGGGAATTCCTCATTAATGGGAAATAATTGCAAACCCCATCACGAACGGGGTTCAGCGGGTAACCTGCACATGTCGGTGAAGGGTAGACACACTCTGATCCATTCAGTGTATTGTATGTGCAGCCCCGAACATCTAAGAGCATCATAGACCTGTTATTGCTTGATCTCGTGTGGCTGAATGCCAATTGTCCCTCTAAGAAGTTGAATGTGGACTGCTGGGGGCTGCGTAACGAGTTATCATGGAGGAGTCTCGTTTGTTATCAGAATTAACCAGACCAGATGGACCCCGGTCCCGGGCACTTGGCAGTGCAGCAGGCTGGAGGATGTAGCCTGGGGTAGGAGCACCGCTCCAGGGCTCGGCAGGGCCCGGTCGGGGTTCCTGGACCCGGCCCCAGAGGGGAGGCCTCCCCGGACAAGATGGACCCCGATCCCGGGCCTTTAGTGGTGCGGCAGGCTGGAGGACAGACCTCATGGTCAGAGCACCGCCCCACGGCTTGGCAGGGACCGGTTGGAGTTCCTGAACCCGGCCGCACAGAGAATGGAGATGCGGTGGGTCAGGGAGCCAGCAGGCCCAGTTCTGCGAGCCCACCAGGGCCATGGGCTCCCCTCCCCGGCCGGCGGTGTCATAGGGCCTGATTTAGATCTTGGCGGAACTCCCGCCATCCCTCCGTTGCGGCAGTTTCCAGTACTCCGTCAAGCTTACGGAGTCCCGCCTGCCATTTTTGAAGGGCAACAATCCTGGCGGAGTTGGAGGGACTCGGATGGTCTTTCGTCTATAGACCCACCAACATCTAAATACAGATGATGGCCCCACCGGAGCTCTGACCGAGGGCACGACCATCGCCTCCCTCCCTGCTGGAGAAGGGGGAGAGGGCTTCCTGGGCCTGCCACTTCCCCTTTGCCAAGCCCCACTCATTCTTAGGAGAACGGTAAGCTGTGCACCTGGCCTACCGACGGTACCTCTTGGGTGGCGCAGGACATCGACAGTCGCTGCCAATTGGGACTGGATCCTGGCATCTGCTGAGGGCTTCTCAGAGCTCTCGCAGGCTTGTGTTCCAGCTCGGCGCCCCAGGGGCTGGGCCTTTATGAAGGGCTGGTCTCCGCTCTTTCTCATTTGAATATTTGCTACTACCATCAAGATCTGCACCTGTGGCGGCTCCACCTGGGCCCTTGCCCTGTGATTCCATTTGCACCGCAGTGGCCCTTCTACTCATTGCAGCTGATCCCCCGTGGCTCTCTGTGTCGGCAATGGGTAGGTATGGGCTCAAAGCTCCAGCGTCATCCATTTTCAGGCCTTGCTGATTCGGCAGATGAGTTGTGACACACTCCTTAGCGGATCCTACTTCCATGGCCACCTTCCTGCTGTCTAAATCAACCAACACCTTTTCTGGAGTCTGATGAGCATCGTCATCGGGCGCCTTGACATCTTCTATGCTGAGGACTGAACGGTTCTGTCCTCAGACACAGTGGTTGTGTGCTGAGGACAGAACCATTCTGTCCTCTGCGCATGGCGCGCTGATGTCATTACATTGAAAGTGAAAGTGAAATGAGCCGATTGGCTTATTTCACTTTCTTTGCTTTGGTGCTCGCGGTGCTATCTCAGCTCCCACCACCCTCCCCCCCGAGCACTGAAGCACATGGCAGAGGTATCATTGGAAAGGGGAGAATCTCCCTTTTCCAATGGCACCTTTCCCTAGTGGTTCCCTGCTTGGGGATCACTGCAAGAGGGCGATCCCCAAGCAGGAATTCGCAACTAGACACCAGGGAATGGGGAGCGGCCCCTTGGGCAAGGGCTTTTGCTACCCCCCAACTTTTTTTTGCCAATTCAGTCTTTCTGCCCCGGGCAAAAGCTGCCAATCTGTTACCCCAGGGGGCGAAAGCCCACTAGGCACCAGGGACTTTTTTTTCTAGTTTAGGGGTTGGGGCTGCTCAGAATGGGCATGCCAATGTCCCCACCCCCGTGAAAAAAGAGGCACAGTCTTTCTGCAAACCCTGGAGGTAGTTATGAGCATCAGCCCTGATCTGCCCCCCCCCCTTGGAGGGGTAGAAAGAACACTAAGCACCAGGGACAATTCTTTTTCTCAGTGTAGGGGTGGAGGCTGCCCACAATAGACGTACCAATGCCCCCAACTCCCCCAAAAAGTGGGCACAGTCTTTCTGCCCCCCGGGAGGGGGCAAATGGAGGCAATAGCCCCGGATTTGCCTCCCGGGGGGCAGAAAGCCCACTAGGCACCGGAATATTTTTTTCTTTGTGTAGGGCTGGGGGCTGCCCAGAATGGGCATGCCAATTCCCTCAACCCACCCCCCCCCAAAAAAAAATGGGTACAGTCTTTCTGCCCCTCCCTGGGAGGCATATGGAGCAATAGCACCCAATCTGCCCCCTCCAGGGGGGGAGGGGGGACAGAAATCCCACTAGGCTCCAGGGACTATTTTTTCTTTGTGTAGGGGTGGGAGCTTCCCCGAATGGGCATGCCGATGCCCCCATCCTCCTCCCCAAAAAATGGGCACAGTCCCCCTGGGGAGCAGATATGGGCAATTGCCCCCAATCTGCCCCCCCCCCTTAGGGGGGGCAGAAACCCCACTAGGCACCAGGGACTATTCTTTTCTTTGCATAGGGGTGCGGGCTGCCCAGAATGGGCATGCCGATGCTGCATCGCCTCCCTCCCCAAAAAAATGGGCACAGTCTTTCTGCCCACCCTGGGGGCAGATATGGGCAACAGCCCCCAAACTATCCCGGGGGGGCAGAAAGCCTTTTAGGCATCAGGGACTATTTTATTTCTTTGTGTAGGGGTGGGGGCTGCCAAGAATGGGCATGCCAATTTCCCCACCCCCCAATGAAATGGGTATAGTATTTCTGCCCCCTAGGGAATAGCCCCCAATCTGTCCTCTTCCGGGGGGGCATAAAGCTCACTGGGCACCAGGGACTATTTTTTTCTTTGTTTAGGGGTCGGGGCTGCCCAGAATGGGCATGCCAATGCCCCCATCCACCCCCGCCCCAAAAAAAAATAAGCACAGTCTTTCTGTGTCCCCCTTGGGGGCAGATGTTGGTTATTACATCTGATCAGCCCCCTTAGGGGTTCAGACAACCAACTAGGTACCCAGAATATGTTTATGGGCATGTCAGGGAGCGGCCCCAAAGACAAGGGTTGCTCTCCTTTTTTTGGGCATACAGTTTGGCCGTTTCTTCCCACCTTGGGGCAGATCAGCAATATTTTTAGGCTCCTCTGTCCCCAAGCAGGGTTGAAAACCACTAAAATACCAGGGAAGGAGGGGGTGTGTGTGTGGGGGTGGGGGGTGTGTGTGTGTGTGTGTGAGGGAACTGGAGTTTGACTGACGGTCTGCATGTACTGGCGTTTAGCTGGCTGTGTGTGTACGTGAATTTTGCTGGTGTTGTCTGTGGACTTGCGCTTGGCTCGCAGTGTGTGTGGACCTGCGTTTGGCTGGCGGCGTGCGTGGATGGTGCTTGGCTGGCGGTGTGCATGGATGGCTCTTGGCTTGCAATGTCTGTGGACTATCACTTGTCTGGTGGTGTGACTTGCATGGATCCCCCAGATCCAGGTGCCCCCTTGCATCACCAGGTCGTTTTGTGATAGATCATTTTGATGTCTCCACAATACGTTTTGGGCCTTTCTCTGTCGCAGGCACTTGGCCCACCCACACAAGTGAAGTTGCATTTTTATCGGGAGACCTGGGGGAACCCTGGGTGGTAAGAAATTTGTCGTACCTGCAGATTCTAGAACTTTTCATCCCAGAAATGGTGGGAAAAGGGTGTTTTTTGTCAAAATTTGAGGTTTGGAAGGGATTCTAGGTAAAAAACAAAATGTGGTGAGCGCCATGCAAGTCAGCGCACCCTGGATAGCCCTTGGTGTCTAGTTTTCAAAAATGCACAGCTTGGCTAGGTTTTCCTTGGTGCCAGCTGAGCTAGGGTCCAAAATCTAGAGCTACCCACATTGGAAAAAGAGGGTCAGTTTTTGGCGGAAAAAAGAGCTGCGTCCATGTTGCATTTTGGGCCGTTTCCTGTAGCGGGCACTAGCTCTTCCCATACAAGTGAGGTAGCATTTTTATTGGGAGACTTGGGGGAATGCCGGGTGGATGGAACTTCATGATTCCCCACAGATTCCGGAACTTTCCATCCCAGAAATTTGAGGAAATTTGTTTTCTTAGTCACAATTTGAGGTTTGCCAGGGATTCTGAGTAAAAAGACATGGTGAGAGCCATGCAAGTCAGCCCACCCTGGGTATCCCTTGGTGTCTAGTTTTCAATAATGTACAGGCTGGCTAGATTTCCCTAGTTGACAGCTGATCTAGGGTCCAAAATCTAGAGCTACCCACACTGGAAAAAAAACATCAGTTTTCGGTGGAAAAATTAGATGCGTCCATGCTGCGTTTTGGGCCATTTCCTGACGCAGGCACTAGGTCTACCGACACAAGTGAGATACCATTTTTATTGGGAGACTTGTGAGATTGCCGGGTGGACAGAAGTTTGTGGCTCTCCACAGATTCCAGAACTTTACATCACAGAAATTTGAGGAACATGTGTTTTTTTAGTCAAAGTTTGAGGTTTGCAAGGGATTCTGGGTACCAAAACCTGGTGAGAGCCATGCAAGTCAGCCCACCTTGGATATCCCTAGGTGTCTAGTTTGAAAAAATGTACAGGTTAGCTAGGTTTCTCTATGTGCCAGCTGAGCTAGGGTCCAAAATCTAGAGCTACACACATTGGAAAAAAAGGCTCTGTTTTCAGTGGAAAAATGCGATGACTCCATGTTACGATTGGTCCGTTCCCTGTCATGGGCACTTGGCCTACTCACACAAGTGAGGTACTATTTTATCGAGAGACCTGGGGGAATTCCAGGTGGATGGAAGTTTGTGGTTCCCTGCAGATTCCAGAACTTTTCACCACAGAAATGTGAGGAAAATGTGTTTTTTAGTCAAAAGTTTAGGTTTGCAAGGGATTCTGTGTCAGCCCACCCTGGATACCCCTGGGTATCTAGTTTAAAAAAATGTACATGTTGGCAAGGTCTCCATAGGTTACAGCTGAGCTAGGGTCCAAAATCTAGAGCTACCCACATTGGGAAAAAAGGCCCAGGTTTTGGTGAAAAAAATGGATGCGTTCATGTTGCACTATGCCCTACCCACACAAGTGAGGTACTGTTTTTATCTGGAGACTTAGGGGAAGACAGAATAGTAGAACAAGTATTATTACCAATTGTTTTTCTCTGCATGTGTGCCTTCCAAATGTAAGGCAGTGGGTAAGAAAGAAGTCATTTTGAGAAATCCCCTGTAATTCACATACTAGTATGGGCACTCACAAATTCATAGATGTGCAAATAACCACTGCTTTTAAACTCCATATTTTGTGCCCATTTGGAAATACACAGGTTTCCTTGATACCTATTTTTCACTCTTTACATTTAAAAAAATGAATTGCTGTTACCCAGTGCCCAATGAAAAACCATTGCAAAGTGCAGAACAGTTATTGGCTCTGGGTCCCTCTGGTTCTTGGTGGACCTACAAGCCCAATATATCCCCGCAACTAGAAGGGTCCAGCGGATGTAATGATATACAACCTTCGAAAATATGCCATAGTTAGAAGAAGTTACAGATGAAAACGTAGACACGAATGGCTGTTTTATTAATTCAATTTGAATATTTTTTATTTCAGCTGTTATTTTTTATAAGAAACCCTTGAAGGATCTACACAAATCACCCCTTGCTTAATTCAGAATTTTGTCTGGTTTTCAGAAATGCATAGCTATCCAAGATCCACCATGGGTTTCACACCTGTTTACACCACTAACTGGAAGGAGGTTGAAAGCACAGAAAATAGGAAAAATGGTCTATCTCCCAGTAAAATACCATAACTGTGTTGAAATATTTGGTTTTCTGATTCAAGTCTGTTCCTGAAAGCTGGGAAGATGGTGATTTTAGTCCTGCAAAGCCTTTGCTGATGCCATTTGCAGAGAAAAGATATACACTTTCTTCTGCAGCACTTTTTTTCACACAAAAAAACTAATGTAGCAGTATTTTGGCTAATTTCTCAGTCCCCTCCAAGGGAATCCACAAATCATTGGTACCTGTAGAATCTCCAGGATGCTGGAAAAAAAGGACGCATATTTGGATCGTGGATACATTATGTGGACGAAAAGTTATGGGGGCCTAAGTGTAAACTACTCCAAATAGCCAAAAAAAGGCTTAGCACAGGGGAAAGGGGAGCATAGCAACAAAGGGGTTAAAATCTTTGTTTCCATCACACTTCAGAATTTTTTTAAAAAGCGCTTTCATTTTGCTTTCCGAACTGCTGAATGTGTACAGTTCATTGACAGGTATTTAAATGTTCTTGTGTGTTGCAAAAAATGACATCCTACAGCCTTTTTTTTCACACTCTCTGTACCCCAGCAAGATTGTCACATAATTCACTTTACTTTTCTTTCTCTGACTGCAAAGTGAGAGGAGTTTGTAAACTCAAATCCCCATGTTAAAAAAAACATAAGCATTAATTTGTCAGAAGACGCAGCCTGAAATTTGACCTCTGTCATTGAAGCGCAGCAAATGTGACAAGATAAATACAGAATTTAAAAGTCTCTTTTTTTATTGCTTGGACATTCATGACACACTAAAAATTGTGGGTTGCGGCATACAGTTTGGGAAACACTGCTCTAGACATAGAAATCTCGGTCCCTCACTTACACTCAGAGGGGCTTATTTACAAGCCCATTGCGAGGTCAGTGCATCACTTTTTGTGTCGCACCGGCGGCACAGTGGGCTTGCCCATATTTACATGGCCACGTAATGTCACCCTTGGCCTTGTTAACTATGGGCCCCTTTCATGCATTAGTCTCCGTGAAAGGGGCGTTGAATGGGTGTTGCTGTGGGTGTTCTCATGCAACATCCATGGAATCTGACACATTCCCAGATGTACAACATTTTGTAAAACTGTGAATGTGTCAGAATCTTACACCTCCCCAGGGGAGCCGTAGGAATGGCGCAACGAGAAGAAATACTTTTATTTCTCCTCGTTTTTTCCTCTTTCTATGTGTACTGCATTCTGCAGCACGCATAGAAAGAGGAAAATGCCATTAATGATTGTTTTTGTGCAGGAAGGTGTCCCTAGCAAAATCATGCAAGCGTGCCTGCACTGGTGCATGGCAGCCAATTGTGCGCCAGTGCGGAGAAAGGACACTGAAGCGTCATATTGTTGTTAATACGATGCATCCCTGTGCTTTGAAAATGACACCACATGGCGCAGCTAAATGGCTTGTGGACCTGCGTCATTTTCTTGTACATGAAGCCCAGAGTGCTTTATCCTTGTGAGCAAGTAAGAAAGTCAGGAACAGGCTGCAGCCCAGGGCAGCAATATGCTTTCACCTCTGAGCTCTTGAAGCTGCAAAAGAGGCCCACTCTGTGTCACAGGTCTAACTGAAGCCTTAAAGGGCCAGCACAGCAGTAGCTTACAATACCCACAGCAAACACAGAAGGTGTTTTTCCCTAGAACAGAACCCTCCTTACGGCGTCCTCTGAAGTGTGGGGCCCTTTGACGAACAGGGCAGGGGATAACAGACCCAGCTACCCAACCCACACCGCCCTTTGTTACTACCCTGTCACGCACAGACACTTTAAATAGCCCAAGTCATTGTTGGCTGTCATGCAAGTGAGGTGATAACCCGAGAGCAAGAGCTGCAAGCACACATAAAACAATAGCAGAAGCTCTTCCACTTGTGAATAGGCCTTAGATGGACCGGTGGGGGAGAGGGGGTTGGGGGTTAGTCCTTCTGCTTCCCCTTCTAGAACCAGATCTGATCATTTCTCAAGGAATTCTCAGGGTTCAACTGTAAGTCCCCATTAGTTCTGCGCCCCCAGAGTTATCCCGAACCCCGATATTGTTTATTGTTAATTCCGGGAAACAGGATTTAAAGCCCCTGCCCTGGGGTTTTGCATAGTACTTGTATACATCTTCCACACCCACCACCTCTTTTAGGCTTCTGCTTTAAGCTTAACCCAAGTTACTCGGAGAAGGAACTGCTCAGAGATCCTATGGCTAATTGCTATGGTTATCTGGGGTCATTGAAGCTTGACTAGAGCCTATTCGGTTCCTCATCCAAAACCATGAGCGTTGACTTATTGCTTTACGTGCGTTTTAGTGAAAACAGAGATCCCTCAATTAGGGAGAGAAGAGGAGGACCATGTGAAACTGATTGAGGGCTGATGAGATTTATGGTTAAACAGTGCTATTGTTGAGGCTGCCATATTTCGTTCTTCTAGCATGACAAAAGAGAACTGCATGCCATATCGAGCAATTGGAGACAACTCCGGCGACATCCCCTTGTATGACGTGCACGAGGTGAGCTCAATTCAGAAAAGAGGACGCCTTTTGCACGAAGTGACACATATCTGAGAACAGAGCGTCATACTTGTGATGAACTGCGATGCGTGCAGTTTGGGCCTAGGGTCATTACAGGATGCACTCAATGAAGGTACGTGCACACTGTATGTTAGTTGGGTGGCGACTGGCCTCATGCGACCACGCCCCCATTTATTAACCACGCTCGGACCAGGCGTGGTCCGAGCGTGTGGGTGCGACATATCCGGCACACGCTGGGGTTCAACACTACACCGCTAACTCATTACATCCCATCTTAACTCAGTCTCTTTTTCTTTTCTTCGCGGGCTGGCTCACGACCCACCAATTGGCATGCAAAGTCTTTTAGGCAGGAGCTCAGGACAGAATTTCCCCTCAGTCCGTACCTGGGATGATGACCTCGATCCTGGGGTCGAGCCTCTGATGTCACGGGTGCTTTGAGCTGGCCACCTGGGCTTGGGGGAGCCGCGCTGGTCTCCTGATTGGCTTCCCTCAGCCCTCCCGGGTGATTGCTTGGCAGAGTGCCCATGTCGTCCATCTCAGAACACTCATCTCCTATTCCTCCTGCGGCAGAGTCACCTTCTTCACCTGTGGCTGGCGAGGTCCCTTCTACTTCCTTGAACCACGAGATGTTTCTGGTTACTTTCTCTCCTCCTTTTTCCACGGTGATCATGGTCCCCTTGACGCCGGTTACGGTCCAGTATCCTGGTTCATATGGGGTCCGGAACTTTCCTCCTGGCCTCCGATCCCGCATTATCACTCGATCTCCGGGTAGCAGATCAGGGGGCCTTGACTCTTCTCCTGTGACTGGCTGCTAGATTCTGCTTCTCTCGCCTCTCTAGGGCATCGTCCTCATTGTAGTGCAGCGTGGTCCACCCGGGGCAGGTAGGGATGGTGTCACTACGTGGCCCATTAAACATCAGCACACAAGGGGCTTGACGCGTGGTGCTGTGTGGTGTGCTTCTGTACTCCTGGAGGAGCAATTGTAGGTGGCGCTCAGGGTCTGTGTTTTTGGCCACGGCAATGCACAGGACTTTGTTGAGGGTCCTCATGAACCTTTCAATTTCTCTGTTGGCTTGTGGCCATTGAGGGGTGATGTGACGATGCTGTATCCCGTGGTGTTGCATGAATTCGCGGAATTCCCCTCCTTGGAACGGGGGCCCATTGTCGCTTTTGATTTCCTCCGGACATCCGAACATCGCGAATGTCTTTTCAAGTACCGGGACAACCCGGGAGAATGCGGTAGAGCTGACGGCTTCCACTACTGGGTATTTGGAGTAGCTGTCCACCATGACCAGGGTCACTCGGCCATCGGGGAAACTCCCAAAGTCGATGCTCACTTTCTCCCACGGGGCCTTCCTATGCTCTTCCGTCTGAACAGGTGCGGGTCGTTCTGGTGCACTGGTCAACTGGCACGCCGGGCACCTCCTCACGATCTCCTCCACCCGGCTTTCTAGCCCTGGAAACCAGATCTTTTCCCGCATCCTGGACTTCATCTTTTCAATCCCTTGGTGTCCCCTGTGGGCCAGTTGGGTTGCGTGATGTTGCAGCGCTGCAGGGATGACTATGCGAGACCCTCGCAGCAGGATTCCATCCTGGGTCACGCTCAGCTCATTCCGGATCCTCCACATTTTCGTGAGGTACTCCTTTTCGGGCCCTGACCAGTCGTTGGCCGTCTGCAGGAACCGATTCCAGTTGCCCCCTTGGACGGCACTGCACACTCTGATGATGACCGGGACTCCCTCAGTTGCTGCTGTGATATCAGCCAGGGTTAGTGCTTTGGGGCATGTGATCATCAAGATCATGTTCAGATGGGCCTCCAGTGCTTCCACTTCCTGCGCCACTTCTTGGCATTCTCTTGGGGCTGGGTGTCGAGAGAGGACGTCAGCTGGGTTCTTGGTGCCTGGCCGGTACACTACCTCCATCTCGTACTGCTGGAATCCGATGGCCCACCGTTCAATCCTCGGGGGTGGGTGAAGCGCTGATCCTTTGAACAGGGGCACTAGCGGCTGGTGGTCCGTGATGACCTTGAATGGTTGGCCGCAGATGTACAGGTGAAAATGCCGGCATGCCCACCGAATGGCCAGGGCCTCTCGCTTAATCTGTGCATAGCGTGTTTCGGTGGGTAATAGGGACTTGCTGGCATAGGCTAACGCGGCCCATCTTCTAGGTTCTTGCTCCTGGGTGAGCACCGCCCCGTGACCCACCAGCCTGGCATCAACAAGGAGCTCTGTGCGCTTGGCAGGATCAAAGTATATCAACCTGGTGTGGTCGAGGAGGGCACTCTTGACTCTCTGGAACGCCACCTCTTCTTGCTGTTCCCACCTCCACGTGGCGTCGGAGCGAGTGGAGTTCCTGAGGGGTTCCGCTATGGTAGCCAGATCCGGGATGAACCGGCCACAGTACGTGGCCATCCCAAGGAAGCTTTGCACTTCCGACACTGTCAAGGGGGGTGGTGCGTCCTTGATGGCTTGGGACTTCCGCGGGTCTACCTGGATTCCCTCCTGGTTGAAGAGGTAGCCAAAGAATTCTATCTCCCTCTGCAAAAAGAGACACTTTTCCCTATGTAGGGTGACGCCATACTCCTGGAGCCGCTTCAACGTGGCCCTTAGATGCCGATAGTGCTCATCCGCAGTGGTGGAGTGGATAAGGATATTGTCACTTACGTTCAGCACCCCTGGTAGGCCCGTCAGGATCTCCCGTACTGTGCCTTGGAACACTTCCACTGCTGAAGATATTCCAAAATTGAGGCGCTTGTATCGTCGCAGCCCCAAGTGGGTGCTGAACGCAGTGATGTATCTGCTCTCTTTAGCCAGGACCAGGTGGTGGTATCCCGTGTTCAGGTCCAATTTTGAAAACCACCGGGACCCGTTGGCTACTATGTCATCCACCGTTGGCGTGATGTGGCTTTCCCGCCGGATTGCTTTGTTGGGGAGGCGCATGTCGATGCATAACCTGATCTTCCCCGGCTGCCGTGGTTTCTCTGCTATGACCATGGGTTTCACCCAGGGAGTTGGTCCGGACACCTTCTCGTCTCGATGACTCCTTGGTCTTCTAGTTCTTGTAGCTCTTGCTCTACTAGCGGCCGGAGGTGGAAGGGGATCCGTCTGTGGTGTAGAGCCGTCGGGGCGACTGCTTGGTCGATGTGGAGTTTTACTGGGGCCCTCTTAATGCATACTAGCCCTTTAAAAAAGTCTGCGAACTGGCTCGGCAGCTCTTCTGTCTGGTTCGCTCGCATGCTTCTCGCAAACGTCACCAAACCTATATCCTCGGCGGCGTGGCTGCTGAGCAACGTGTCGGCCTCTTGGTCGATGACGTGGATGACTGTGATAATTTCGTTGTCTTCCGACCGCATTGGCACAGTCACCTTCCCTCGTAGTGGCAGGGGTGAGTTACTCCCATACGCAAAGTTCTTCATCTTGGATGGTGTCAGTTCAGGCTTGGGTTGCAGTAGATTATATTGCTGGATCCCCATGACGCTCACGGAGGCGCCGGTGTCTATGACTGCTTTTACCTCCGATCCGGCTATCCTCACGGTGCACGTGGGCTGTGGCCTTCTCCGTTTTTTCAGTTCTGGTGTGAAGGAGACCAGGTATGTCGCGACTTCATCGTCTTCTGTGGATGTGTCTTCTACTCAGTAGGTGGCTTGTTCGGTCCGCTTTGCGCTGCTCGACGTTGCCAGGGAGGCGCTCGACAGTTGGCGCACTATTCTCCGGATTGGTTTCTCCCCTCTGCTGTCCTTACGTTGGTTTCTTTTCCGGCATACTGATGCAAAATGGTTTGGGATCCCACAGTGGGAGCACGTCCGACCCTGGGCGAGGCATGCTTGGACAGGGTGCTCTTCGCGTCCACAATACCCACACTGGCCTTTCGGGGTTTGGGGTGGACGGCCTCGCTGCCCGCTTCCTCTGTCTCGCGTCCTCACGGCGTCAACCCTCTCCATCTTGACGGTTATGTTCTTCTCTGTTGGTCGTGTCGGGGCTAGGTCCATTTCATCAGCTCTGGCTGTCGAGAGGTCATGTGTCCTGGCCAGGACCAGTATGTCATTGAGGGGTATGTTCGGTTGCCTCAGGATCAACCCAAGTAGTATCTTGCTGCGAACCCCTTGAATTATTTGGGCGCGAATCTCTTCTGTGGCCCGGTCATCCGTGGTGCAGGTGCTTGCCAGTTCTCTCAGTCGTGCATAGAACGCATCGATTGATTCTCCTTCCCTTTGCCGGGCCTGGCGTAGCTTGAACCTCTCGAAATCTGGGTTCAACTGCGGGTCGAAATGTGCGTTGAGCGCCGTCATGGCGGCCTCATAGTCTGTGGGTGTGCCTGTATTCGGGAGGTGTTTGAACAGGAGGTATACTTCCTCCCCTGCGTAGTGGAATAATAGTGAATGCTTCACTGCCCCATCCGTCTCTCTCGCTGCCACGAAGTAGTTTTCTAACCGCCCCAACCACGTCTTCCATTGTGGGGATGCAGTAGTAGGGTCGGCTGCCTCACTGAATAGAGGTAACACCCCTGTGGGGGCATGTTGCGTGAATACGCGGGTCGGTGGCTGGTTAGCGCCGGGATCAGGGTCTCCCATCTTGTCTCTCTGGGGTCCTGTTTTTGCGTTGCGGTTGCTGGTTTACTCTGCGCCTTGTGTTATGTGCCCCCTTCTGCTGCTCCTCCTTTTCCTGTATGTTGCCCTGTTCTTGCTGCTTAGGGACTGGGATGCGGTGGAGGCTTCCTTTCTCCCTCTCACTCCCTCTGCCAGGGTTGAATGTCCTGGGCTTTGTGTAGGAGCTGGGCCCTTGATTCTCACCAATGAGGCTCTTCCTCACTGTGGGGTTTAAATGTGCTCCAGCTTCGCGTGCTGTGGCTCAGGTCTCTTTCCTTTGGGGAGTACAGTGCCCCTGGCCGGTCCCCACGTGTGTAGGCGTGTCTGGGGCGAGGTGGCGCATCTTGCGCGGGCTGGGGCTGGCCTATACCCCCTGCAGAGAGGTCGCGCTCTTACCGGCCTCACTTCTTCACTTGATGTGCGTTCGTCGCACGTGCGGGCACCTCCCCCGCGGGCATCAGCAACGGCGGAGGCTGGGGAAAACGCGGACAGTTGTCCTGCTCCGTTCCGGTGCACAGGTGGAGGGTGCGATTGCGAGAGCGAAACTCCGGCTCTGTGGCGGCCGTGTGAAAAACATGGATCCGGCTCCGCACTCGTCGCCAGTGTGATGAACTGCGATGCGTGCAGTTTGGGCCTAGGGTGAAAACAGGACGCACACAATAAAGGTACGCGCAAACAGTATGTTAGTTGGGTGGTGACTGGCCTCGTGCGACCACGCCCCCATTTATTAACCACGCTCGGACCAGGCGTGGTCCGAGCGCGTGGGTGCGACATATCCGGCACACGCCAGGTTCAACACTACACCAATAACTCATTTCAATACCCATCGAGGGTCACTCATATCCGAGAAAAGGATACCAGACGCATAAGGTGCCCTCATACCTGGGAACATGACATTACAGACAGCAGATACCGATCCTATCAGAGCATCACATGCACAATGTTAGACTTGGCACCATTGGCGTGGGTCTCCCTTCCATTTTTTGCTGTTGCCTCTTATGTTTTTGCTGGTTTTAGATGCTTTTGGGCACTGTGCCACTGCTGTTCAGTGCCACAGTGCAAGTGCTCCCTACTGTAAATTGATGTGTTGATTAGTGACTCCATGATTGGGTTATTTGATTTACTTGTCAGACCCTAGTACAGTGCACCATGGGTGCCCAGGGCTTGTAAATCAAATGCTGCTGGTGGGCTTGCAGCACTGGTTGTGCCACCCACAGAAGCAGCTTGTAAAGTGTGTCTCAGG
This sequence comes from Calotriton arnoldi, assembly GCA_963921515.1. Classification (NCBI taxonomy): domain Eukaryota; kingdom Metazoa; phylum Chordata; class Amphibia; order Caudata; family Salamandridae; genus Calotriton; species Calotriton arnoldi. Next base: position 5,174,800 of record CAWUFW010000148.1, on the reverse strand, counting down.
CCTGCCATTGCAGAGCCTGTGTGCAGTCTGTGACTGCCATGTCGACTTAGCAAGTGCACCCACTTGCCAGTCCCTAAACCTTCCCTTATCTTCATATCAGACACCCCTAAGGTAGGCCCAAGGGCAGGGTGCATTGTAAGTATAAGGTAGGACATGCCCTGGTGTGTGTGGCATGTCCTAATAGTGAATTACAGCCATTTTCGTTTTTCACTATTGCAAGGCTACCTGTTCCCCATAGGCCAGAATGGGCAGTTTGATTATTACACCTTATAATCCTAACTGACCCAGGGAACATGGTAGAAAGACGAATTTAGTATGCCTGAACTCAGAATGATAAAATACATCTTTTAGTGAAGTTGGTTTTAACATTCTGTGTTTGAAAATACCACTTTTAGAAAGTAGGTATTTTCTTGCCTAACCATCCAGCTGCCTCTGCTCAGGTTGTGTATTGTATGTCTGGGTTTGTGAGTGACAGGGGCTGGGGTATTCCAGGAGGCAGGGTGAGTCAGCACTAGGCTGAATAGGTCTGCCTGAAGGAGGATGGGTGGGAGGAGTTGCACCTGGGTCTGAATAGGGCTGTGCCTGCCTTCCACAATGCTGGCTCCACCTCTGCCGGGCGTCTGATGGCTCTGCCCCTCACTCTCAAAGGAAAGAAGGAGTCATGTACACAAAGTGCTCCAAGACTGACCAGAACTGGTTTGGACTAGGCAAAGGCCTCTCTGCCTTCAGAGAACAAAGGATTTCTGTGTATAAATACTGGGGCCCAGACCCCATGAAATTAGATCACTTCTGGGAAATCAAGAAACCTGTTGCCAAGGAGAAGAACCGGAGAAGCTGAAGGAGGAGTACTGCCCCTGTGCTGTTTTGCTGATTGGGGTTGGCCTGCAGTGGTTGCTTTCTGCCAAGGACAGGAGAAAAGACTTTGCTGTGCTTTATCATCTTGAGGAAGAGAACCTCCAAGGGCTTGAACTGAGCTTGCCTCCTGCCTGAAGTCACAGGGACACAAAGACTTCACCCCTTCTGTTTGCCTGCATCTAGAACTGCTGTTTTAGCTGCTAACAGAAGGAAATTGCAACACCGACGCCGGCGAGCGACGCCGTAACCTGCACCGAAGCCGTGGGCACCGCTCGTGAAGAGCACGACGCACCGCCCCGACTTACACCGTAGGCCCGACGCCTGCTGACGCCGTGCGACATCGACTCCGAAGCCGTCACCGAGGCCGCTGCCTGCACCGGAGCCGAGGACACCGCTCGTGACGCTCACGACGCACCGTCCCGACTCACACCGCAGCCCCGACTTCACCGACGCCAGGGCTTCATCACCATGGAGCCGATCCTCGGCGTGGGTGACCCCCGAATCCATCGACACCGCACCTTCGTAAGGAACCGACGCCCTCGCCGCCATCCGTGGCGTCACCTCCCCGACACAGTAAGGAACCGACGCCTCACCTCCCTGCGCTGCAGTAAGGAACCAAGACATCACCTCCCCTGGGGTCGTAAGGAACCGACGCCGCCGGCGCCAACAAAGCATCACCTCCCCGACGCCGTGCACCGTCTTTGTTTTCGTCGAATTCCAGGTACTGTTCTTTGTGGGTCTGTTCGACTCCGGGCCCGACGCCGCGCACCTCGCGGTCGGCGCCGTACTGGGATTTCCACCGGTCACGACGTCGTGATAACTCCAAGTGGAGTTATTTGTTGCTACAAGCTTTATTTTGATTGACTATCCTATTTTTGAAGATAACGTGAACTGTCTCTATCATTTTAAGTCTATTTTAGATTACAGTATTGTGGATTTTTGCTATTGGGTCTTGTGTTAAGTCTATATAAAGATTACTTATTTTTACATACAACCTGTGTGGTGTCCATCTGTAGTGTTTTCACTGTATTACTGTATGTGTTCACAAATGCTTTACACACTGCCTCTGAGATAAGCCTGTCTGCTCGTGCCAAGCTACCAGGGGGTGAGCAGGGGTTATTCTAGGAGTGTATCCCCTTATCCTGACTAGAAGCAAGGGTCCCTATTTGGACAAAGGTGCAAACCATTGCCAACTAGAGACCCCCAGTTCTAACATTGGTGGTCAGCGGTGAGGATTTGGACTTGCATTTGTGATTCATATACAGTGATTGGTGTACACTACTAGTGAGTGCAGACCAATACGCGACCACATACATTTTGATAGGACTTTTTCCTTGGAACCTTTATTTTTGTTGAGAACTGCCAATTTTCACAATGAGCAAAGAGGATCCATTGCACCTGCAGATATTGAATTTGAAGAAGATAGGGTTGATACCTACACTGTGCCAGAGCTCAAAGCCGTTTGTAAAAGTTTAAAATCTCTATGAGAGGCCTCACCAGGAAGGAGGAGCTTCAAAGGCGCTGAGGGCCTGGTTGGAAGCACGGAATGCCGGTGGGCAGCCCGAGAGCCTGTGGAGGAGGCAGAGGATTTAGATGAGCGGCTTGAGGGGCCATTGGGCTTACCTGGGAGGAGAGTGCCTTCCAGGGAGGTCAGCAGTGTTTCTCAAAGGGCCTGTCTCCAGAGGAGCTGGAGGACAGGGAGAAAAGCAGGATGCATGAAATGGAGATGGCCAAACTGAAACAGGGAAGCCATGATAGCCTTGAGCACAAGAAATTGGAGTTGGAAAGTAAGAGGTTGGCCATGGAAGAAGAAGATGCTTTTAGAGCATGAGAGAGTGGTGAGGGAGCTAGAGCTAAAGGCTAGGAGCCTAGAAATCACTCCCTCTGGTGGCAGCACACCTCCAGTGCCTGTAGAAGGAAGAGTGTACATCCCCAAGGAGGTTATTAAAGATTTCATGAAGGGGGAGGACATTGGGCAATGGTTTAAAGCATATGAGATCGCCATGACATCACACCGGGTCCCTGAGAAGGATTGGGGAGCGGGGTTGTGGGGCCGCTTTACAGGTGAGGGAAGGAAACCTTGCTAGCCTTGCCCACAGAGGATCAGATGTCCTATGCCCACCTGAAGGAAGCTTTAGTGGCAAGGTATGGGTTAATTCCAGAGCTTTATAGGCAGAAGTTTAGGAACTGCAAAAAGCTGGAGTCCAGAACCTGGGTGGAGTATGTGTCTTATTTTTGCAGAGCATTGGATGGATGGGTGAAGGGTAGCAAAGTAGATGACTTGCAGGGGTTCTATGATTTGATTGCATGGGAGCACTTGTCCAGTAGTTGTTTTCCAGAGCTACGCCAGCACCTTGTTGACAGTAAGCTGACTAATCCTAGAAAGCTTGCTGAGGAGGCGGACCGCTGGGTCAGTACCCGGGTCCACAAGGGTCTTGTGGGAGACTCCGCCAAAGGTGGGCAGGGTCCCCAGCAGAAGAGTGGGGGACAAGAGGTAAACAGAAGGAGTTCCAAAGGGCCCCAAAGTAAACCCCAAGGGAACCAAGGTAAGGGTTCCCAGCCTCCCACTGAGAAAAGACCATGGGTCCCAACAGATAAGTCTGTTCAGAAGGGGCCCAAGGCATGTTTTAGTTGTGGTCAGGTGGGTCACTTTGTAGGAAGTCCCAAGTGCCCCAATACCGTGACCACTGCACCCACTGGTGCACCACCCCGGCAGATGGCTAGTGTAGCCCTGGGAGAGGAGTTGGGTGCCCAAGGTGGGTGGGGTCCCGCAGAGATGTCCCTGGTCTCTTAGGAGACAGTGAGATGGTCCCTAGGACCCAGCTGCCTGATAACACTAAAAAATACAGGCAGTGGGTGACCATCAATGGCCATAGGGTGGAGGCTCTGAGAGACACCGGGGCCAGTGTGACAGCTGTCAGTTGTCGGCTGGTGTCTGAGGAGCAGGTGGTCCCCAACGTATTCTACCCCGTAGTTGCCGCTGACAACTCAGAGAGCCACTGTGAGGTGGCCCAGGTTCCCTTTGAGTGGGGGGGGTCTCAGGTATCCTTCAAGTAGCTGTGAGGCCAGCCATGCATGTTGACTGTCTGCTAGGCAATGATTTGGAGAGCTCCCCTTGGGCGAAGGTGGAGCGGAGGTCTCATTTGGAGATGTTGGGTCTGCCAGAGTGGGAGTGTGTGACCACTCGGTCAATGGCAGCCGGTAAGGGTATTCAAGAGGACCTGGAGCCTGGAAGAAGGGCCCAGGTGCCTGCCTTAAAGAGAGGAGGCAGGGGCACGGGAAACCGGCCCCCAAAGTTCCCACGGTCAGGAGGAGGCAGACCTTGAGGGGGATGCCCTGGAACCTACAGGGGAACAAGTGGTGAACTGGGGGACCTGTCTGAGCTGACCCATTGGCAGCAGGAAGGGAGGCCCCTCCAGGGAAGAGTTCTGCGAGGAGCAGAAGAAGTGCCCTTCTCTTGAGGGCTTGCGGCAACAGGCTGCAAGCCAGGCAGCAGGTGATCAGTCTGGATCACACTGGATCTACTGGGAGAATGGTCTCCTGTATAGTGAGCCTAAGGTTGCTGAGCCTGGGTCAGCCCGTGTGCTGGTGGTACCCCAGTGCTTCAGAGCCTTCCTGCTGGGTCTGGCTCATGATGTGCCTTTAGCAGGACATTTGGGGCAAGACAAGACCTTTCAAGAGCTTGTCACCCACTTTCATTGGCCCCAAATGCGCAAGAGTTCAGATACTCATTGCAGGACCTGTCAGACTTGCCAGGCAAGTGGTAAGAGTGGGAGGAAGCGCAAGGCTCCTCTCCAACCTTTCCCTGTTGTCAGCACCCCCTTTGAGAGGGTGGGTATTGACTTTGTGGGGCCTCTGGATCCCAAGACAGCCAAGGGCAACAGGTTCATCCTGGTCTTGGTGGACCATGCCACCCGGTACCCGGAAGCCATTCCTCTTCGGACAGTGGCAGCCCCCGTGGTGGGACGTGCACTGATGGGGATTTTCTCCCGCGTGGGGTTCCCCAAGGAGGTGGTGTCTGACCGGGGTACCAACTTCATTTCCAATTATATGAAGTCCCTGTGGCAGGAGTGTGGTGTAACCTATAAGTTCACCACTCCTTACCACCCCCAAGGTAATGGGCTGGTTGAGAGATTCAACCAGACCCTTAAAGGCATGATTATGGGTCTTGAAGAACCCATGAGGCGTAAGTGGGACGTCCTCTTGCCATGCCTGCTCTTTGCTTACAGAGAGGTGCCCCAGAAGTCCTTAGGGTTCAGTCCCTTGGAGCTTCTATACGGCCATCCTGTAAGAGGACCTCTGAGTCTGGTCAAGGAAGGCTGGGAGAAAGCTCCCAGGAAAACTCCCCAGGATGTATTTAGTTACATGCTGGCCTTCAGAGAACCAGACTCGGCGTTTCAGACAACTCGCTGAGGCGAATCTGGAAGCCAGCCAGGAAGAGATGAAACGTTGGCATGATCAGAATGCCCCTCTGATCGAGTTTCAGCCTGGACAAAAGGTTTGGGTCTTGGCCCCAGTGGAGCCCTGTGCGCTCCAAGATAAGTGGACCGGACCATTTGAGGTTGTGGAGTGCAAGAGTGATGACACCTACTTGGTGGACTTGCAGTCTCCCAGGAACCCCTTGCGGGTCCTGCATGTGAACCACCTGAAGCCCCACTTTGAGAGGTCTGAAGTGGGCATGCTCTTAGCAACAGATGCTGGGATTGAAGTAGAGACTGAACCTCTTCCTGACCTCCTGTATGCAAAAGAGCAAGATGGGTCAGTGGATGGTGTGAACCTCTCTCCCACCCTGACCCCTGAGCAGCAGAATGACTGTCGCCAGCTGTTGGGACAGTTTTCTGATCTGTTCTCCCTGACTCCCAGTATCACTGAATGGTGCGTCCATGATGTGGACACTGGGGACAGTCCTCCTGTGAAGCACAAAACTTACAGAGTGACTGACAGGGTGAGAGCTTGCATCAAGCAGGAGGTCTCCAAGATGTTTGCCTTAGGGGTGATTGAGTCCTCTAACAGCCCTTGGGCCAGCCCAGTGGTCTTGGTCCCAAAGGCTGCCGCGCCTGGTGCCACACCCGGAACTCCGGTTCTGTGTGGACTACCGAGGACTCAATTCAGTCACCAGGACTGACGCGCACCCCATCCCCAGAGCTGATGAGCTCATTGATCGGTTGAGGGCTGCCCGGTACCTCAGCACGTTTGATCTAATGTCTGGGTACTGGCAGATCGCCTTAACTGATGGGGCCAAAGAGAGGTCAGCATTCTCCACACCAGATGGGCACTACCAATTCCGGGTGATGCCCTTTGGGATGAAGAATGCCCCTGCCACCTTTCAGAGGTTGGTCAACCAGGTGTTGGCTGGGCTGGAGGATTTCAGTGCCGCCTACCTGGATGACATTGCAGTGTTCAGTGCCACTTGGGAGGAACATCTGCACCACCTCTGGGAAGTTTTGAAGAGCGCTGCGGAGGGCCAGGCCTCACGATCAAGGCGAGTAAGTGCCAGATCGGGCAGGGGTTCTGTGGTGTACTTGGGACACCAGGTTGGGAGCGGCCAGGTGGCGCCCCTACAGCCCAAGATAGATACCATTCTGGCTTGGGAACCCCCCAAACCCCAGACAGAGGTGAGAGCCTTCTTAGGACTCACCGGGTATTACAGGAGGTTTGTCAAGGGGTGTGGCAAAATTGTTGCACCCTTGACTGAGCTGACTTCCAGGAAGCAGCCCAGGAAAGTGAACTGGACTGATGCCTGCCAGAAGGCTTTTGATGCCCTGAAATCTGCCATGTGCACGGCGCCCGTGCTTCAGGCGCCCAACTTCTCAAGGGAATTCATTGTGCAGACAGATGCTTCAGAGCATGGTGTTGGGGCTGTGCTTTCACAGATGAATGAGGAGGGCCTAGACCAACCTGTAGCCTTTATTAGTAGGAGGTTACTCCCACGGGAACAGAGGTGGAGTGCGATTGAGCGTGAGGCATTTGCTGGGGTCTGGGCACTGAAGAAGTTGAGACCATACTTGTTTGGGACTCACTTCCGGAGTTCAGACAGACCACAGGCCCCTCAGATGGTTAATGCAGATGAGGGTGAGAATCAAAACTGTTGAGGTGGTCCATTTCCCTACAGGGGATGGACTTCACGGTGGAACACCGCCCTGGTACAGAACACGCCAATGCTGATGGTCTGTCCAGATTTTTCCGCCTTAGTGATGAGAACTCCCAGGAGGGAGGGTAGTTCTCCCCACATTTCAGCTGGAGGGAACACGTGTTAGACTTGGCACCATTGGCGTGGGTCTCCCTTCCATTTTTGCTGTTGCCTCTTATGTTTTTGCTGGTTTTAGATGCTTTTGGGCACTGTGCCACTGCTGTTCAGTGCCACAGTGCAAGTGCTCCCTACTGTAAATTGATGTGTTGATTAGTGACTCCATGATTGGGTTATTTGATTTACTTGTCAGACCCTAGTACAGTGCACCATGGGTGCCCAGGGCTTGTAAATCAAATGCTGCTGGTGGGCTTGCAGCACTGGTTGTGCCACCCACAGAAGCAGCTTGTAAAGTGTGTCTCAGGCCTGCCATTGCAGAGCCTGTGTGCAGTCTGTGACTGCCATGTCGACTTGGCAAGTGCACCCACTTGACAGTCCCTAAACCTTCCCTTATCTTCATATCAGACACCCCTAAGGTAGGCCCAAGGGCAGGGTGCATTGTAAGTATAAGGTAGGACATGCCCTTGTGTGTGTGGCATGTCCTAATAGTGAATTACAGCCATTTTCGTTTTTCACTATTGCAAGGCTACCTGTTCCCCATAGGCCAGAATGGGCAGTTTGATTATTACGACTTATAATCCTAACTGACCCAGGGAACATGGTAGAAAAACTAATTTAGTATGCCTGAACTGAGAATGATAAAATACATTTAGTGAAGTTGGTTTTAACATTCTGTGTTTGAAAATACCACTTTTAGAAAGTAGGTATTTTCTTGCCTAACTCATCCATCTGCCTCTGCTCCAGATTGTGTATTGTATGTCTGGGTTTGTGAGTGACAGGGGCTGGGGATTCCAGGAGGCAGGGTGAGTCAGCACTAGGCTGAATAGGTCTGCCTGAAGGAGGATGGGTGGGAGGAGTTGCACATGGGTCTGAATAGGGCTGTGCCTGCCTTCCACAATGCTGGCTCCACCTCCTGCCGGGCGTCTTATGGCTCTGCCCCTCACTCTCAAAGGAAAGAAGGAGTCATGTACACAAAGTGCTCCAAGACTGACCAGAACTGGTTTGGACTAGGCAAAGGCCTCTCTGCCTTCAGAGAACAAAGGATTTCTGTGTATAAATACTGGGGCCCAGACCCCATGAAATTAGATCACTTCTGGGAAATCAAGAAACCTGTTGCCAAGGAGAAGAACCGGAGAAGCTGAAGGAGGAGTACTGCCCCTGTGCTGTTTTGCTGATTGGGGTTGGCCTGCAGTGGTTGCTTTCTGCCAAGGCCAGGAGAAAAGACTTTGCTGTGCTTTATCATCTTGAGGAGAGAGAATCTCCAAGGGCTTGAACTGAGCTTGCCTCCTGCCTGAAGTCACAGGGACACAAAGACTTCACCCCTTCTGTTTGCCTGCATCTAGAACTGCTGTTTTAGCTGCTAACAGAAGGAAATTGCAACACCGACGCCGGCGAGCGACGCCGTAACCTGCATTGAAGCCGTGGGCACCGCTCGTGAAGAGCACGACGCACCGCCCCGACTTGCACCGTAGACCCGGAGCCTGCTGACTCCGTGCGACATCGACTCCGAAGCCGTCACCGAGGCCGCTGCCTGCACCGGAGCCGAGGACACCGCTCGTGACGCTCACGACGCACCGTCCCGACTCACACCGCAGCCCCGACTTCACCGACGCCAGGGCTTCATCACCGCGGAGCCGATCCTCGGCGTGGGTGACCCCGAATCCATCGACACCGCACCATCGTAAGGAACCGACGCCTCGCCGCCATCCGTGACGTCACCTCCCGACACAGTAGGGAACTGACGCCTCTCACCTCCCTGCGCTGCAGTAAGGAACCGAGACATCACCTCCCCTGGGGTCGTAAGGAACTGACGCCGCCGGCGCTAGCGAAGCATCACCTCCCCGACGCCGTGCACCGTCTTTGTTTTCGTCGAATTCAGGTACTGTTCTTTGTGGGTCTGTTCGACTCCGGACCCGGCGCCGCGCACCTCGCGGTCGGCGCCGTCACTTTGGGATTTCCACCGGTCACGACGTCGTGATAACTCCAAGTGGAGTTATTTGTTGCTACAAGCTTTATTTTGATTGACTATCCTATTTTTGAAGATAACGTGAACTGTCTCTATCATTTTAAGTCTATTTTAGATTACAGTATTGTGGATTTTTGCTATTGGGTTTTGTGTTAAGTCTATATAAAGATTAAGCCTGGGCGTAGTTCGCGAAGTAGCGCTACGCGAAGCTACGCAAAGTGCAGTTCGCACTACGCGAGCTACGCGTAGCACTACGCGAACTGCGTAGTGCACTGTTCGCAATGATTGCACAGTGCCGGATGCTTATCCGCACTGTGCAATCATTGAAACGGCATCTTGCACAGTGTGAGCTGTCTTTTACTGCCGCTCGAGTAGATTTTTACTCGGCGGCAGCTTCTCAACGCGGACTGGTAGTTTCTCATCGCGGCGGTCGCGAGCATACGCGACCACTCGCAATGAGAAACCTGACCTCCCGCGTTGAGAATCTTGCCGGGAGGTTTATTTTCCACGCTCGCGATCGTCAACTTGATGTTGCTGATCGCGAACGAGAAAAAGTCTCGCCGGGATGTCATTTTGCTTGCTCGCGGTCGCCAACTTGGCGTTGAGGACCGCGAGCAAGCATAAATGACCGCTGCACTACGCTACGCGTGTTTGCACTGTGCTACGTGCAATTCGCGTTGTGCGGAAGTAGCGCAAACTTCGCAAACTACGCGAGCGTAGCGTAGTGCTTTGCCCAGGGTTAATAAAGATTACTTATTTTTACATACAACCTGTGTGGTGTCCTTCTGTAGTGTTTTCACTGTATTACTGTATGTGTTCACAAATGCTTTACACACTGCCTCTGAGATAAGCCTGTCTGCTCGTGCCAAGCTACCAGGGGGTGAGCAGGGGTTATTCTAGGAGTGTATCCCCCTTATCCTGACTAGAAGCAAGGGTCCCTGTTTGGACAAAGGTGCAAACCATTGCCAACTAGAGACCCCCAGTTCTAACACACAGTATGCCACAAATGTAAGAGAATGCACCAGATGCCACACATCTATGACACAAGCACATTACACGCATCAAGTGTCTCTCAAATACGAAACCCGCATGTACCAAGCGCCAGGTATCACAATAATCTAACAAATGCACTAGATGCCACGCACATTTGGGATTTGGTATATGGCATCGCATTTACCAGGTGCCACTCATACCAGAGAAGTCACATACCGTTCATATTAGAGAGAATGGCCCCATTCATGAAAAAGCACAGACCCCTGCATCACACAGTCATTGAGTACTGCTTGTATAGAACATGCCCTCACACGCATCATTAGCAGAGAGAAGACGCATCTCATGCCTTGAATCCATCCACTGACACAGAACATCAGCTCGCAGGCACTGACTTTCAAATATACCGCATTCACTTACTACCACTCACACCAGAGAGCACAGCATCACATGGCACTCATGCAAGGCAACACGGCCACTACGAAGTAAATATTCTCAAAACTGGGAATATTTTCATTACGACTAACTAGTTTTGTTCATTCCCGGTCAAACACTGCCATCCTGCGTCTACAAGTGAAAACAGCATAACCCTGAAACCATGAAATATTTATTTATACTCTGAATTCCACTCGTCTTGCTCTGACTTCCCCCGTTTCCTGACGCTTCCTTCTCTTTCTATAGACATTTAAGGTTTTGTGTTCTGTTGCTTCTGTAGTTGGACATAGTTGTTCCAGTGGGAGGTTATTGTTTAATACTGTTACTACCTGTGGGAAATGGCCGCTTTCAACCTAATTTTCAATTTCGATCTCCTGGTCGGTTGAGGCTGAGTAGGATGTGGTCTAGTATTCCAGGTCTGAATACTGAAAAGTGAGTTCGTTTCGCTGGGCACTCCTTTGGGTATCTCCCATTAAGTGCCCTTAGACACAGAGAGTGGAAACTATCTAACAGGCATTCCCCTTGTTGGTCTCCTCTTTGTGTTGGGTACATTTTCCTGAGCGTACACTGCTTCAGTTTCATTAGAAGAGTGCCTCAAGTTCAGGTTAAAATCAACCGTTAACGGGAAACATTCTTTTATGCATCTGAGTGTTAGTAGAGCTATTGATTGTAGAAGTTCCCTGATATTTTCCTTGTTTTTGGGCTGGATTATGTATACATGTATGATTATCAGGGGAACAACTGCGCCTCCTAGATACCAGTTTGTCAATGTAGATAGCTTGTAGTGTTTCATTATCTATATTAATGTTATTTTTAAGTTTTGATCCAATTGAATGAATATTGGTAGCCCACTTTAGCTCTGCTTTTGCCTGGGCCTTTTTTTGCGTGTTTATGATAAGCCTCAAATCCTGATATTTGGGAGTCCGAAACGCTCCAAGTTTCCTGGAATCAGAGGATGTTGAATGTCCTACAATGTATTTTAAAATATCTTCATCCGGTATTAATCTTGTTAGATCACCTAAGTTCCAAGAGCATATTCTTTCCAAAGGGTGTGGAGTAGGGCTAAATTCTTTTCATGCCGGACTCCGATTGTTCAATATAGCGGGTTGCCAATGGCATTCCTCATGTATTAAGGTTGAGGGTATTTCAGAGACCAATCTTCAAACTGGATCGAAGTCAAGGCCGATCTTATCTGCAGGTTGCCCTAAGGTTGATTATGCATGGTTTTTTGAAGTAAGGATCTGGGTGTACCTGTTGATTTGGTTTATTTATGCCGATCCCCCAATGAATGAAGATTGATTTAAAAAAAAAAAATGAAATGTTTGCTACACCAGTTGAACACCATGTGACCAAAGTTGCTTCCGTGTTACGCGATACTTCTGATGAAATAAATTCTATTGACATCGATGTTGTGTGGTGCATGAGGCAGCAGCGTGTGGAGCAGAGGCCATGGTTGAGGGAACGTAGGGTCACAGCATGGTAGCGGGAGGCTGGTGGAGAACCAGGTTTCCTGCCACTAGGCGCGCTCCAGGCATAGATGGGCTTGCCTTTGACCTGCGCATGTAGGCTGTGGCAACCATTAACTAGGTCCAGGGAGGGGAGAGGAGAGATGTCACTTCCTGTGCAGATGAATGAAGGGGAATCCAGTGATGTCACTTCCCATGCAGATGGATGATGGGAAATCCAGCTGTGTCACTTCCTGTGCCGATGGATGATGGAAATTACTCCTCTTGCTTGGCATCTTCTTTTAAAAACAGTATTGGTGGAAAACCAGTGATGTCACTTCCTGTGCAGATGGATGATGTGAAATCCAGTGATGTCACAGAGCTTATTTGGGGTACCTTGTTCAGCATGTCCTTTCTGTCACTGTGCAGGACAGTCTCAAGGTTGCTGGGGAAGGTTGCCCCTATTAACCCTGCTCCAGATGCCACAGTCAGATAAGAAATGTGCAACCTGCCATTAACACAGTTAATTTCCTAATTGTGAAACATTATCTCCTTCACCTATCAAAGTAGGAGATCATTTTGAATATGAAGTAGAAGAAATAGGTGCTTTTCAAATTTTTCAGCATAAGCTTACATTTTTGGCCACTGGAAGGGTTACAGAGTTGCTAATCGAACCTGTTAAACTGCCACTCATCTCCGTGCTGATGCTCTTATAAGAATTTTTTTTATTGGTAATCCATGAGTCATAATTGTATTGTATTGTATTGTAATTGCATTTATATAGCGCTTACTACCCCTGACGAGGCGTTGAAGCGCTTTTTTGGCGAGTAGCACGCTACTCCGGAACCCATACAGGATTAGTGTTGAATTAGTATAGTGAAACATGAAAGTAATTTGAGTGGTGGATATGTTAGTCAGTTATTTGTATAGAGAAGGGTAGCGGAGGGATAGAAGAGGGAAAAAAGGTTTGCATTTATATAGTGCTTGCTACCCCTGATGAGGTGTTGAAGCACTTTTTTCGGCGAGTAGCATGCTACTCTGGAACCCATAAAGGATTAGTGGTGAATTAGTATAGTGGCATATAAAATTTGAAACAATCTGGTGTGCTAATTATAACGTTTTGGGCTATTCGAATATGCTTCTTTTAATGTGAATGTATTTTAATTGAGTTTTTAAATTTTATCTGTGGTGTAGTGTTAACCCAAAATATAAATGTGTCCCTTTTTTGTAAAATACTTTTATGGCCAGAACGTGGCCGAATAAAGTTTTAATTGATTTGATTTGATTTGAGAAGTGGACATGTTAGTCTGTTATTTTAATTGAAAAGGATAGTGGAGGGATAGAAGAGTGAAGGATTTAGACCTTTTTTTTTTTGGAGGTCATAGCAGTAGTGGGAGGCTTGGGATGAGTGAAAAAAGGGATGTGGAGGGGAAGAGTCAGAGGGAAGAGTTCAGAAAGGCTTGTTTTGGGGGATCGGTATAGAAAAAGAGGTGTCAGATGATGCAAGGAGGGGTAGAGTAGGGGAGAGTCTATAAAGGGTTATTTGGGGATCATAGTAGTAGTATGGGGTTGGGATGAATGAGAGAGTGGAGGTAGTCGATATATTGATAGAAGTATAGGGTGAGAAATAGGGTAGTGCATTGGAAAGAGTAGTAGACAGAGGTTTGAGACGAGTCAGAGAGTTGAGGTAGAAGATATATTGAGAGAGGCATAGGGTGAGAAATAGGGTAGTGCATTGGATATGCTGAATTAGAAGAAAGTAATAAATATATAGATCCATAAGTACATGGAAAGTATATAGATGCTTAAAGGAAGTAAGTATATGTAGATTAAATATATTGATAGAGGTATAGGGTGAGAAATAGGGTAGTGCGTTGAATATGCTTTTTTGGGGAGAAAGTAATAAATATATAGATCCAAGTACATGAAAGGTATATAGATGCATAAAGGAAGGAAGTATTTGTAGATTAAAGATGCATTAGATAAACTCTGGTTTTCAAGTGCTGTACTTAATTATTTTTTTAAACATAATTATTCTACATGTCTGTACAAAGCAATACACATATATAGGTACATATCTATAGTACAAATAAATGCTTATATACAGAGGAATATGCTGTATATTTCTGTTTGCTTATGGTGCTTATGTGGGGAAGAGCCAATTCTTGAGTAGTGATCTTATGTTGGGGGTTAAAGAGTTCTATAGTTTGGCAGCTTGAACAGAGTAGGATGTGCCACCCATGTTTTTTTTTCTTGTATCTTGGGATTTTGAGGCGAGTTGCCACTCTACAGTAGACCCTCTGAGCATCGGACAGTTCCCGTTCTGAAATGTGATTGGCTGCCAACTATTCAACCAGGAAGTGTTGGCAGCCATCATGGGACTCTGCTTCAGCTGAGTCCCAGAAAAAACATTTTGAAAAAAAAGAAAAGGGGGCAGGGTAGGAATACCCTGACCCCCTAGCTCTGGGACCCCAACAAAGTCAAAAGGCATTTTTCTTTTATCTTTTGCCATAAATCGCAGCGGATCTGTGACTCCAGTGAAATAAAAATCCATTCATTCTGTGCTTTTTACAATAATGTACAATTAAATCAAAATGGAAAACAAATGATAAATTGTACAAAACCGCTCAAATATCTCAAATTAACTCATTTGATGCATGTCGGTGTTGCGTGCGGTCTACTCCTTCAATTCATGAAAAGCACGACAGGTCCCAGTATGCACAATACATTGTATTTAACTAAAATGATGTATTTGTATTTTACTTCACTGTGATGTCACCCAGTGGTTCGTTAAAACATAGTCTGTTCACAATATTCTTTAGGTTGTGATTGGTTGCACGATATATTCTCTAAAGGCGATTGAACCTTGAGAAAGGCTGCAAAGCAGAAACGCGCTGTCCCCAACATCGCAATAAACTTGTTATTATCACCGTAAGGAGTGTCTCTGATGACTTTTCTTTATAATTTAACAATTAACACGGGTGCCGCAGCCAGTCTTCTGGCACCAGCGCAACCCTGTGGATGTGGCCGGCAATTTGTGGACTTGCTTGAAGGATATTATATATACAGTATTTGAGTGAGATTTAACAATGGCATCATTAAAAGCTGGAAGCGATAAGATGATTACAAATAGGGGTGGCAAGAATATGCTTGGAATTATGTGTTTACTCTCAACCGGGTAGTTTTGAAAGAAGTTTACAGGTCACATTCGGCAGCTATGTATTGTATAATGAGAACTATGGGACAAATTACTAAATGTTGGCGGTCTGGAAAATGGCACTTATTTACATATATTTAAATGGCAATTTGATTGATAAAGGCTTCCAATTGGACGTGCCCTTAATGGTACTGAGAGAATGTTTTCGGATGAATGCTCTGAGGACACCTGTACCTCAGAGTAGCAATATATAGCAGCTGGGGAGATGGGGTTTAACAGTTAATGATAAGTTATGAATTAAGTAACAAGAAAATCCATAATTCTGGTTAGCTCTGCAAACCACAACTCACAGACCTGTCTTGATACCTAGTCAAACTGCAGATTTACTCACCTTTAAAGTATTCCCGGAATCATACTGGATCCAGAAAGCTTTAGAGCAGTACTCCTGTGCGCCTGCAGGTGACGTACAGCTCCACACACATTCTTCTACGTCAAAAAGCGATGAGCGGAGCCGCATACAGCGCCACTTAAGCATGCTGACATCAGTCAATTTCTTAGGCTGCCCAGAGCTGTGCCTATTGTCAGACTGGCATAACCAGTGCAAATCTCTAGAGTGGGATCTGCTAGATAGAAAAAAGAACCCAGTTCACAAAACAGAGAGGTGGGAGCGTCGGTAAGGAACTTGTAGTTATGTAGCGTTTCCACCAGAAAGAGCGTTACAGAAGATAAGTAACTTCTTCTGATGGATACTTCTAACCGCATATTCCTCAGCTTGTGAATGGATAACAAAAGCAGTACTTCTCGAGGAAGTAGGTCTGAGAACGGACTCAAACAAAGAAGTTCTGTAGGACAGAGGGGGCAAAAAGCCCATCCTGATGGACTGGTAAGGAGGTAGTGTTTCGGGACTGTGTGAGCAGATGACCATGAAGCTGCTAGACAAATCTGCAGAAAAGGTACTCGGCATGCCAACGCAGAGGTAGCAGCTTTAGATCTGGTGAAATGAACCCATAGGACTTTCAGAGGATGCTTCTTGCTTAGCAGATCTGAATGCAGAACACCATCAATCGACAGATCTGTTTCTACACTGCCTTACCCATCTAAGCGCTTCAACACTCCATCAGAGGTAGCATGCGCTATATAAAAGCAAACCTTTCCCCCTTCTATCCCTCCACTATCCTTCTGAATCCAAATAACTGACTAACATATCCACCACTCAAATTACTTTCATATTTCACTATACTAATTCACCACTAATCCTTTATGGTTTCCGGAGTAGCATGCTACTCGCCGAAAAAGCACTCCGGCACCTCTTCAGGGGTAAGTTAGCGCTAAATAAATGCAATTACAATACAATCTTTGCCTCACAACACCTCACAAAAAGCTGATCATCCATTTCATGTTCTTTGATGTGATCAATGCAAGTGCTCTCTTGGGGTCCAAACGATGGAGTTTCTCTACAACTTGAGCGATGAGGCAGACCAAAGAAAGACAGAAGGATAAAAGCTTACCTGACGTTAAAGTGGTGCCACTTTTAGAAGAAAAGAAGCTCGATACTCAACACCAAATTATTGAGAAAGAACGTGGCATAAGGTGGGTGGACAGAAAGAGCATGAGACACTGTTCCATGTCGAGCGGACATCTTGGCAATGAGAAAGGATAAGTTACTTACCTGTAACCCTTGTTCTCTTCCAGGTCAAAGATATAAGCACTGAATAGTCCCACCCACGTGCGGGGACCCCGGAGCATATACAAAAATACACATATATATGCATGTTCAGCCAAATAAACATGTACGCAGTAACTTCAAACATACATATATACATGTATATACATAAACATGCAGCCCAACATCACCCACACAGGCCAAGACGCCAAAACTGCATTGGATTTCTCATTCAAAACAAAACAACCCTATACTGCATCTATGCAACAACGAACATGCCCTCCTCCAGCGTTCCAACACAGTCCCCCCACCCTCAAAGAAAAAGGCAAGCAACAGCAGGCAACCAGCCCACAGGCTGCACAGACAAAACCACAACAGCAACAATACTGACACCATGCCTCCAAGACATCCAAGAGCTCCCCGCTCCCACCACGCACCACAGGCGACAGTTAGGTCAGGTCTCCTCTACAGTGTACTAACATGTAGGAATCATGAAGCAATACAAGAGGCTACCATACCAAAGATATTCGTCCGGGGAGGTGGGCAGGTTGCTTAAGACTTTGATGAGTATACCCCTGGAAGAGAACTAGGATTACAGGTAAGTAACTTATCCTTCTCTTCCAGGGGAAACTCATCAATAGTCATAAGCACTGAATAGAACAGCAAGCCCATAATCAGGGCCACTGGAATTATGCGATTGTGCTGCCGCAGCCTTCTTCGCATAAATATGGGTCTGCCATATTTACTACATAAGCCATCATCTGCGGCATAATCTGCAGATTTTAACAAAAATACAAATTTTGTTTCTAGTTCAAAAGTTACTAAAATCATAGCAACATGTGTTCCCGCGCAGTGAAAGGCTATTTGCAAAGTTTAACTGGTCACCTTTCTGTTGCTTATTGCTATGTTTGGGTGTTAAACTGGAACTAATGAAGTGTAGCCTATGCCCAGACAGAGTTAACAAGTGTAAAAATGACAAAGTAATGAAATAAAACTATCAGAAAATGTGCCGCATTACGTCGCATAATTTGGCTTTTCTTGCTGCATAATTTAGTCAACCCTGCTGCATAATTTGATCTTTTCCTGCCACATAATTCCAGTGGCCCATGTCATAACAACTACTTTTGTTTGAGTATTTTTGCAGACGTCGCCAACCTTAGCATACTTTCTGAATAGGGTGAGGGATGAGAATATACTGTTAAAGTTCGCCTTACCCTTTGGGGCTGACTGGGTATTGCTGCCAAAGCTGTTGGCATCTCTGCTCCATGGCTACATGCCCCCTCTACACTGCCAGGTTTTTGCAGGCATGGTGGCGATGGAGAAATTTTGCCTCAGTGGCGTCGCAGGGTTTCCATTGTGCAGGAAAGCAGTGGAAGTCAAGAGGAGAGTGGGAGCATCTTCAATGTCTTGTGAACAAGTACTGTTTTGACTGCTGTCCGCTCTCAGGTTCACATTGGGAGGCAGGAGATTGTTTTAAGGTTTCTTTTTTTTAATGTTTGTTCTGTATGTTGAAGGAAGTGCTTCTTCCTAACTTTTTATTTTTATAATGTGTTTTTTGACCCTTAGTGACCAAAGTGGAAAATATGTTGTTAACTTACTGAAGTTAAAAAGAACTTCTCATTCTAATATAGTGGGCAATTACTTATGAGTATATTCAGGAAGTTTCTTTGGAAACCTCGTCACAATGCTTCATATAGCAATCCATGTCACATGCAATGCCGTCTTGTACAACATTCTCTTGTTCTATCTCTTATGATTATTCTTGACTCAATAGTATTCTTGTTGCTAGTTTTTTTTAGCTTTTAATTTTTTCTCTGCACCACAAGCCATCTGTATTTTTCTCAAATATTATTCTTTCTGCTCCATTTGGTGTTTGAGAACTGGCAGGGTGGAGTCAGGGAAGAGTTGCCTTTGTCATCCTGCTTGGACAATTCCAACAAGGTATGAGCCATCCCTTATCATGGGCTACAATATTACAGAAGCTGGGAGTAGGGCTCCTGTGCAGGACAAACCAGAGGTAAGCTGTATGTAAAGAAGCCCAAACACTCCAAAGGGTTGATGTATGTCTTCTTTATTTATGTTCAATAATCACTTCAGCCAACAGCTCTATCTCCTTCCCAGCCTCTCTTCACATCCCCTTTACATTCCGCTCCCCGGGTTTTGGAACCTTATTACATGTCTCATGAGATAGCAACTTGTCACAGCATGAGGTGTACGATAAAGTAAATACCACACTGTACCCTCACAGAAGAGTGTTATTGAAAGTCACAAGATAACATTTTTGTGGTATGTGATGAACTTAGAAGGCGTAGACAGCAAAACATAGTACAGTAGATACTACTTTTGTTGGAACTGCCATTCAGGTGAACCCCCATCTTAGATGATATGTTCCAGCAATTGTGGGAAATTTGTATTGTTGATGAAACACTGCATGGTGAAAAACAGGTAACCAAAATAGTGAGTTTAATAATGTAGAAATTAAATGCAATGAACAGGATACAGGAGATTGGATCAGGGATTGATCCACGCTGTCTATCTGCATCTGGCTCTAATAATAGTACAGACATTCTGCTTGTATATGCAGGGTTACACCTCGAGTGATTATTGTACTTTGCAAAGTTTGAATACAAAAAGAGCTTGTGGTTGCAAATGGTGAAAGGTTACGCTAGTTACATGAGCCAAATGTGGCAGAAAATGTCAACACAAAAATATTAATGTCAGGGAAAGGTGCCTGGTATTTGTGCAATGCAAACTGTTGGATGGTTGTTAGTATTTTGTTGACTTTGTCAGCAAGAAGATTAAATGAATGGAACAGAGACAAAAGTCAAGAATTTTTGTTGCATTTTCAAAAAAGCCTATGTGTGCATGTGTTTTTAAGTGGGAATAACAGTGAAACAGACACAAATGGCCATTATTGTGCAAATGTATTTATTTTCTGATCAGATAAAACTAACTCCAGCAACACACTACCATAGCAGCAAGTTTAAACCGATGAATGTGCTCGGGTGATAAGTGCAGTGGCGGCTCCTCGAGGGAGTGCTGCGGGGCGGTGGGCGGGGGAGTGGCAGGGTGGGGGTAGTAAACTCCAGCATACGGCCGAATGGAGTTAAGTAGATAAATAAATGAATAAAACGAATTACAATGCGCGCGCTGCATCGCCAAATGGCGATGCAGCGCGCGCAATGTAATTCGTTTTATTCATTTATTTATCTACTTAACTCCTTTCGGCCGTATGCCAGAGTTTACTACCCCCCCCCCACCCTGCCCCTCCCCCGCCCCGCCCCACCGCAGCACTCCCTCGAGGAGCCGCCACTGGATAAGTGAATAAAACTGTGTCTTTATGACACATAATAGTATCCAAACACTATGCACATCCTAAACAAAGAGGCAATAAATCAGCAATTAAAATGTCGTCCTGCCAGCAAAATGCATACATGGAAGAACACACACTAAATCTGTTGTGTCTGCAGTCTAACAAAAGAATTATTTGATGCACCATCCTCAAAACCTATTGAGAAAACAAATGGAACAATGGAACTATTCACACAATACCATGGTCTTAATAGATACTCCATCCAAGCAATGGCAAACCATGAAAAACACATCAAAGCCAATGGCTGAAAGAGGCTGATCGACAACTCACTCTGTCCCTGTGTTTCTTACTTTATTGTACTTTCAGGAAGAATTGATGAAATTAGGTAGTTATACAGCTAAAGGTGTCTACAAGAAGACCTAACATTTGTACTTCTCTTCATGATAGTGGTGTTAGTGCACTGTTGTGGTTTGTAGGGCTGAAGGTTTCCCTTTTCCCATCTATGGAAAAAGTTCTATCATTTTGGAACAGAGATCTTCAAACTGGGGGGCGGCCCCCTTTGGAGGGGCCTTAAGTGATCTCAGGGGGGCGCCAGTCTCTCGCCCAGAGAAGCATCATGCTTTGTTTTGAGTGTTAAAAAAATGAGCGGCAGTAAGCCACTTTGTAATGGGCCATCACTATCAACTTTTGTCATTTATATCCTGACTGGGAGCATCTGTAACAAGCATTGGCATAGCCAATAGGTCTCGCCTTTGGGACATTATAAGTGTTTAGCCATGCAACAGTCGATGTTGCACCAAGGATATTGTGCTGCATAATTAAATACTTATAAGGTCCCACAGGCGAGACCTATTGGCTATGCCAATGCTTGTTTACTTTTGTTTCCTCGCCAAACATAAGCAGTATTTGTTTTAAATAACAGTGTTTGAGGCTTCCTGCCCCTGGGGATTTTTCATGGAACTTTGTGGCTTTTAATGATATTCAGGGTCTCTGTTGTTTTACTATTTATTGTGGTATTATTTTATGTTGCCTTTTTGTTGTATTGTATCATGATTCTCTTTGTTTCGCTTCTTGGCGCTGTTTTCACAGTTCGTAGCATTCGTGCCTGTTTGTGCCTTTTCTGAATTAAGGACCCTCCAATGTTCACACCCACAAGACACTAGGGTGTGTAAGAAGTTAATCTGTTGTTTTCAGTGAATAGCGATTTTTCTTTCAGAAACACATTGCTAGTTACAATTTGAAAAACGAATTCTTTCCAAATTTCAAACTTGAGCTGAATCTTCCACCAACAAAAGAAAGAACGGGGGCTTATTAACTGGGGAATTAAAGAAAGCTACATCTGTGTCCATCTCAGTAACTTGAGCCAGTAACAGAAGAGGAGTGGTACAAAGTCATCTTAGACAATGAAATGCATCCATTTCTGCCTTAGGACCTCTCCTAAATTCTGACCTACGAACCACCCTTCAAAACTAGAAACTAGCATTAGAAAATGACAACTCACAGTGCCATCAAAACGCATCATCAAATGGTTTTGGCAACAATGGCAAAAAACGCGAGTGGTGACGCGAGTTGTGCGCACGTTCGCGCGCGACGAGAAAAAGTGCTGTGCACGTCGCGCGCGCTTGTGCACGTAACCGCACGCTGGTGGCCGCTTTCGGAGCATGGCTCAGCGAGACCTAAAAAGTCCAAAGAAGCACCAAAATACTGGTGGGTGGCACACTACGGAAATCACAGAAATGCAGTTTACACATATAAGCCACGCCCATGTTTACATAGGCTACGCCCCTTTTAAAGACCACCCCTTTTTTATCCCACTTAAAGCCCTGCCTCCAACAATGCACCAGATAAAAGAAGCAAAATGTCGATGACCAGAAACTTTGAATTGGTTATCGGGGCAGGGGATTGACAGCCCCCGGTTTTAACGCTGGTTACCTTGTAGTAGTCGTAGAGTAGGCCCAGGGCAGCAGCACTATCTTCATCCCCATTAATACTCATCATGGCTTCGGTGGCGGCCGTCAGGGGGTTCTTGAGAAAGGACTTCCAGGCTTCATCCTCACTGGAGTAGGAGCGTCTCTGCGGGTAGAGGGCATCATTCTGCAGCACCAACACCGGCCTTTTGCTTTCCATATTAAAAAAATAAATAAAATAAAATAAATGTGTGTGGCAGGAATGCAAAACGCAATAGGTTTAACGGAGTTTACAAACAAGCAGTGCCTAAAGTTAATCAGTCTGAGTTTGCAGAGTAAATATTGGTTTTCTGTTTCACCGCATAGTCAACATATCTTTAATGAGATAGTATCGATGAAAGCGCAGGCTGCATCTTTTACAGACTGTTGACATGGCAGCCAGTGCTGCGAGATTCAGGACCAAATACAGGTGCTTTACGCAGCGCTGAAGTGAAACCGCAGGCGTAGCTTTCAATGGTGCCAGTGGCACCATGGCCCAGGGAGTGGGAGTGGGAACAGCCTGTCCGGCTCGAGCCCCTTTCCTTGCTTGGGGCCCATATTCCTTGCTTGCAGCAGGGCCCATGATACCCAAGATAAGCCATTGAGTGAAACTAACTCATTCCAGTGCCGCTCAAATATTACAATCCACCGAAACAATGAAATATGCTTTTACTTCAAACCAGAAACTACACTGTCAGTGATGTACTGGTTAATAAGCAAACTGGGACGTCTTCCTAGCAAGCCAATGCCTGCCAATCAATCACAGGCCCAACCTGACCCCTGACTGGCTCTGCTCCAGCCCCACCAGCCTTTCTAAGCCTCATGGCTAATACCATGTTTCCAATTTTCTGCTCAAGCAAGCCGCAAGCCCTCACTGACAATGCATATTCACAGCAGTATTTCTGTAGGCAAAGATCCCACTGATAACAGTGGTGCACAAAGACAATACACCTGTTAGAGGTTTTGCATCAACTGGCTACAAACTATAACATTCTATGGCTAAATCAGGGGCGAAGCCATCAAAAGTGCGGGTCCGGTGGCACTGGAGCCCAGGAAAGTGAGGGGCCATCTGGACCCCAATTACGTCTGTATTTTACTATCAAACTGTGACAAAGAGGACCCATTTCCCTTGGTTCTGTGAGAGTTCATATCAACCTTGCTGCACCACGAGCCTAAATACTAAAAACCCAGTCTCGTTTATCCAAAAATACCTTATCCAGTTAAAGCACCACGCGCAGCAGTGCTCGCTGAACCAGAAGGTCAGGGGTTTGAAGGTCAAGCGGCCTGCTTGACCTCCGAGCCTTCTGCCCAACCTCCCAACGACTTGTTCACCTGTAAGGCAGGTTTACCCAGTACCTAACCTTTTGACAGTCATTTTATCAACTTCATAAGGATGAATGGTCGGACGAGAGAATTCAGTTCATGGTGCACGCTTTATAAATGGGTGGTGTTGCAACTACGTTTTTCTTAGCGCTAAGATGCCTTCTTGGCGAACGGTGTGGTCTACATGCCTCCCACTAACATAACGTGAATAACAAAATCATGTTAGAAATATAGTACTGGTTTCCTTGTAGTGGACATGTTCTACGGAGTCTGTAACTCCATGTGCAGAATGGGTGCGTAGCCAAAACGGGAAGATAAACCGAGTCAAGGCAAGCACAGCATTGAGCGCTAAAAGGAAAAGGAAATTAAGCGCGTGAGCACAACAAGTCTGTGCCTCGACAGCTGGCCACGGGGCAGGCCTTTTGTATACATCGACTTTACTTTTATGTTAAAAGCAAAATAAAAGGGGAGCAAATGTCTCCTGGCAGTGAAAAACATGCCTCACAATGTATTAAGATCACTGCGTAAACATGAGTACTTTGAGGAAATTACCTAGTTGTAGTGAAATAAAGCGTGGCAAAGAAATGTGCTTTGAACTGTAGCTAAACAGTGACTTCAACGTGTGCTTTGTTCAGGCAACCAATTAAAAAGTTCAACAAAGCTGTATGGTTTAAGACACGGGACTGCGCGAGGGTGGGGGGGGAGGGGGTCAACAGAGATAAATAATCTGCAGCCCCCAAGTCCCTGCCATCAAAACGCGGAGCGCCATTCTGTGTTTTTTAAAGTCGAAATAAAAGACTATTGAAAGTGCAGTGTATTCAGGAAAGCCCATCCTCTGAGCACTGCCAGGACTCAGAGCTCAGAGCTCAGAAACAAAACAAACAAGCACTGAAACACAAGTGCGGCCCCGCGCCGTGAAAGTGAAACAGTACTCCGGGTGGAGGGGTGGGGGAGTGCGATTCCCTTGCGGGAGCGAGCGGCGCCAGGAGCGATAATTGCTACCATATGGCGCCGCTCGCTCCCGCAAGTGGACTCGCCAAACGTGCACGGGTTGCCATTGAAGGCAATGGAACGCGTGCACGTTTTTGGCTGAAAAGCCGAATCCATTACAAAAGGTCTTTTTGCCTATGCAGCGCATGCGCGCTGCGTAGGCGAGACCTAAAAATGGGTAACAGAGCTGAATAGCAATGGTTAAATATGTTTGAACATATTTAAACATTGCTAATTTAGCAGCATAAGTGTAAACAAATAGAGGGAGGCCTGAGGATTTTTTTTTTTTACAGGGGTGGCAAAGCCTTTAGAAGTTTGAAGACCACTGTTTTAGAATATAATGATGAGTTCTACTTTGTTTAGGTATATCATTTGATGCTGAAGTTTTTCTACTTTGTTTAACTCTCAAATAAAACGTTTTTACAGAACCCCATAGTCACAGAAGGAGATTGAAATGCTGAGTTTGTAGTGTTGTTTGCAGCAAACGTATCTTTTCAGCAGGTGAAAGTGAACCCACTGTTATAGCTTATAGAACAGAGGCCCTTAACCTTTTGAATTCTATGGATCCTCACAAAATCACTACTGGAAGTCCTGGCCTAAGCAATTTCTACTAATTGAACCTCAAAATAATACACAAAATACAGACACAAGTATACATCATACAAATTCACAAAATATACAACAAAAAAGAATATACAAAAAATAGCAATTTTTTTTTAATGGTAAGGTTGGAGCTTTTCAAATGTTGGTTTTATCACTGAAAAACAAAGTGATATTCTAGACTCTAGCATATCACTGTCTTTTTGCTTGTAATGCATATTGTACGTTTGTTGGTGCATACTAGTACATCGATTGAGGCTACCATTCGTCAATAGTAGATTCTGTTTGTAATACTAGCACTCAGTGGTGGCAGGTACAGAACGGGGGTAGCGGGCGGGAGGGTGAAAAAAAGAATACAACACCTCTGCATGACCGCCGTCTCTCTTCGGTCGTCTCTCCTCCGCTTCTCTTCTTGACTCCTGGAAGCAGGAAGCACAAGGCTCCCATAAGCCAATCATGACACTGCTATCACCCTCATGAAAGCAGAGTCGTGACTGGTCTAAGCGGCCTGGATTGGCGCACAGAGAGATACTGGGAGCCTGTGCATGTTCTCCACCCAGGCTGTGCAATACAGCCAGGTGGAGAACATGCAAAGTGCACATGACTGTTTAGCTGGCCCAAGACGGTCATGCGCACTTAAGTGCTCTACCCCCGCTCTAACAGCCCAGTCCTGCCCAGTCCTAACTTGGCTCGTACTGAATAATAAAATGATAATAGCATTGCGTTATTATCATTTTATTTTTCCTTTTTTTCACTGCTAAAAAGCAGTGGGGCGACGCTCCTCTGTCTTAGCGGAGGAGCCGCCACTGCTAACCTGAAACAAGCTAATGATACCAACTTAATTTTTATCCCACAATTTCAAATTCCTTCACATTTCTAGATTGGTTTAAACTGTTAAATTGTATATTTTGCTTGTTAAGTATATATACGTAATTAATATGCTAATATTTAATTTGCTAAAAAGCCAAGGACCCCCTGAGTAGGTGTCTCAGACTCGGACACTTTTATAGATTGACGCAGGTGCAGTAACCCACTGTGTTAGCTTGAAGGCTGATATGATCGTGCTCAACCTTGCCGAGGGCGGCAATAACCATTGTAAGCCTTCCCTCTGGAGGTTCCTATCACTTGACCTTGTATCTTGCCTTGCCGTCTGCAGCTCACTGTAATTCACCTGATATCAGCGACTATCGATGATTAGTCATGCTTTCTTATGGAAATGGATATTCTCACCTCTGTTACGAGATGTTAATCAGCAGTTATCAACCACAGACCCAGATTATTCATGGACTTTGCATCTGCCTAATCCCTGCTGCCAGAACACATTCAGAGCCGGTGATCACTGGCCCTGCTCCTGTCTTAATGCTCCTGTCTGTACCGACTGCTTATTAAGTAGTTCAGTTTACCCGATCTGTATTCAGCCATAGCCAAAGCAGTAACATGCATGGACGTCATTTAGGGGTCACCAGGGGTTGCAGCTGCGACCCCCGGCTTGTCCCTTGCGATCCCTGGCACTGCCTTTGCGACCCCTTTGCATCAGAGGTGGAAAAATCAGTGGCAGGAACACAGTGGCAGCTCGTCCTTATGGACATGGTCTGGGGCTCCACTCTTTGTTTTCTCTCAATTTTGTATTACACTAATAGTGAGTAATGTTCCATTATTCACTATTAGCGTAATAAAAAACGGAGTACAATCAGCAGGACTATGAGCAGTTGAGGTAAGTCAAAAAATTATTTTAAATGTTTGTTGTGTGTGTGCTTGTGGGCGAGTGTGCTTACGCTCGAGTTTGTGTTAGTGTGAATGTGTGTGTATGTGTAGGCATGTGTGTGAGTGAAACTGAAATTCAATGGATGTGTGATGTCACTTCAGCTACCTCTGGCATTTTGGTGAACTGACGTTCATGGTCACATAGCTGTGCATACAGCGCACACCCACCCGACCTGCCCCATGGAGATTCAAAACCATCTGTAATATTATTATTCAAGTCTCTTGTGTTCATTGGCATTGTATCATATGTTTAAATAGTTTATTGTCACAAATATGACTATGCTGGATTGGGAATCGATATTTAAAGATTAGGCATTGACACTGCTCAGTTCAGCGCCTCTGCTTTCTTTGAACACATTAGTTTGAAAGACTCGAGCCCCGGATATTCAAGCCTGTGGCCTGCACCTTACACGGTGACCTCAGGCGCTGCGGCTTCAACCCACTGAGATATTCTGCCTGCTCACCTGTCAGGGGGCGGGAGGGTGACCGGAAGAGCCCCGTTCCCAGCACAGCTCTGATTGAACACCAGTAATCCCCTGAAAGTGGCTGTTGCTGGCGCCTAAACGGATTAAAATCATAAGAGCATTGAAGGATCCTGGACTGGCGAGCTTTAAATACTCCAGAGAAATCCACTCTCTCTTTCGCAGAGTCTGGGGTCTGGGCAGGGACCTGGCTGGCACACTGAGCGCGAAAGGAGATCCCGATTGAGAACCTGAGAGAAATAGAGAGGCAGAGATTGGGAGGGGTTGCAGAGGGAAAGACAAAAAGCGAGAGAAAGAGTCAAAGGAAAGAGAGCGAAATAGAAATGAAGAGAGAAGAGTGTGAAGCCAGAGGGTGTAAGAAAGGAAAGGATTAGGAAAAGGATAGGAGCGTTGGGAGAGAGCAACCCAAGAGGGAAAGAGAGGCCACTGAGACTTTACAATCCCACTCCACAGCAGCATCTCTGCTCTCAATGACGCGCTCCAAGCAGGGCTCACGTTCTGTTTCATGTCACGCGTAAATTGCTAATCCAGATCTTTATTCTTTGCATTCTGGTACTTCCATGTTTGTGCTTCCCATTACAAATGCAACACCACGAGTCCCTGAATACAAAGGAAATCAAAACTGGATCATTTACTCACACCTGACGCGGGGGAAACCTGAGATCTCTGCAGAGTAGTGCACAGGCAGTTTGAAGGAGGGGCGCAGACAGGAATAGCACGCAGAGCAAGGCCAGATTGTCAACTATGTGATCTTGGCCTTTAGGAAAACGAAACAGGCTTCCTCATACACAGCCCAAGATAGGAGCAGGCAAGAAACTGCTACTATCAAGATGGCAGGTTCGCTCACAGGATCGCGGATGAACACACAATTTGCATTCTGATCGGGAAAAAACCAAGATGGCAGAAAAGACAGCCGAATACTAGTCAGATTGTGATCCCATCTAAAAGGCAAAATAATCGATGTTGCTAGGGTTCGTCGACGTTGAGAAGCACCAGTGTGTTTTACGAGAAAACAGCATCACCTATGGAACTGTTACCTGTGAATCTGTAAAGCTCTGTGTACTGGTCTGATGTTTCTATGCATGCTTGGGCTGAGAATGCAGGTAAGGGGATGATACAGTGGCGTGATGTGTCTATGTAAGCGTGGGCTGACCAGGCATGCTGTGGAAAGCTGAGTGTGGATGCTTAGAAACTGTGATAATGCATGGAATGCTGGTGTCTGTGCTGTGGAAACCGGGAGGTTGCTTACAGGTTGAAGGAGAATGGAGCACTATCAGGATGTGGCTGTCACCTAAGGGCCTAACATGAAATACATAATTTACTTCCTACCTGAATGGCTTCAGACTCTTGTATGAAGACCCTACTCGCCAACTACAACATTTTGGCTACGGGTTGCTTAAAGGACCTTCGTGGCGATGTAGCATGTCTTTGGCGGCATTTGGGGGCCGGTCCCGACAGAGGAGCAGACCTGTGTAGACATAGTGAAAGACCCGTGATCAGGAATAGATAGTCTAGTAACAATCACCCTCAAATCCACCAGCGAGTGGTGTCAGCATTGCCTCTGAGCAGGAGGAGCCCAGTGAGGGGGGTGAGCAAGGACAAGGAGGAAAGGACAAGTAGCCAGCTGAGTGGAGTCTCAACTGTGGGGATGCCTCCTACTGAAGAGGCCAAAGCATAAAGTCTTGAAAGGCGGGCACGGACTCGGGCACGCCGCCAGTATGGCGGTCGCGCCGGTCCCCCACATCCATTGGAGGCTGGGCGCGCCGCGCACAATGGTGATGTAGTGCCCTGGCCTCCCCAAAGACCTCCGGTGATTGGCTATCGGATGCGTGAACCGGAAGCACTTACAAGTGCTTCCGGGTCGCGCGTCCGAGCAACGTCGGGCATGCCGGCCTGAACCGGTTTGCCCGACTCTTCATTATAAAAGGCTGGGGAGCGGAACGAACGGTCTCTCTTTTCGCCGCTCCCCAGCCTGCAGAGCATAACAACAGGTCAGGGCCTCAGTCGGAGGCCCCAATGATTCTTTTTCTTTTTTGTCTTTGTTACTGCAGGTCGGGATCGAGGTGCGGCCGAAAGGAGCTCCCGCAGGAGTCAGCTATTCAGGCTGTTACGAGCGTCGGGAGAGTGCGGGCAAGGCGCCCCTTTTTCTTCTTTTATCTCCCTGCAGGTGCTGCACCAGGGAACAGGGCATTCAGGCATCAGAAAAGCGGGGGAGAGTTCGGGAGCAGTTTCTCTGCATACCTTGTCCCTCTGCAGGCGGCGTGAGCAAAGTTACACAGCGGACACGCTCCAGTCGCGTTTTTCCTGTGAAGGGGCAGCGATACATTTGTGGGCATTTGGCCGCCAAAGGACACAGGACTTTTGTTGGGGCAGCACCGGCAGGCTTGCATTTCCACCGCTTCTGGGAGCCAGGCGGGTTAGAGATTACTCACCCGACCCACTAGACTAGCTGGTGGGCGTGGCTCTGGTTGCGTGGGTGCTGGTGGCCGGCCGGGGGCTGCTGCATCTCAAGGTAAGGGTCTGGGCAGTGTTCCAGACCAGAGCACAGTGGGGTTTTGCCCTTTATTAGCCAGTTCTTTATTCTGGTAATAATACAGGGTTTACAGTGCATTTTGGGGCTTGTTTGGCAGGTGCTTAAGTTCGTGCTCAGGGTACCTGCGCAGTTGGGAGCAGTGCATTTGAGTGTGTACTAGAAATGGCCCCTAAGGTTAAGTGGAACGAGCAGCGTTCACGCATGGATACTTTCATGGAGACGATGATGCGAAAAATGGGAGCAATGGAGTCCATGATGAAGAAAGTTGAAGACATGGCCCAGGCTTTAGCCGAGTTACGGGATAAGGTGGATGGGCATGAGGGGGCAGAGGATAGGCCCAGGCGAGCAGGGGTAGCCCCTAAGGCAGCTTTTCCCCCAGTGCCCAAGAGAAGTAGACCTAAGAAAGGTGGGGCACCTCACCTCATGGAGCGGACGGGTTGGATGGGGTTACAGTGCCAGCCTCTGAGGGGGTGGTGCCTCAGGCGGTGGATCCCGTACCGGTCCCAAGAGCAAATGAGGGGGCAGGGGGTCCAGCGGGGGGTCAGCCAGGTGCACGGGTCCCACTCTTCCCACTGACGTGCAGCCAGGAGCAGCGGGGGGCACATGCCCCACCTGTCCCTTTGTCGGGGGGGCCATCAGGAATCACACCAGCCCAGCCTGACTTGGTATCTAGTCTGGCAGCAGTATTCCCCTGGTTAGAGAAAGTGGGTAACTGGTCCCCAGCGGCGGGAGTGTCGGGGAGCGGGGAGAATGCAGTGGAGAAGGCCAGACAGATAGTGGCAAAACTGGATGGGGTTAAGCCTAGAGACGGGCCGGCAGTACCGGCAGGGGGTGCAATGCCTGGGAATATGGTGCCAACAGGGGGTGTAGGAGTTCCGCCCCCAGTAACAACGCCATTGGATGCAGGAGCAACAAAACCAGCGGAGTCAGCAGCAACAGGTATGCCACGGACTTTGCCACCTTTGGGTTTAAGTGAGATACGCTCACCCAGGGAACAACTAGGGCGGCATTTGTCTCAGGAAACAAAAGAAAAAATTTGGAAAGGCAGTTACGTGAATATGTTTTCCCTGTTACTAAATGAGGCGGAAAGGGAGGAGGCCAAAAAGAACAAGGAATAGATACATCCAAGAGAGTGGGCTAATATGTTGTTGAAGTATAGGGTCAAGGAGAATTTGGTGAACTGGATCAAGGGTTTTACTATTTTCATGTCAATCATGTGTGAGCGTTTCCCAGGGCTTGGCTCAGAGATGGCTTGTTATCAAAACAGAATTACCTGTGCACATGATAAATATGGTGGTAATGGATGGAAGGACTATGACAAAGAATTTAGGAGAGCTAAGGCATCTGATCCGGCCCTCGGCTGGAATCAGGACGACATGATCATTCACCTAACACATCTAAGAGAAGGGCCCCTAGACAATTCCCGGGGTCAGTCGCAAGACACCTATCGGGGTCAGTCCTTTCGTTCAGGCCCCCCAGGTAATTCGGGGGTGGGGGGAAAAGTAAGGGGGCGTGTTGGGATTTTAATAGGCGCTCGTGTACCAGAGCAGCAGGCACATGTAAATTCAAACACGCATGTTCAATCTGTGGCAACTCCTCACACCCGGAGTCCAAATGCTTTAAGAAAACAAAGGACAGGGGAGGCAAGAAGCAGGATTGAGAGTGTGTCCCTCGATAAGGCCAGGTCTCCCATTATAACAAGTGCTTTGATACCATGGTTAAACAGTTACAATTGTTCCAAATCTGCTAGAATTTTATTGGAAGGTTTCAGGGACGGCTTCAGGATCCCCGCACCTGGCTACATTGGGGTGTCTCATTGCCAGAATCAGCTATCTGTCAGGGCCAATGAAGGGGTTGTGGCAGAAAAAATTGAGAAAGAGGTTCGGCTGGGCAGAGTAGCAGGCCCATTCGATGATCTTCCAATGCAAGATTTTGTCTGCTCCCCATAGGGGGTGGTTCCCAAGAAAGAGCAAGGGGAATTCCGATTGATTCATAATCTTTCGGCCCCCAGAGGCCAGTCCCTGAATGATGCCATTGATGATGACTTATGCAGTGTCAGGTACACCTCTTTTGATCAAGCAGTTGAGATGCTTAGGGGGTTGGGGCAGGGCACATTGTTGGCCAAATCAGATATTGAGTCAGCTTTCCGCTTACTGCCGGCACACCCGCTGAATTTTCATCTGTTGGGTTTCCAATTCAAAGGGAAGTATTACGTGGACAAGTGTATGCCTATGGGATGTTCAGTTTCTTGCGCCTGTTTCGAGAAGTTCAGCTCTTTCTTGGAATGGGTTTTCAGGCAAGCAACGGGGCACCAGTGGGTATTACACTACCTAGATGACTTCCTTTTCTTGGGAGCACCAGGATCACAAGATTGCAGGTGGGCATTGCAGCAGTTCTGTGCACTCATGCGAGACTTTGGCGTGCCTTTGGCGCAAGGCAAGACAGTGGGGCCAAGCACTGAGATTGAATTCCTGGGAATAGAGTTGGATTCAGTGCAGGGTGTGTCACGACTGCCTCCAGAAAAAATCACAGCGTTTGGGGCTGCCTTACAGCATTGCTTGACAAAAGAGAAGGTTACATTACATCAGCTGCAGCAGGTTGTGGGGCAATTAAACTTTGCGTTAAGGATAATTCCAATGGCACGACCTTTCTCCCGCACCATCGCACAAGCTATGTCAGGACTCAGGGAGAAACATCACCACACCAGACTGTCCAGTGAGGTCAGGCAGGATATGCAAATCTGGAAGTCATTCCTGCGTGACTTCAACGGTAGGGTGGTGTGGCCCAGTCCTCCCAGGTCCAGCCCAGAGATAGGGTTGATGACTGACGCAGCAGGTAGCGAGGGTTTTGGCGCCATTCTAGGTCCAGCATGGGTGGCCCAACGCTGGCCAGCATGGTGGGTGGACACGGGGCTTACAAGCAACATAAGCTTCCTTGAGCTGTTCCCCATCTTGGTGGCATTGTCCATCTGGCCAGGACAACTGAGGAACCAATCTGTGGTATTCTGGTCAGACAACATGGCTGTCGTGGAATGTATCAATAACCAAACTGCAAAATGTAAGATGATCTTGCGGCTTCTAAAGGAGATAATACTGCTGTGCATGAGGATGAATCTGCTGTTTAGAGCCAAACATGTGCCGGGAGTATTGAATTATGCCGCTGATGCGCTCTCTCGCTTTAAGATGCAGGTGTTCAGGTCCCATCATCCAGAAGCGGCAGAGAAACCAACGCCTTTCCCAGAACAGCTTTGGCAGCTTGGTGCCCCCAGTTATCGGACCTCGTGGCAGCTAGCCTAGCACCCAGGACCAGGAGGGCATACGAAGGGGCGTTTGGGGCTTACTGCTATTTCTTGGGGGACAGTTGGGAGGAGATATGGCATGACACTGGGTCAGTTGTTTCCTATTTGAGAACTATGAGAGATGAGGGGCGCTCAGTGGCATCAGCAAGGCGACATATTGCAGCCATTTCCTTTTTTACGAAAGCAAGGGGTAAGGGGGATCCTACCGGCACTTTTATAGTGCGGAAAGCTTTAAAAGGGTGGCAAAGCCTACAGGGGGCGCAGCTGGACGTAAGAAGACCCATAGGGATACAGACATTGGCCACATTGATGGATGCCCTCCACCAAGTGTGTAATTCTGCTGGGGAAACAATTTTGTTTCAAGCCGCTTTCTGTTTAGCCTTCTACGGCGCTTTCAGGATAGGGGAACTAGTAGCAAAAAACAAAATGGACTGGCAGGGGGGGCTTCAGTTGGGGCATGTACAGATTCAGGGGGACTCATTATGGATAACAATACCCAGGTCCAAAACTGATCAGGAAGGCAGAGGGGAAGGGGTAGTCTTGCATAGGGCAGAAGGAAGCGCTTGCTGCCCCATCGCCAGGCTGGAAAAATTCCTGGCGCACCGTCCAAAGGATGCGGGGGGGCCATTACTGGTTCAGGCAGATGGGACCCCGCTCACTATTTTCCAGTTTAGGAGGGTCATGGGTATAGCCATCCAGAAAGCCGGTTTAGATCCAGGCAGTTTTGGGACCCACTCCTTTAGGATAGGGGCTGCCACTGAAGCGGTGGCCAGGGGGTTTACTGGAAGTGAGGTGCAGCGGATTGGTAGGTGGTCCTCAGATTGTTATAAACGCTATGTGCGCCTACACATGCTCTAAAAGTTGCAAGGAAGATGCACTGACGGTTGGTTTTCTTCATGGTTTTGTTTTGCAGTTTCTACGCCCTGTCTCGCAGGGGGGAGGCTTGCATCGGTTCATCGTCCCTCAAGGGTTGCCACATCCTGTCAGGCAGGAGGACAACAGGCAGCAATTCTTCACCACATAGCGCACGCTATGGACCGGGTTCACGCCTGGGAGCACGCAGGACAGGATGTGTGGATAATTGGTCATTCGTACGTAAAGAGGTTGCATAAGTTCTTTTGTACAGGTACCTACGAGGTTAGGGCACAACAGGCAGGTGTAAAAATCTCTTTTTACAGGCAGGGTGGTCTGCGTTTTAACCAATTCAGGGATTTGGTGACACGTGCGCTGGGCCAAAACCAGGGACCCCCTGCGGTTTGTATCTTGCATTTAGGGGGTAACGACCTGGTGCACTTGGGTAGGAGGGGGGTAATAGAGACCCTGCTTACTGAAGTGGGGTGGTTGGCAAAGAGATGCCCCGAGGAACTGATAGTGTGGTCACACATGATTCCTAGATTCCAGTGGAGGGGAGGTGAGTCTGTGTGGGCCTTGAATCATTCAGTGAAGAGGATTAACAACAAAATGGAGAAATTATTCAGACCCCGAAGCTTAGGTCAATAGGGCATGGGTGCATCCGAGGTGAGCAGTTTTTTCTGCAGGATGGCGTACACCTCTCAAGTTGAGGTAATCAGGTATTCATGGAGAATATACTGGCATGGTTAGAAAGAGCAAGGAGCAGAGCATGACCTTCTGGTAGGCAGAGGGGGGAGGCCAGATAGTTGGGCAACTATACTGGCCTGTGGCGGTAAGGTCATGATTGGTGAGCATAGTTTTCGGTCCTTAGCGGGCATCACCATTGTCAAATGGGGACGCCCGAGGGGGAGACAGAGGGTCTCTCATGGAACTCCAGGGGCAGATACAGCCGGCAGGCTGTAAGGGTGCGGGGGGAAGGGAAGTCTCGCTTCCAGTAGGCTCGTTGGCCAATCCCCGCACGCGCATGCGCTCAAGGGCGCAAGGACGCATAACTGCAGCGGCCCCTTTATGGAGTTAATGTTTGAGGGCGCAGGGGGGGGCCCAGGGGAGGTATCCATCCAGTAAGCTGGGCCCCCTGCCCATGATCACTCCGGTAGGAGGTTGGGACCTAGCTTGATCTGAATCTGGGGCCGCCTGTCATTGACCTTGCCGTAGGCTCTAACAGGGATACGCAGAAAGACAATATCTTCATCGCTTAGCTTACGATAGGAATGGCTATGGATTTGAAGCATGTTAAGGTTAGCCAATTGACATCTTGTACCTATCAATGTATTGGACTTTCTGCGTATTGTGTACATAATGTAAATAATATTGATTTTAATGTTTGATTATGTTATGTAATAAAATACGGCCGGGGTCTTACGACCCCTAATCCAAACAGTGTGGTGTTTGAATTGTTTGCCTTGGGGGAAAGGGGGGCGGTGAGCCTCACGGGAGCCGGGAGCCGGGAGGGTCCCCACCCCAAGGGTCCTAGATTAAAAGAGGAGGGGGATTAGGCAGTACCAGACCATATTGAAAGGCAGGCACGGACTCGGGCATGCCGCCAGTATGGCGGTCGCGCCGGTCCCCCGCATCCATAGGAGGCTGGGCGCGCCGCGCCACAATGGTGACGTAGCGCCCGGCCTCCCTAAGACCTCCGGTGATTGGCTATCGGATGCGTGAACCGGAAGCACTTACAAGTGCTTCCGGGTCGCGCGTCCAGCAACGTCGCGGGCACGCCGGCCTGAACCGGTTTGCCCGACTCTTCATTATAAAAGGCTGGGGAGCGGAATGAACGGTCTCTCTTTCGCAGCTCCCCAGCCTGCAGAGCATAACAACGGGTCAGGGCCTCAGTCGGAGGCCCCAACGATTCTTTTTCCCCACCCACCATCTCCTAAGGCAGGCAAAATTTGGTAGTTAGCATGTTTTTCCATTTCAGGACGAGTAATGTTATTAAGTCTATTGATTAATGAGTTGTCGGAATGTTTGAATAAAAGTGTTTTCTTAACAAACCTGTGTTTCACTTTTTCAGGAAAGTTTTATTGTCGTATTTTGTATGTGTTTCCCTTGGTCAGGCGGTAAGGTCATGATTGGTGAGCATAGTTTTCGGTCCTTAGCGGGCATCACCATTGTTAAATGGGGACGCCCGAGGGGGAGACAGAGGGTCTCTCATGGAACTCCAGGGGCAGATACAGCCGGTAGGCTGTAAGGGCGCGGGGAAGGGAAGTCTCGCTTTCAGTAGGCTGGTTGGCCAATCTCGCTCGCGCATGCGCTCAAGGGCGCAAGGACGCATAACTGCAGCGGCCCCTTTATGGAGTTAATGTTTGAGGGCGTAGGGGGGGCCCGGGGGAGGTATCCATCCGGTAAGCTGGGCCCCATGCGCATGCCCCCCCCCTGGAAGAAGATTGGGACCTAGCTTGATTTGGATCTGAGGCCGCCTGTCATTGACCTTGCCGTAGGCTCTAACAGGGGTACGCAGAAAGAGAATATCTTCATCGCTTAGCTTACGATAGGAATGGCTATGGATTTGAAGCATGTTAAGGTTAGCCAATTGACATCTTGTACCTATCAATGTATTGGACTTTCTGCGTATTGTGTACATAATGTAAATAATATTGATTTTAATGTTTGATTATGTTATGTAATAAAATACGGCCGGGGTCTTACGACCCCTAATCCAAACAGTGTGGTGTTTGAATTGTTTGCCTTGGGGGAAAGGGGGGCGGTGAGCCTCACGGGAGCCGGGAGCCGGGAGGGTCCCCACCCCAAGGGTCCTAGATTAAAAGAGGAGGGGGATTAGGCAGTACCAGACCATATTGAAAGGCAGGCACGGACTCGGGCATGCCGCCAGTATGGCGGTCGCGCCGGTCCCCCGCATCCATAGGAGGCTGGGCGCGCCGCGCACAATGGTGACGTAGCGCCCCGGCCTCCCCTAAGACCTCCGGTGATTGGCTATCGGATGCGTGAACCGGAAGCACTTACAAGTGCTTCCGGGTCGCGCGTCCGAGCAACGTCGGGCACGCCGGCCTGAACCGGTTTGCCCGACTCTTCATTATAAAAGGCTGGGGAGCGGAATGAACGGTCTCTCTTTTCGCAGCTCCCCAGCCTGCAGAGCATAACAACGGGTCAGGGCCTCAGTCGGAGGCCCCAACGATTCTTTTTCCCCACCCACCATCTCCTAAGGCAGGCAAAATTTGGTAGTTAGCATGTTTTTCCATTTCAGGACGAGTAATGTTATTAAGTCTATTGATTAATGAGTTGTCGGAATGTTTGAATAAAAGTGTTTTCTTAACAAACCTGTGTTTCACTTTTCAGGAAAGTTTTATTGTCGTATTTTGTATGTGTTTCCCTTGGTCAGGCGGTAAGGTCATGATTGGTGAGCATAGTTTTCGGTCCTTAGCGGGCATCACCATTGTTAAATGGGGACGCCCGAGGGGGAGACAGAGGGTCTCTCATGGAACTCCAGGGGCAGATACAGCCGGTAGGCTGTAAGGGCGCGGGGGAAGGGAAGTCTCGCTTTCAGTAGGCTGGTTGGCCAATCCCCGCTCGCGCATGCGCTCAAGGGCGCAAGGACGCATAACTGCAGCGGCCCCTTTATGGAGTTAATGTTTGAGGGCGTAGGGGGGGCCCGGGGGAGGTATCCATCCGGTAAGCTGGGCCCCATGCGCATGCCCCCCCCCTGGAAGAAGATTGGGACCTAGCTTGATTTGGATCTGAGGCCGCCTGTCATTGACCTTGCCGTAGGCTCTAACAGGGGTACGCAGAAAGAGAATATCTTCATCGCTTAGCTTACGATAGGAATGGCTATGTATTAGAAGCATGTTAAGGTTAGCCAATTAACATCTTGTACCTATCAATGCATTGGACTTTCTGCGTATTGTGTACATAATGTAAATAATATTGATTTTAATGTTTGATTATTTTATGTAATAAAATACGGCCGGGGTCTTACGACCCCTAATCCAAACTGTGTGGTGTTTGAATTGTTTGCCTTGGGGGAAAGGAGGGCGGTGAGCCTCACGGGAGCCGGGAGGGTCCCCACCCCAAGGGTCCTAGATTAAAAGAGGAGGGGGATTAGGCAGTACCAGACCATATGTAATATGAGACAGTAGATGAAGCAGCAAATGTTTAATGCTGCGAACGGTTAACAGAAGTATTGATCTCTTACAACACATAATTGTAGGAGTTCGCTGCAGGGAAATCTTTGTAGCAAGTGCACAATCATCTGGAGTCCTGCGAGAGGGTCACCTAAGGAACCTCGGAGCGGGTGCTGGGTGTCCAAATTAAATGGCGCTCAGTGTGTGTAAAGAGAAAATCAATATGTGCCTACAGAGGCTGCACTTTTGAAGGCATATATTGCAGAGTTACCAGCGGAGATGACGGGTACTTTGTATCAGGTACGGCACCAGCTAGTAGCAGCCTCTCAAATCCAGTTTGATGAGTCAACCATAGATTAAAGTGGGTGTGGCAGAGGTCATGGAATGTAAGAAAAGACAGCTCCACTTTGTAAACATCATCATGACAGAAGTAGAGGTATGTTGGAACGGGCACTTTCTGGTTGGCTGAGGCAATCCCCCAGCCATGCTGAACCTACCCATCCCGTCAGGGGCGGTCGATTACACACACTGTGTGACCTGCGCTCACCCTTGGGTAGCTTGGCACTGAGCAGTCAGGCTTACCACAGAGGTAATGTGTAAAGGATTGGCACAGCACACACTCACGATAAATAACTGGAGCATTACAAAGGAGACTTCACACATGATGTATATAAATAACGTTTATATTCAACAAACACTTAATAATCAACATAACATGAACACCATGTCTGTCTGGGCATAAATCACATTGGGAATTTTTTCTAGCAGTACTTGGCCCAGTCGGGTTCGAAGAAAATCAGTGTGAGGGATCACAAGAAAACCCAGATAGAAGCCCCCGACTTACCTCGGTTTTCGCCGTCTTTTTGGGATTCCGACGGCTCTGACAGGACCTGGAAGAGGAAAAGACCTATCATCAAAACACTATAGAAGGACTATCCTTCTTTCACACAGGCGGAGAGGGAGGATAGCCAGAAAGGGAGCCAATAAACGCCACAGGAGGGAGGAGAAAAGGAAACCCTTGGAGACATGAACGTCGTCGGAGAAAGAGGGAGGAGCAAAGCAAACCAGGAAGGCGCCGAAGAGGAGAGGTCCGGTGGAGAATCGCAGGAGGACCCAGAGGATACAGGAGAAACCTACCGGTACCAGCCCAGAGCAGAAGACGCCAAACCCGAGGGGAGTCCAGACGAGTGGAGCGAGGAGGGGAGGCCGCCCACAGAAGATGTGAACGAGCCGCCACAACTCAGAAGAGTTGCGGCAGAGGCGGTGCGTGACACAGGAGCAGGAGGGGTGGAATTGGAGAGTCAAGGGAGGTCGACAGGGCAGTTGTAAACTTGTTACTTTCCCTGTGCTTATTGTTTTTATTTATTTTATTTGTTTTACGTAGCGGAGGCACGGAATAAGGGACTACCACACGACAAACCTTTAATGAGCTCGGGTTTCTTTAAAACAACAGTAGAATTCAGGCTCATCTTTATTTTTTTTTAAACGGCATGTGTTCTTCGCTCACAGTGGGGGTGATGCTTATGTAGGAAAAGAGGGTGTCCCTGCCACCTGAATAAACACTTAGAGTATGGCGATAATCACTCCAAGTACCCCTAGGAAGGGATAGAAACAGTCTCCCTAGCATTATAAAAAGAACCCAGTCACACCCTGGTTTGTTCTGAGGAACCAAGAAACAAACCAAGGAATAGAGGGCGCACTACAGGAAACATATAATAAGGAAAAGCCCAATCTTTTTTGTTTTTTCTCTTCTCTTTTGGGTCATTTATTATTTCCCCTCCTTTTCTTCTTTATCACCCAGGTGTGGTGAAGGTACCTGTCCTTGCCCTTCGTGGGAAGACATACATACTTACCGTCTCCTTCTTCTTTTGCCTTCGAATCTCCATGGGGCCCCTCTGCCGACGAAGCAGAAGATCTGGAAGAGATAAAGAAGAAGTAGGACATCAAAGAAGGATTTCTTTTGATTAAATAACCCCCTCTGCTTTATCCTGTTCATATTATATTGTATTTTACTTATTTGCAAATAAAATCTCTTTTAAACTTAAAAATAACCTCCTCTGCTTGACCTGTGAATAAACTCACACCAACATTAACCATATACAGCCTCCTCACTTCTTTTTCCTCCCATCCATCCCACAATCAGTAATATGCACACTTGGGAAAGATTAAATCCTACAACCCACCCCAAGAGCACCCTCATGCAGTGCAA
Organism: Calotriton arnoldi; assembly: GCA_963921515.1. Lineage (NCBI taxonomy): Eukaryota > Metazoa > Chordata > Amphibia > Caudata > Salamandridae > Calotriton > Calotriton arnoldi. Next base: position 5,134,596 of record CAWUFW010000148.1, on the reverse strand, counting down.
TACATTGTCCACCCCCAGGCCCACCCCACAATGATTACAAGTAAACACCACACAGTTAGACGGAGCACCCCGGCTCACAACGATATTAGAAATATGTACATGACAAATTATACCACTTTTTAGCAGCACCGCGGGCCGAGGTCGAGCAGGGGAAACCAATGTCAAACTTAAGGGTTTCTTGACATGAAATCAACATATTAGGCAAACCGCTGACCAGTGTCGTTAATCACAGGCGGTTTACCTATGGGCACATACACACATACACACACACTCACTCACTCACACTCATTCTGTGCCACTACGCGGTGTCACAACTATCAGTCAGGTCCAAACAGAACATGCTCACACGGGAACACACGCAGCACCTTAATGCGATGCCACTGATACCCAGAAGGTCAATTGGTAATACGCTGCAGACACTGTGGCCCCAAGCCTCCCTCCACTTTACTCCGTCTATCCCCCACCCCCACTGATTGGAGACACCTCGTCCTCCCCCCAGGCACTAGGCCGCACGCAGCCAAAGTAGTGAGTGTCCCCGGAAAGCAAGTGGGAGCAAAGTCAATTAGGAGGCAAAAAGGGTTTGGCAGCCACTCGAGAAGTTCACCCAGCGGAGCAGGAATGGGCTGGGGGCAATAGTCGGTCACACTAAAGGGATCCACAAGGGCCATTCGGCACCAGCCCAGTTCCACCAAACATAGGGAAGTCACACAGTCTCTCGACCTGCTTCTGACTGCACTTGGGAGCGTTCCTCCAGCACAGGTAATCACTCTTACCACAGAGGTCTAGCCAGGCAATACTACCTGGCACCACAATGTTGATGGTGAAGGCCCGGTTAGGAGAGGCTAGTTGGTCCGCCGCTCTGGAGGGCCAGAGAGGGTATAATCGTGGTATGAAGAACGAAGCAGGGGGGCCTCTCGAAAGGCGAAGGCACCCTGTCAGGTATACGTCGATCAGAGTCCAGGCACTCCGGGCAAAACATCAGGTGCGTGATGATACGGTCGCACCAGACCATTTTGGTCACACAATGAAGAGTTAAAAACCAGCACCTCCCTGGATAGGAGGCAGAAGCGTCCAGTGCATGGTGATATTGGTTGTACTAGACAATCCTGGCACAACGTCTGGTGCATGATTATATGTGTCCCACCAGGCCGGTCCAGTCACATGCACAAAGAAGAGTTGCAAATGCTGTACCTCCCTGGAAATGAGGCACAAGTCAGGTGCACGGGGATAGTGGTTGCACCAGACAGATACGGTCACACACATAGGCACAAATTCAGCAATGCCTCACGAGGTAGAATGAAGCACTCTTATGGTTACGCCCACACTTCTGAGGGTCGCGACCAGTGAATCGGACACCTTACGCAATGAGCATGCAGTCGGCATGTCGCACAAGAGAGATGCGGAATGATCAACGAAGCGGGTCACATGGGTCCCGCAACCGATGAATCCGCTCACCACCCACAAGACGCTTATGCGTGCCAAGGTACCCACGATGAAGGGGTCACAGGCCTTAGTCGGGGACCAAACCTCGAGGCTCAGCACCAGGGGATCCGGTCTCCAGTCACAATACTGAGATTGAAGCTCACACCTCGCCACCAGTTGAAATCTCGTAGACAATGTGGGCACTTGAGAGGGCAACACTCTCCAGGTATCACAGGCAGATGGTATGGGTCCCTCATAGGAGATCTTTGATGTCCCTGAGATCTCCGGGAGAACAGGGGGCTTGCGCAATAACCCTTGGAGAGCACACTTCAGGGTGTCACACTGCAGCAGGTAGTTGGCCCAGGCAAGCCACTATTCAGGAAGGGCACGCAGTCCCTTTCAATGGCAGTAATCCTCCTTGTGCACAACAGAGTCCTCTGGCAATGTGCACCACGTAGAGCAGGTTCTCTGGTCCTACATCCCAACAAGCGTATCTCCCCCCTTGCTGAAGTGCAGCACCAGTAGTTATCCTTTGAAGTCGGGGTGGTTCAAGGAGTAACCTAAATTTCAGTCCTGTCTGCCATGGGGCCGATCTTAATCTATACTGGGACCATGATCTGGCTCCCAGAGGCCAAGTGTCAAAACCTCCTTCTCCAGTCTCTCCAGTCAGTCTGCAAATGACAGAGGTCTGTCATTCCATTTGCATGCCTAGAATTTTATGGCTGTCGCTGGGGAATCCCCTGATGTGCTGATGTGCTTCCCCCAACCTCCAGCGTGGACTGGAGCAAGGCACAAAGGCACACAACAGAATGTTAGAGCAGCGAAATGCCCATGTTCTAGTAGTGGCATTTCTATGCGAATCATGACAAAGCCACCTTTACCACTGGAAAGGGGATATCACTGTGAATCCAATGATATAAAACATGTTAAGGCTGCGCCACTGCAATCCATTGTTGCAGCCCAATGTATCAGTCTGCCATGGCAGGCTGGACACGTAGTCAGAGGAACCATCGGTGCCAGTGTGCCCATCAACTGGCAATGGCAAGCTGGATACAGGCTGAGCACACTCTCGGGGCCTCACGCACATCCAGTCTGCGCTGGTTGGTGGCCCACATATTTCAGAAATACCAGCATTGCAACACACACCCCAGTCTTCAATGGCAGACTGGACACGTATTTGGAAATGGCAGGCTGTCCAACTGTTCAGAACGCTAGCGGGGTAACACACACACCAGCCTGCAATGGCAGGCAGGACACAGGTTCTACATCATCACATGTGTCAGTGCGCACACCGGCCCGCAATGGCAGGCTGGGCACCGGGGTACCACCCCTCTAGGTTCAAGTGCGCACACACACACCCCAGTCTGCACTAGCAGCCCAGACCTATGTTTAGTACCCTCGGATTCGCACCCCTTTCTACCGTGTGTAGGAAGGGCGCATGCACTTTCATGCTTCCCTGACATCAGCCCCACCCTTGGGAGAACTGACCCCCTATGTAGGGAAAACCCACATGGGGGTTCGTCCCTACCCTGGCAGTGCACCCGTAGGTGTACCTTCCCAGTCCTTCCCCTACCTTGGTGGTAGGGAGCAGCCCTCTCAGGGTTGGCCACTGAGTGGGCCAGGCCCATCTGAGTATGAGACATTTTCAATAGGCTCTTCTGGAGGGGCAGCACCATCCATGCTGCATCCCCCCCCCCCCATTAGTCCTTGTCACCCCTGCCCGGGGTATGTGGTGTACCCTTTCACCGGGCGCTTACAGGTAGACACCTAAGCCAATCAAGTTAGCACCCTGGCATGCCATGTGTGGGCAGGGCGCCCGCACTTTCCCACTACAGTACAGTGGGGATGTGCCCAAAATCCTGAGGTCAGGAAAAGAGATTGGCAAAAACCGGGTGGACAAAAAGCAAAACGTTTTGGGGAAATCCCCCTAAGACCCTAAGAAGGCCATGTCCAACGAGGGAGTACTAGGAAGTAGAGTCATTCAGCAAAATAATGGGCATGGATGAGGGACTGCTAACAAACACAAGGGAGGACTATGGAGCGGAATACTTTAAGCTTGGGGGACGCAATGATTTTTAATGTTTGTTTTTGGCTGATGCATTTGTTTATCTTTACAGTTTTGGGGCATTTCCAGCTTTTGGGGAGAGTCGCCTCCATAGTTTTAAGTCATGTAGTATTGAACCATGTGCTGTGATACGTTGATGGTTGCAAGGTAGTTTGAGTCTGGGTGTCAGACTAGGGAAATTATATTTATTTCAAAACTGTGTATTGTACAATCACATACTGTTTGTGTGAAGTATTATGTGCAAGGGTGGGTAAGGGCAGTACCTGTCTTAAGGTGTATAGTATGGTGTTACCAGCATGTGCTCATGGGACACATGGGGTTTGATGTGCACCTGGGGCAAGAGCAGTACCTCAGTTGTTGGTGTTGCACAACTTTGGAAGTGTAGTATCCTGTTACATGGTGGAAGCGTAGGGAGGGTCTAGTGGTGTGAAGAAGTGTGGGACAGTAGTGCCCGATCATGTGAGGATGCATGGGGAGTACCCCATGGTGTGGGGAAGGGTAATACTCTGTCTCAAGAGGAAACAGTGGGAGTCTAATACCGGGTGTGTTGTGGCCTCAAGCCACAAGTCCGGCCTAAATGTGCTCTGGGATCAGCCATCACTGGGTATGAATGATAGTTTCAACAGGTGCATGGGACTGGAGACAGACTCAGTGTGAAGTATAATGTGTCTTTGTTTTCTGTTGTGTTTATCTCACCTACATATGTGCTCTGGACCAGTCTTCATTTTGTACAAATGGGAGGATTTGACAAATGTGTGGTACTGGAGACAGAGTACATGTGGATTGTCTTTTTTGTGCATATGATTGTATGCATGGGAATCTGACTGGCATTTGAATGTTGTGTTTTCAAACGTTTTAGTCTGACTGTCATCATTGTTGATTTGACCAGCATGTATGAGTGGGTTTTCAGCATGTTGAGGTGTGGGCTGCACTTTTCCTTGTGTGCGAGGGAATGTGATAAAGAGTATAGTCCTTGCTGGCTGTGTGCACTGCTTGTGAAAGATCTAGAAAGGTATGAGTTTTGATTGCTGCCTACTGAGCATTGTTGCATTGGCTTGGCGTTTGTCCTGTGTGGGTAAGGAAAGAGGATGATGTAGTAACATGGCATGTCTGTTTTGTCCAGTGTGTAAGGAAAGGGGATAGTGTTGTGGTGTGATGTGTCTATGTATGCAATGGTTGAATAGGAAGGAAAGGAAATGATGTAGCTGTGTGATGTAAGCATGAGCTGAGTAGGCATGCTGTAGAATGCTGTGAAAATGTGGAATGTTGGTGTCTGTTGAGGGAAGTAAAGAAGGTTATATTTGGAGGGAGAATGGATCTCTATCAGGCTGTGGCTGTATTCTAAAGGCATAACATGAAATAAAGAACCTACCCTCTACCTGAATGGTTCCAGACTCTTGTATGAAGACTCTACGTTCTAACTACAACACTTTGGCAAGCCATACCAATAAAGTATCATTGAATAGAATTGAAGGAGGAAAATGCAAAGAAGAGAGAACAAATACTTAAGTGGGGCAGAAAGTCCAACAGAGAGAAGACAAAGCGAAAAGGTGTAGGAAAAAGGACATAAACATAGAGAGAGAAGCAGAAGATAAGCTTGGTAATAGATGAAAGAGAAGACAGGAATAATATAAAAGGAAAATGAGAGATAAAGACAATTTAAAGATCAGAGATGAAGGGTGAGAGGGATATGTTAGAGGGGAGCAGAGACCAGAGGGAAAAATGAACAGTTAAAAGAAGGGAGAGGAATGAAATCTGAAAGATAAAATTATGGAGAACAGAAGCAATAGGGAAAACTGAGCAGTGTGTGAAGGGAAAGATACTTGAGGGAAACAGAAGAGAAAACTAGAAACAGATTGTAAGGGTGAGGGATTGAGCAGAGAGAATGATAGAAATGGTCACGGCAAGGAGACATATTTAAAAGAGAAAGATGGAAGATTTAGGACTGCTATGGGACAGAAGAGAAACCAATGAGGGGAAGAAGCATAGAAAAGAGATAAAAAGCAGGATGCTGTACATGGTGGGTCATAGGATATGTTGAAGAAGGAAGCATGCATTAAGACTTATCTGTAATTCACTATCACATCCCAACCATGACACACACTTTCAGGTGCACTGCTTTGTTAAAAAATCTGATGACTTCAATAGTTTATTACTAATTATCTATGCATCTTTCTTTATAGTTTAGTTTCTTTATTGACTATGCTAGCAGTGCTGAGCAGCTGGGAAATGTGAAGAATTGAACTGCAGAGTGATCTCCAGTTGGTGGAGTGGTTACCTCTCCAGGGAGGGCTGTTCACAGTCTAGTCATATAGTAGGTTAAGGCTGTGCCTAAGTTCTCCTGTTCACAAAGCTGAGAGCATTTAAGCACAGGCTATACTACCAGTATTAAGCTCTAGAAGAAACAGGCAAATTCCTGCTTTCATGGGAGGAGGTTTAATCAGTCATTAGAGCACTATCTCCGCTCATTCTTGATGGACAAACTATAACAATAGTACAAGTGGCCCCCACTTGCTGAATGCTTTTATAACAACTCTTCGCATAGAGCTTATGGATTCTCACCATTTCTACTGTACATATGGCTACCATCCATGATTTGGAACAACAACTCCAACAATTCATACATTCCTACGGTCTCCTCTCTACTTTGCCAGCTGCATAAAACCCAGAAAATGGCCATTAAGAACCTCCAAGTCGAGCTATAAGAAATTTGCTGACCGGCATAGACAGCCAAGTCCACTGTACCAATTACATGACAAGGTGTGACTATCCTCACAGAAACTAGTCATTCCGGATGCATCTTCTAAATTCCCCCCTCCATTTGAGTGCTTGTTTCAGGTCATTAAGTTGGTAAGAAACTTTGGCTTTCACCTGACAATCCCTAAAAAGTGGTTCATCCATCCTGTCTTTCATGTCTCTCGAGTTAAGACACTTCCACTTCCAGGTTCCTCTGCCTCCAATGATGGTAGAGTTTCAAGCGGATGGGACGCTGCATTCCTGTGTGTCTAGGTGTCTGTTGCAGTATTTGGTGATTAAAGAATAACATCTCTGATTGATCCTGGAAACCTGCGAGTATTGGTCACTCCTCTGCTTTTTGCCACATTTCATAACTGCTATCCTCATAAGCCTGGCCTTATCCAAAGGTGGTTGGTGGGCATTTTGGGAATGGGCACTGTCGAGCTTTCAGTCATTCAGCAGGAAGCTTATCGTATTGCAAGGGGTTCAGCGAAGGGATATTCAGGAACGGATCTAGAGGCCAGGTAGGTGACAGCTGGGGGGCGTCTAAGGGTGTGATTTAAGAGAATACAACAAGGTGGTTTCAAGGTCAGCCTTAGATATATACAGGGCACGAGGGGCAGGGTAGGATAACACTGCAGACCAGTATAGGCATCTCAGCCTGACAACAACAGCTGATGAGCTTTTACTGAGATGGTAGTTCAGCACAACTTGTTGACCCCAGACTTCCATTGGGTTTACTCTCTATCATGGTCACCGACTTCTCCAAGGTACAGTTTCCATGCTTTGACCAGGTAGCCTGCATGCTGGTGTACTGCCAATACAGATGCCTGTACCAGTAAGCCTAATTTTTGGGGATGATACAACCAGGAGTATGGCAGTGAAGCTCTGACATGTTGTAAGATTGGTCTAGTAATCGCCTCATTTGTTACCTCCTCAGAACCACATTTCACCAAAAGACATTACCCGAGTTACTGTTAACAGCACACATCCAACGAACCATTCTAGCATCCAGTATTGTAGCACATGTATGAGCCACCATTCAAAGCATAGCCACCACAAATACATGGCTCTGTCTCTTCCCTCCAACCCTTCTCCTTGTTCCCCACCTATCCACACAAAGATTGTATTCACACACGGACTGATTTAGAACTTGGCGGATGGGTTACTCCATCACAATGGTGACGGATATCCCATCTGCCGAAATATAAATCCCATTATATCCTATGGGCTTTATATTTCTGTGGATAGGATATCTGTCACATTTGTGATGGAGTAAGCTGTCCGCAAGTTCTAAATCAGGCCCTCAGTCTGTGTATCTAGAGATGGATGGATGCAGGTTTGCATCCATCTACCAAGTCTTCCTTCCTAGAATCACGTATGGGAAAAAGTGTGGGTAGCTTGATGGTAAACCTTATGAACAGCACACATTTCAGGAGAAAAAAAGGCAGGTGAGGGACTGGAGGGTGGTTAACAGGAAAGGAGTGACTGGATATGGAATTTTTCAGGAGAGGTAGTGCCACAGCATAGGTGAAGCATTGTGGATTTATGTTGGTGGCTAGAGATAGGGTGAACAATTGAGAGACATAAGGATTCAGGAGAAGCAAGACAGATAGTTCAAGGGTAGTTCAAGTCAGTAATGGTTAGCAGACTTAAATAAGGATATGAGCTAATTCGTGGAAGTAGTGAGGAAGGCTTGTCTGCATCAAACAGGAGTTTACGCAGGGGTTGGAAAACACCGACCCACTCATAGTCAGGGCCTTAAGTGTTTAGGATGAGATCAAAGAAATTTGATTAGCATCTGGTACCAGCAGGTTTTATGGTGAATGTCAGAGAATTGAGTGCCATGATTTTCGTCATCTACGGAGATGAATGCAGGGTGATATTCATGGTTGACTGGGATGAGAGCTTGCAATGCAAATGTATGCAGCAGATGGTGATAATCAAGAGAGACATATGAAGTGCTGTTGAGTAACCCAAAGAATTTGAAGCTGTGTAATTGGACATGGTCGCTGTGTAATTGAATCAGATAACTCGGGATAGAGTCAGAGTGAATTTTATGCTTAGAAATTAGGAAATAAGCATTGGCTGGAGAAGGGAGTATTTTACTTGTCAGGTGGATGAGAGCATGATCCTTGGGACGGGACTGAATATAATTTGACCTAGGTCAAGTGTGCCAATAAGTATCAGACTGAGAGGGTTGCCATTTAAGTGAGTGGAGGTGTTAGTGAGATGGAGACGAAAAAGCAGTTGTGAAAATACAGTGTTGTGACTGTTCTTAAAATTAAGATTTAGATTTCCAAGGATAATGAATGGACATGAGGCGCTATTTTTCAAGGGTAAAGTGAACGGCGTTGCCAAATAACTGAAAGGGGCCGGGTGGTCGATAGATGAAAACTACGTGAACTGCTGAAGGAAGTAGTGAAAGCAACAATCTGATATTCAAGAGAACATGGTGGAAGCTCAAATAATATGTCTGGGCTGGTATGAAGTAACTTGTTAATGAGAAGGTCAAACACCTTTAACTTTTTGCAATGTGTAAGGCAATTGTCAGAAGGTGATATGGCTGAATGTAGGCTTGGAAAACTACTTGAAGGGTCGATCGTAGTTGTCACGTGGTCCATGCGGCCATTGTCGTTTTCCCTATGTTAGCATGAGCCCGTTGCAGACTGTCTTCTGCTTTGCGCACGTTACTACACAAACCTATTTTGCTTTGTGCCAGGCTGCAACTTTCACATAGAACATGCTGTTGTTTTTGCGTTCTGTTCTTTCCTGGGATTTAGTCTGAACATTGCAGACAAGGTCAAACAACAAGCCCATTGTCATTCTGTTCTGGTCAGGCCCTAGCACCTAGACAAAACATCCAGTTGCAGCTGTTGTTTGGGAACATGTACTTTGGTCATATAGGTATACACGGATAGGTGACACACACTTGGAGAGGAATCTTTCCAGGGAGGGGAGCGTGACAGCACCTGTGATGTAGACTTCCATCTATAGACTGAGGTACGGGGTCTGCTGCTAACATCCAGAGATCTTCTAATATATAATCATTGTGCTTCTATAGAAGGGGAGGGAGGTTAGGCTACACTGTTGTATATAATGACAGCTCCTTTTATGATTTATGGACAACTTGCTATGCTGACCGTATTTGCGTTAGCCATTTTTCTACTTGTTGTGGCACGTATACTACAAACTAGAGCACAATAGTTAAAATAGACATTTTAAACTTTTCTCGTGTCTCTGTCAGATCTCATTGTGGACGAGTACAAGAGTGTGAGCGAAAGGTTGTGTCCTGCAACCGCAATGCCTGAGAGGGTCAGGAGTGATGTGTTCTGGGGTGTCTAATCACTTGGTCCTCTGTAAGTGAGTAGGAGGGCAAGTGAGACACTATAGCTAGTCGGTCCCCGGGCTCATGGGTACTCAGGTGGTGGAATGACTCAATCCCTGCCTACTAGGGTCCATGACCACAAGCATAGGCCTGTGTCTTCGCAGAAGCCTTGTAACATAGGCTTTATAACAACTCTAAAGTGGAGGAAGTGAGCAGGATTCGAAATGGCCTGTGTTAAGTGTTGTTTTTTGCACATTGGCCTCGCATTCCACATACATGGGGGATATTTTGTAAGTTTGCATCTTGACTTTAAAGTGGGAGTGCTTGTTGAGGCAAGGTAGCAAAATGAGATGACAGGGTAATGGTTTGTTAGTCCGACCAGCGGTGTGACACAGGCTCCAGCGGTCCCTGCGGTGCAGCAAGGACCTCACCTTTCGGAAGGTCTCCAATCAGCTCCAGGTTTATACATTGCTGTGAGAAATTGGAGGTTCAGGGCCCCTTCCCCACATTCTGCATGGAAACCCTATCATTTGGTGTTATGCCACTGTGAGAAAGTTGATTATTAGTTGGGGTGGTTGTAAGACCTCACCAAGTAATAACGTCTCTATTTTGTATCAGGTTCCAGTTAGGTCACTTTAATTTAAACGTTAGCTCAATTCTGGGTAGCTGTGCCACAGAGCAGTAAGGCTTAACACAAAACAAACTAATGTAAAGCATTTATCAGTATTCAAAAAAGTGAATCATTCAAAAACACTACTTAAATAAAAATCCCACTCCAATTTATAAAAAATAGTATACATTTTATTAAACAAATAGACACCAAAAAAACAAAAATCAGGTCAGGGGAACTGGAGATATGATTTGTAGAAGCTTTAACATTTTCTAGCACCAAAAAGCACGGGTATCTGGTCGCGCCAGACTAGGTCAAGGTCAAAAGTTAATTTCGACCGTGATGGACCGCAGATGGGATACAGGGGATCAGGTTAATTCCAGTGAAAACGTTTATCTTCTGACTTAGTCTCTTTTCTGGAGGAATTTTCTTGTCTGTGGGGCAGGTTCCTGGCTGCATCTGACAAAGGGTTTGAAGATGACCGCATACTGGTCGGCGTTGGTACCAGTGAAATCCTTTGGGACTTAGAAACTTTTCTGCAAGTCGAGCTGCTTTCAGCAGGGAAAACCAGCAAGTTAAATCCGACCGTCAATGCAATGTCAACAGCTGCAGTTTGGTGGTGGTCCCATGGTAGCCTCTGGTTCTTTCATGAAAAAGTTCCGAAAAAGTATCCAAGTGTCCACTTTTGAACTCTTGAGGGGGAGAGAGTACACTCCAACACCAGTCAAGGGTTCAGGACCTTTTGGGCCCCACTTGGTGAAGGTCTTTGAGACGCATGGAGATATGGGTATGGGGTGGGAGCTTGAAAGTGAGTCTGGCTTAAGTCTCCTGGTGGTGAGCTATCTGGTAATGCGGACATAGAGTGTATTCCTGTTGTCCAGCTTGCTGGTGATCAGGGCTTGTGAGACAGTTCTTCAGTTGTTCAAAAGGAGCCATCTGAAGATTTTTCTGAGGAATTTGAGGGTGCGGAAGCAGGAGGTGGTGCCCAAGTTGATTCTGTTGGTCCAGTGAGATTTGACTGTCAATTACTGTCCATGGGTTCATGGCTTGGTTAGACGGGTTGAATGTTGGTCCCAGTTTGGATGGCCACCAGGCTGCACTCCAGAGTGAGGTGTATTTCCCGAAGAGCACCATCTCATAGAGTCCCTTTTTCACATCAGTCACTGTTCTACCATTTACACTTTCACACAATCTCTATTCTCCGTTTGTTCTCAAACCTCGCTGGGCTGGGCTAGGCTAGGGTGCTGAGAAGGGGTGAGAGTAGTGGGTGGGGAAGTCTGGTATACATGTAGGACCAGCAGCTGCTCTTACATGCTCCGACTGCTGCAATGCTTGTTTTGGGGGAAGAGAGAGTCCCCTTGTTCTAGACATTAACTCCTGATAACATGCACAAAGGCCCAAGGGGTTTTAACCACTTCTCCTGATTGCTTTCAAGTTTAAACCAAATCTTGGTGAGGGAGAAGCCAGGAGATGTGTTTAAACTGTTAATGAATTCAGCAGGAGAGATTGGTTTCACAATTTTTGAGTACGCAGTTGGCTATCACACCACTTTTCTTTGGAACTTATAGTGATAAAAAAAAACATATAACTGGACAACCCTAATCCTACCACCAGGCATGTCATATTGATTTCACTCCAGTTTTTTTCCAAATGTGATCCTGTAAAATTGGTGGTGGTAAAGAGAGACTGGACAAGCAACAATGCTGGAGGGAAAGGGATGGAAGACTGGAGGAAGTGGGAGAGGGTACAGAGGCTGCAAATACATGCACTGTTGTGGAGTGCTTCATCAAAAAGAAAAAAGTAGCCTGGGCCGGAAAGCAAGAGCAGCGGAAGGACACTCCGTCAGCAATGGCAGCAGTACTTTGGCCATACTCTACAGAAGGGGCAAACACATGAAGAGGAAGTGAAGCCAGCAAGTGCTGACCGAAGAGAAGCAAGGAAACAAGAGTGACAATGAAGTCAACCAATGGTAAGAATTGGGGGAGGGTGGCTCTAGGCCCCCCTATAAGCCAACAAAATGTTCTGCAAGTGACAGAACATGTGCTGTGTCAGGCGAGACCTAAAAAGAGAGAGTACCTTAGGAGGGATATCAACAGATCAAAAATCTGAATACTCCGTCTTCTGCACCTAAAAGCAGCGGCCCATGGTGAAACAAGCAATGCCTGAAGAGTGACTGACTCTTCCGTGGGACATACAGCCTTTCTGAGACACAGTCCGTCAGAAAAGTCCCAGGTTTTCCTGGCAGATTATTATTTCTGGGTCTTGGGGTCTTTCTTATTGACACGTTGACCAAAAGAGATCTTACATGATACTGAAGTGAGTAGAAGGAAGTCCTGGACAGACCCCAACATATCTGCAGAGATAAGCATCATGACTTGGATAAACTTTAAACCCCATTTAATTTGGAGCTGGGTCGGACAGCACTGATTACACCATGCAGGCTATAAAAAATGTAGATGAGGTCGTTGGATAGGCCCAATAAGTCCAAATAAAGGCAGATTATGTACTTGTGCTCATGTTCCTGATATGGCTTATCAGCAAAATGCAAGACACCTACTTAACCCCTTACTCTGCGATGGTCATGCTGTAGAACCCACTTGGTAGCTGTAATGGTGCTTTGTACGCTACAGCAGGCTATCAGCCGACCAGCATGAGGGCTGCTTGGAAGAATCCCAGCGCCTGCCTCGAGGGATCCTTAGCGTGCGTGCGCAAAGGACGTAACTAGTTAATTACAGGAAAGGCAGACGAATTTATCAGATTTAGATAAATAGCAGAACCAAGTCCAGGTCCTGGTCAAAGTATGATAGCAGTCGTACAAGATGAAAATGATGAAACAGTTATGCAAACCACAGAGTTCGTTAACCTTCAGCAGCGAGATTCCTTTTAACAATGGGAGGAGGTTCTGTTTACATACTCCCGATTGGCTGTCAGGGATTTTCTGATCTGAGGTACGGTAAATGCTGGTGGTGGTGGAGAATGGAAAGGATTTATTTTCTTACGAATTTCTTCTACACATGTACACATGTTGTGACAGGAGTGGGGAGAGCGGTGGAATATGGAGGGGCAGACAAAATCCTCATGCTACCTAACATGCAGAACCTCACTTCTAGGATCAGGTGGCTCAGGAGATTTTCAGATGGAGAGAGCCTTTTGCGTTTCTGGAAGGATAGTTCATGGGAGTGACACCGGAACACACGTTATGTCAACACCACAACAGATTAGATCAGCTGACCACCGATAAGACACAGGGGGGCATATTCTCAAGGACTCATCGCCGATTTATCGGCACTTTAGCGTCGCAAAAGTGGCGATAGATTTATCGCCCAATTCCCAAGCTGGTGCAAACTGTCGATATCGCCAGTTTTCCAGAGATAGCTTCCGCAAAAAACATCGCCGCGGATGAGAGCGACAACTAACGTTAATTATATGCAGAGTAGGCGTTCCCGTGCAAAAACACACGAAAACACCACTTCGCGATATTCTCAACGACCAGCCAGATCTGCGATGCGATCCAAAAACAGGCGATAAGGCGCGTTAGCAGCAGGGATTTAACACCTGCCTTTTACTGGTGTTAAGCAGGACGACAACCTGCAGTATGAAAGGGAGCCCAGCCCAGAGCCACATCTGAAGACCAACACATGTCATGGAGCTACTGATCATGCAGCTCGGAGACCTAAGAGGTCCACAACACCCATCGCCACCACCCCCAGGCCCCCCACCCCCCCCGGCTCTCCCCCCTCGGACTACCACCGAGGCAGCGCAGAACAAGACAGCTGACCTTCTGAAAACGGCATGGCCCCTCAGCCACACAATTGCAGAATGTGGGGAGAGGTGGGAACCAAGTATGTGTGAAGGAGGCAAGTCACCCATGAATAAGAATGTACACAATGCCAAGTGTGGCGGTGATGTGCTGGACAGACTTCAGTATGCAGAGCACAGACATGTCCATGTGGACATATACTGCTGGTGTTTGTAGTGTTGTGGACAGTGGACGCAACCATGTTACCTCAGGCAGTGGGGAAGACCTCGGTCATGTAGCTGTGTCCCCCCCCCTCTGTAAGCGTAAGCGGAGTGGGCTTGTCCGGCTTACGCCAGTCCAGCGTAGGAGTGTGAATAAATAGGCCGGGCTCTGGGCGTGGTTCACTTCCGGGATGGCCAAAACGTCTGCCAGGGCGGCACCCCTCACCCTGCCACGAGTCCGCCGCCGTGACCGCCAGCCTCCTCAGCCGATCGCTGGCTTCCGCAACACAGGCCCCCAGCGCGCGCACCCAGCGGCACAGCACCGCGGAGTTATGTGTGTGCTGACTACTGCCTTCGGCCTACACTGCGGTCAGCAGGTCCCCCAATTCAAATCGAGTCTTGATTTATTGATGGCGCAGTCCAGTAGGCAGCAGACATTGCTTCCAGTGCGGCCCGCCCGGACGACGCATCATCGAAGGCTGCGCACCCGCTGAGCGCTTCAGTTGCCACTAACTCTGTGCAGCTCAAGTCAACGCCACGTGGCTGTGGGCCCTTGCTGACCGCTGCCTCCGGCCTACACTGCGGTCAGCAGGGCTCACACATATCAAATCCAATCCTGACCTGCAAGGACACGCCATCATCGCAGGCTGCGCACCCGCTGAGCGCTTCAGGTGCCACTAACTCTGTGCAGCTCAAGTCAATGCCACATGGCTGTGGGCCCTAGCTGACCGCTGCCTCCGGCCTACACTGCAGTCAGCAGGGCTCACACATATCAAATCCAATCCTGACCTGCAAGGACACGCAATCATCGCTCCCTGCCACACCCGCCAGCACTGCCAGGACCACCTCCAACCAACAACTGCCAGAGTCGGAGGAGTCTTACAGCCAGCCTATCAAAGTTGCTCACACCTGTCTTGGATGCCATCATCAGCTTGATACCCTGCTCAGCTCTTCAGGTGCCACTAACTCAGTGCACCACAAGTCATGGACCCTTTATGATTGAATCTTGTGTATGTGATTTCAGATCTGGTGCCCCTACCTCAGTGCACTGCAAGTCATGGACCCTTTATGATTGAATCTGTGTGTGTGATCCGATGATCACTGTTCCAGTTGTTGCCAGCACCAACCACTCCCTGAGGGCTTGCTTACACTCACCCCACACCCATCCAGCACAGGCGTCACTAGACATGTGACCCTGGTAATAAAAAGGGGCCGGGCGCACGTGCCCGTAGCCAGTTCCACTATCTATCTAAGTGTGTCCGTGTGGTCATTATGTATGCATGATGGCCCCGGGCCCTACCACATTACATTGTGCTGTGGACAGCGGACGCAACCATGTCACCTCAGGCAGTGGGTAAGACCTTGGACACATAGCTTTGTCCCCCCCCCCGTAAGCGTAAGCGGAGTGGGCTGGGCCGGCGTACGGCAGTCCAGCGAAGGGGTGTGAAGAATTTGCCCGGGGCTCTGGGCGTGGTTCAGTTCTGGCCTGGACAAGGAAGTAACTAATGCCTGTGTCTCTGTTGTAGTGTCGGCGCCACCCGGCCCGCAATCGACAATGTTGCAATGTAGCATGCACCCGGAGGGCGGGCTCGCACGAACGGAGAAATGAAGGAGCGCAAGACCGCTCGGGGTCTTGGCTCATACATGCCAAGTGTTGTGTGTATCTGTATTGCCGCAGCATGAGCCAAATGCCTAGCCTTAATCGCAGCGCGAGTTCAGCCAGGCATGATCTCTACATCTGTGTCCGCCCTATCCTTACCATAGGCCTACACTCACGTGGCCGCCCACCTTCAACGCCCAACATCACAGTGTCATTGTCAGGCTTGTGGGCATGCGCAGACAGGCATGACAATGGTGTGCCGTAGGAGTGCAAGTGATGCAACCGCGCAGCGCACACAAGTAAATAGGCTCGGGGGGAGGGAGGAGAAGCTGTGAGGCAACGTAACACACAGTGATGCCGCTCATTTGCCACATGCAAGACATGTCAAACATGAATCCCAAAGTCGCACACATCCCACCCCACCCCCAACAAGCCACATCACATTTCCTGAATGCAAGCAGATGACAAACTAACATTAGGGATGAAAGCTCCTTTGTCTAAACTATCAGGCGGAAGCACATCCGCACCTCCGACCTCGGAATTGCATGTGCCCGGCACCCCCTGACAGATACTATAGCAGCTGATGATGACTCCCACACTACGCACAGCCTGACGAAAGACCAACGTATACACACCCCACACACAGAAGTCCTTGCTCGAAGTTATCTTGCATGGAATGGCCTTCACACTTACTCCCACACCATCCCAGGCGTACAACCGTTGCACACTAAAACAACTCATTGATCCGAGCTGTGGCATTTCATCCACAGAACTGGCGCAGGTCAGAACAGTGCCGCTTCAACCAGAGCCACTAACGCAATGGCAGAACATCCCGGACACATGCACAACCCCTGTCATGTGGAACTGTACCGTGCACGTATGCTGCATTTACTGGGGGCACTGCCATTGGCAGTGCTGCGGATCAGTTACCGGCTAAGCTTCCGCCTTGCCAACGTCACCTGCGTTCAGCCTGTGTTGCATTGTCGATCGTGCATATTCGAGTGGTCCATGGATGTCTGCCTATCCAACAGGACGGTAGCTGAACTGGATTTTGACATGTGTATGCGCCCCCTGTTGGCCCACGACCAGGAGTGTCACTGTGATACCCGTTTATGGGATGCCTTGATACTTGGCATACATGCTGGCAGCTGGACCTGGGAGATTGCACGAATCCTCATGTGCAGTGACCACATTGAACCGCTCCCTTATTGGGCTGTAGTGCTAATTGGTGAAAGGGGGTGGACGCAGCACATCTGTCCGGACCTGCTAATGGATTGCCTCGCCGTCCTGTTTGATGAAGTCGACAATGACCTCATGTTGAAAAGGATAGCCTACGAAGCTGCAATCGCTCTCATGGACGAGTAACTACGTACCTGCAGCCACAACAGATTGGAACCCATTGCACATGTCCCAACACCTTGTTGCATCTTGGAGATCTGGTCACATATCCCACGAAAACAGTGGACAAGGCTGCATTCGCCTGGACTCCGAATACATGAGCGGACAACAACGCGGGTTAACACACACCTGTGAAAGGTGAGGCACTGCCCCGGAGTGGACAGCGGCGCTTGGCAACTTTCCTCATTCTGACATACTGCTGCATTGGTCTGCATGTTGTGGCACTTATCTTGCCCGTACTGACACGCATATGCTAATAAAGTCTACGCACCTTCACTTGTATTCAACTGTGATGAGTGTTGATTTGAATGACAATGTGTGTCTCACTGCCTATCTGGGTCACGACCATACATGCGCTTTGATAGCATTACCCAGGGAGTACCTTTTTGTGGAATCACTGTCCCTACATTCATCCATACTTTCATACTTGATTGATCATAGCCATGACACATCTGTGTGAATTAGAATGTTTTATTCACATTCAGTGGAGTGTTCAAGCTGGACCAGTACAGGGCCATGCAAACCCCACTTTACATTGTTGCCCCGTGGAGGGCCAGCCAGAGTCCTTTAGGGATTGACAAGTTCATCGGAAGAGGAAGACTTCAGTCCGCAGTGTGATTGCTGTGTCATTGGTAACCAAACAAAATTTGGCAGTCCATGTCGAGGTCCAAGGTGAGTGTCGCTGAGTGTATCGGGGGACAGTGGAAGGTGTTATTCCAGGGCATGATGCAGAGGGCAGAACCAAGCTGGAACAGGCCATATGGCGGAGATGAATGCTACCACTTAATTCTTACCACAAAGCCAGATTCATCATCATCTTCGTCCTCTGATGTGTCAGGTGCCTCACATGTGGGTGGTGGTGTTTAGTCTGCATCACTGTGTGGCACTGACACATCAGGGGCCGGAGGTGGAATGTCTGCCGCACTGTGTGGCACTGACACTTCAGGGGGCGGAAATGTGGAGGGAGTAGTAGCAGCAGCATTCATCCGCTCCAGGCCTTGTGGCGGCAATGCCATAACGAGGATCTGCAGGGCATGGAAGATCACAGCTACATCTCGCTGGTGTGCAGCCGTGGCAAACATTCTTTCCGCCTGCATCCGCTCCAAGCTTTCCATCATTCTCCTTATGTGTCCCAACTCCCGGCTGACATCGCTGGAGCCACTCTGACTAGACAGTTGTTCTTGGCTCAGAGTCATGACTCCAGTGATGTCAGCCATGGATTGTTGGAGAGCATGGAGCGGACAGTGGGTGTCCGTTAGGGACTGTAAGTCGTCCCTGATGGGACTTAGACACCCACATATGGCATCTAGTTTTGCTGCCATGAGGTCGAACCCCACCCGCAGCTGATCAGCCATCTTCTCCTGGCACCCTAACACACAGCGTTGGAATGCCATGTGTTGGTCGTGGGGGTCCTGGGAGACAGCTGTGGTGGTGGGTGCTTCCTGCTGTGTGGTCTGTGCAGGGGGTGGGGTCTCCTCGATGTAGCTGGGCTGCCCTGCTCCTGGAGGTGGGGTGCCAAAGCTGTCCATGAGCTGTTGGAGGGCATCGGTGTCGATGTTGGGGAGGTCCTCTTCATCATCAGTGCTGAGTTGTTGGGTCTGCTCTGCAGGAGGTGTTGATTCTCCCTCTGCAATGTGAAGGGGAGATGCAGATTGACATTGTGTTCACATGTATGTTCACACATTGTACAAGTTTACTAACAGACTGCATGACAATGTACATTGTGACTGTTTGTGAGGAGATGCCTATTCGATGCGGGACAGTTGACATTTCTACACCATCAGGGATGTGAGGTTGTACTTGT
The DNA here is from genome assembly GCA_963921515.1 of Calotriton arnoldi. NCBI lineage: Eukaryota > Metazoa > Chordata > Amphibia > Caudata > Salamandridae > Calotriton > Calotriton arnoldi. Next base: position 5,115,673 of record CAWUFW010000148.1, on the reverse strand, counting down.
ACATTATCATCTCACAGTTTCCTGCTATGCCAAATGTGAATGGCCATTTTCTACACACAAGCGGCAGCAGTTGTGTCCTCTGTTCTGTTGTGAAAGTGTTGCAGTTTGTACCACATTGTTGTCAATGTTAAGGTGCTCTGATTCTTATGTGTGTGTGTGCTGCATTGTGGGTGTGTTGCCCCTTCAGCTCTGATTTGGCTGGCCCTTATCCCTTTCAGGCGGTGTGCCTTTCACTTCTGTGCTTATACAGTGCTGAGATATTGCAGACTTGGGTAAATTGGGCTCTTGGTCGGAGTTGTGACTCTTGGGCATGGTTTGTCCGCAGATGTGCTATACTTAATTGTGCATGTGTGCCATTGTGCCCATCTCCCCCGCCCCCAGTCCCTGGTCGTTACTCACCCTGTTGCTGTTGGCTCAGGTCATGTTGTGCAGTGTCCGGTCCCCCAACTCCTGCCACCGTCTCCCCAATGATGACTCGGGTCACCATTTCCTCCATCTCATCCAGCTCCTGGTGTGTCGCTGGACTCCCACCTCCAGTCTGCATCGCTGCTTTCAGGTTGGCTGCGAGTTTCAGCTTCGTTTTGCGCTTCACATCAGTCCAGCGCTTCTTGCAGTCGTCCACTTCCCTTCTCTTCACTCCGACTGCATTCACCTTAGCCAAGATGGACTGCCATATTGTATTTTTAGTTGCCAATGACACAGTGGAGGTGATGAACAGTTGGTGGTGGTGTTCTATCACCTCTGTAATGAGGATCTGGTTTTCCTGCGTACTGAAACGCGGGTTCCTCTTCTTCTTCTCCTTGCCCTTCCCTGACCCCGAGGTCCCAGGCTGGTCCTCCGTGGGGCTTGTGGGGTTCTGGTTGTCCTCTGTACTTGCTCCGGCAACCTCCATGGTGCTTCGCAGTTGTTTGTGTTTTGTTTGTGTTTTTTGTTGCCGCTTTTATAGTGGTTTTTCCCGCCTGACTTGTGGGACTTGCAGGTCTGGCGCTGCTTATCGCTGAATTTTTTATCGCAGTTGGGCCCATCGCAACTTTTTTCATGTTCGGGTTTAGATTTTTATCGCCGTCCCGGTAATTTTATCGCAGACATTTGACGAGTTATCGGGAAACTATCGCATGTTACCGCCGTGTTGAGAATACGACGTTAACATGGAGTTATTTTCCCGCGATATGGAAAATTGCGTTAACCTATTTTGGCAATGATTATCGCACGTTCTTGAGAATATCCCCCAGAGTCTTCCAGCACTAAGATTGAACTGCTCAGGGGGCTTGCAGAGAAATGTTGCCAAAAGGACTGGGAGGGTCAAAGGACTGGTAGTGGATTCAAATCCTGTCACGTTTATTATTTTCTATGTCACCAAATCGAGCACCTTGAAGACCTACATCATCACAATATATATGTTGGGAGTTAAGTATGGTAAATCTATACTTACCTTTATTAACAAACAATATTTTGGTAGCACAATATTTAAAATTCAATATTTTGGTCGTATGCCCTTTTATTTATTTAAATATATATTCCTGTATTTCAGATTTTTTTGTATAGCACCCGTGCTGCTTTACATCTAATTCAAAATGCTTCAAAGGGAAAGACGAAAGATTTGGAAAGGAGATAGGGAATAAAATAGTCAATTCGTTTTTCTTAATCTCAGAATTAATTAACAAAATTGACGGTGATGAGGACAGTTGCCTTCTCAGTCAGAAGAGGAAGCCTAGAATTTTGTATACAAAAGGTACATGATTCTAGATGGAAGAAAATTGTGTGCGGAGCCATTTATGCCAAAATCTTTCATACTTGGCCAGGCTAACAGCAAGAAGGGTGGGGGCCACCACCTGTATGGATCTGCTAGGATCGTTAGGTGTAAAGATCTTCCTAAGATGGCCGGGGTCGCATCCATAGAGGTCTTTGGAGCCAGTAAAGGGTTTTCATGACTGGGGTGATGTCGTTTTTACATTTAAGTTTGACGATGATGTGGGCTATGTTGTTCGATGCTTTTTAAGGTTTGTTTGGTTTTTCTTTTTAAACATATCTTTATTGGTATTTAGTATTCAGTATCACAGATATAAGAACCCTACAATTGCAGACTTACGAACTTCAGTCAATTCGTTATATTACTGATTAACATGTTCATACTGTTTTCGCATCTAACATGCTCTGACATTTTTCGAGATGGGTGGTCTGCCATTCACAGACCCAAACGTATATATATTCCCCATGGTCAGCGGTCCGGTTTTGTTAGTTTCACTATTCAGACCAATAATGTAAAAACCTGATACACAATAAGATGAAACAAGAAAAATAAAATAAAACTTTTGCAGAAGAGGGTTTAACAAACTTCTATCCACTAATGTCCGCACCCTTAATAAAAAGTTTATGTCTGACTCAGTGGCCATTCAGAATTGGATCCAAAAAGCCATTGATGTCAGTCTTCCACCCTATACTATGAGGGTGAATAATCACCACCCCCCAGCCCCTTGGTTTACAGACAAGTTAAAAACTGAGAAAACAAAATGTAAAAATATGGAAAGACGCTGGAGGAGGGACTATGCACCAGATTCCAAACTTGCCTACATACGAGCTAAGAGAGATTATCACTCTCTCTGTAGGGCTGCCCGTGCTGATTATGTTTCCTCCACTATCATTGGAGCACAGAAATGCTCAAAAACATTGTTCAAAATGGTGAAGGAATTATCAGGCTCTGAAACTCAGCCCATTCCTCCCAGCCTGAATGAAGGGCAATGTGAGGATCTTGCGAAATTTTTTATTAACAAAGTGGAAACAATATACTCCACCCTGAATGGTAATAAAACAGCTAACATCATTTCATCCCCGCCTACTTTCCTTCAGGAAGCCGGCACGTTCAAATGTAGAGACACATGCACCACAGAACCTGTCAACAAGCTGGAAGCTTGGTTACCATTAGACATCACGGCCCTTAGACAGTATCTAGGTAGCATCAAATCAGGCTCCCCCCGTGATCTCCTCCCTATACCAGTTCTACGGCAGCTTGAACTACCTTGTCTCAAAATAATGATGGAGCTTCTTAATTCCTCCTTAAAGGAGGCCATCGTTCCCTCTGACTGGAAGCATGCAATGGTCCTTCCTTTACTAAAGAAGGCCAACGCCGACCCTACCCTTTCCTCAAACTATCGGCCAATCTCTTTACTTCCAGCACTTTCCAAGGTTTTGGAAAAGCACATTAATGGGCAGTTGTCCAATTTTGTTGAGACCCAAAAATGTCTTCATCCATCACAATCTGGGTTTAGAGCTGGTTTCTCAACTGAAACCACTCTTCTCGGCGTCACTGAAACGTTACGTCATCGATTGGATGCCGGAGACACGGTGGCCCTTATTTTACTTGACCTAAGTGCGGCCTTTGACATGGTGTCTCACGCCGTGTTAATAAAGGCTCTACAATCTCTAGGAATCGTTGACTCAGCACTTAGATGGCTAACTTCATTTCTTACTGACCGCACTTTTCAGGTCTTTTCTTCTGTAGCCACCTCCAGCATCCACTGCTCTCCCTATGGGGTTCCCCAGGGGTCTATCCTTAGTCCCTTATTATTCAACATCTATGTCAGACCCCTGGCAGCGATTGCAGAGGACGCTGGGTTATCATTATTCTCTTACGCTGATGACACCCAGATTATTTTCTCTCTCTCTGCGGGTAAGGAGGCAGAACCATCTGTTCTCCGGTCTGGGCTGAGCAAAATTGCATCCTGGATGCAGGCCAATTTTCTTAAACTTAATGGTGAAAAAACTGATGTCCTAATCTTGGGAAAAAACAAAGATCTCTGGGGACCTCTCCATTGGCCGGCAGAAATGGGTGCTTTACCTCGCCCGTCTCTTCACGTCCGGAACCTTGGCTTTATCATTGACGACTTACTATCTATGCGTCAAAAAGCCGTGAAGGTGGCTGCAACTTGCTTCACCATCTTGAAATGGTTGAAGAAAATTGTTTGGATGTTGCCAAGCTCCACCCAGAGAACCGTAGTCCAGGCACTGGTAACATCTAGACTTGACTTCGGTAACATTCTCTACTTAGGAGCCAATAAAGACGTGACACACAAGCTGCAGCTGGTGCAGAATTCTGCTGCAAGATTGCTTTGCCGGGTTCCTAGAGCGGCCTCCATCTCGGGCTCTTTGAGAGACCTCCACTGGCTGAGAGTTGAGAGCCGGATCAAGTTTAAAGCTCTGAGCTACATGTTCAGGGTTAAGCAGGGTACGGCTCCTCAGTATTTGCAAAATCTAGTTAAACCCTGTTTGCCATCACGCACTCTTCGCTCCACCACTCAGGCTAAATTCATGGTGCCTAGGACTAGGCTGTCCCATATGGGTGGTCGCTCCTTTGCTTACCTGGGCCCGTCTCTGTGGAATGCTCTTTCTCTACCACTCCAGAATGAAACCAGTTACACGCACTTTCGCAAGTTACTAAAAACCTGGTTGTTTAATCAGTAATTCCTTTCCTGCTCCTTCTCTGGCTTGGCGCCGGGAAACCCTTTTTGGGTAGCTGTTGCGCCCGATATAAATTTAAATAACATAACATCCATTTCAGTATAACATTAAACGAGCTTCAACCTTGTTTTGTATACCCTTTTGGTGTTTAGGGCGGGGTCCCATCTACCCAGTTCACTCCTTTAATCCCCACTACCACCGATGTCTTATCCTGATCCATTCTCTTCAAGATTCGCATCTCCGGGCTTTTCCCATGCCATCATTACCTCCCTCCATTGCCCAGCTATTGGGTGCTTCCTCCCTCCCCTGGCCTCCTCCCATTGCAGCACTCTGCCTTCTGCCCCAGCCCACATAATGACATCTTTATTCCAGGTTTCCGGTTGAGGCCCCCTCGTTGACTTCCATTCCATCGCTATTCTGCGCTTAGCGAGGCCCAGAGCAAGGTCAATCAGTCTGTTCCTCACCTTCCGCTTGAGTGGCCTCGGGAAAAGGCCCAACACACACACTTGAACCGTGAGCGGCAGTACCCTACTCAATACACTTCTGATCTTGTCTAAAACAGCTTCCCAGAATAGCCGTATGTGTTGGCAGCTCCAGACCATATGTCCGAAGTCCGCGTCAGGGTGATTACATCTGGGGCAGTGCCGTATCTCCACCCCATATGTCACATTGAGGCGGTGAGGTGTTAAGTAAGACATGTGTATGTAATTAAACTGGATATATTTTAAGCGTGTATTCCTGGGGATCTTTTTGGGGGACAGCAAGGTCTTACGCCACTCCGCGTCTGTGAGCTCCCCTTCCACAAGTCTATCCCATTTCTCTCAAAGCCCACTCAAGGGGCCGAGGGATGCTGCAACTAGCGCAGCATAGAACCACTTTACAAGATGCCTTGCTGTGCCTAGGGTAAATAAGGCATGTAGCACCGGGTGTGTATCTGGTTCCTCCCTCCCATTATCCCAGAGCTGCGCAAAAGTACGGGACAAGGCCTCATATTGCAAAAACTGACCTGGGGGTAGCCCGCTGTCATCCACCAGATCCTCAAACGGAATCAGTGCCTTGTCCGACTAACAGTCCCCTACGTTATCCAACCCTGCTTCCGCCCATAGTACCAATTGTTCGCTTGTGAATACAGATTGGGGATCACCATGCGGCAGCCCCACTAGTGGCAAAACCGGCGTATATTTTGCAGGGCAATGGCCCTTATTATGACACCTTTTCCAGGCTTGTAAGGCAGTGCGTTGTAGCAGTGAGCAGTATGGTGTGATTGTTGTCGGAATGAGCAGTTTTAGCCGTCAGTAAATTGGGGCAGGATTCTGGGTTGGACAACCATGTACCTTCCTCATTCACCCCCTCTACCCATTGTGACAACCACTGCAGTTGGGCCGCCAGCATATAGTATTCGAAGTTCGGGACTCCCAGTCCCCCTTCCGCCATCGGACGCTGCAGTGTCTTCAGGAACACCCGCGGACGCCCGTCACCCCACACCAAGCCTCGCAAGAGGGTGTTCAAGGGGCGGAACCAGCTACTTGGCATCAGGACCGGTAGGTTAACAAAGAAATACAACAGGCGGGGCAACATAACCATCTTGGACAAAGAAACCCTGGCCATTATAGGTAATTGAAGGGTACGCCAAAAATGTACACATGAGCGGAGGGCGCAGTGCTCTATTCAAATACCCTTCCTTCAAGTCCTCCAATGAATGAAAAACATGTATGCCCAGGTATTTAAACGTATCTTGGGCCCAATGTATATTCGTAGTCAAGGTCTCAGGCCTCCTTAGTGGGCCTGCCACAGGGAAGAGATATGTTTTGGTTGTATTGACCCGAAGGCCGGAGTGCAGCGCAAATCTATCCAAGATCTGCAGAGCCGCAGAAGTGCCTGTATTAGCCTCCTCCAGATAAATTAACAGATCATCAGCATATAGAGATATGTTATGTTGATATCCTCCTATCGTTAGTCCTATCCCCGCCCCGTCGGACCCTCTCCGATAGGGGCTCTATAGCCAGGGCAAACAATAGAGGAGGAAGTGGACACCCCTGTCGCGTCCCCCGCGAGATCCGATATTGCCTAGAGATCGTTCTACCTGTTTTGACCCAGGCTGTGGGCAAGGCATATAAAAGCTGCACCCAGCGCACCCATTCCTCCCCCAGCCACATATGGAGCATCACCTCAAACAAGTACTCCCAGCTAACTGTGTCGAAAGCCTTTTCTAGGTGGAGTGATAAAACTGCAGCCTGTTGTTTTGTTGAAGCGTCCGAATGATAGAGGATAGAGTAGAGACTGCGGAGATTGTAAGAAGTACTGCGTGACGGGATGAAGCCATTTTGGTCGGGATGTACTAGGGATCGCATATGTGGCAGGAGCCTACCTGCCAGTACCTTACTCAATATCTTAAAGTCCAAATTAAGCATGGAGAGAGGTCTGTAATCTGTTACTCCGGCCAAAGGCAACTTAGTCTTTGGGAGTGGAATCACTAACGCGGTCTGGGTAGATCCGGGCAACTCCCCACATTCATATGACTCTGTGTACAGCTTAACGAGGTGTGGCACTAATGTATCAGCATATCTTTGGTAGAATTCTGCTGGTAGGCCATCAGACCCCGGCGTTTTACCGGTCGCCAGCGCCATTATAGCCGCTCTGATTTCTTGCGGGTTTACAGGGTCCCCCAGCTCCTCCTGTGCCGAATCGTCCATAGTGCGGAGTGGCAGTGGGCCTAAAAAGCTTCTGATGTCAGGCAGGTGTGCCCCTACTGGAGCAGTATATAGGAGTTCGTAATAGGAGCAGAATGAATTGTTAATTACAGCCGGATCATGTATAACGTCCCCCGTATCCGTCTTCAACTGCATAATTGGCGCCCATCCAAGTTCTGGTTTAATTAATTTTGGTAAGAGGCGACCAGCCCTGCCCTCCTCCCTCTGTACTCTATCCAGATACTCTTTGTGGCTATAGCACCTTAGGCGACTGAGTGCTTTGTCGTACCTCCCATGGATTTCCAATAAGGATAAGCGGGCTGCTTCCCCTGTTCCCTGAGTGTTATCCAGCCTACGTAGTTCTTCCTCTAAGTCAGTGATTTCCCGCCGAAGTTCCCTGTGTGCCCCGATCGACTGCCCCATGCAGTGGCCCCGTACTACCACCTTAAACGCCTCCCACTCCATCAGAGTAGAGGAGGCTGTGTGGGCGTTAGTGGGGAAATATGACTCGATGAGCGCTTGCAGCGAGTCCCGGAAAGGCGCATCCTCCAGCGCCGAGGGGTTAAGTTTCCATGTCGGAATCGGGGGTCGACCCCCCCCGACATTTGATGTATCAATATCAGCGGGCTATGATCAGACAATCTGCGACCTAGGTACTCGGTATGGAGTACAGTACTATTAAAATCCGGAGTGCAAAGGAATGTATCGAGTCTGGTGTGTACCTGGTGAACTGGTGAGAAGAAAGAATATTCCCTATGTACTGTGAGTTGTATCCGCCAGGTGTCTTCCAGGCCCCAGTGGGATATCCAATTGCGAAATCCTGCTGCTGTGCGGTACGGCTGCGCTCCCTGCAAGGGAGGGTGCGAACGGTCCGCCGAAATATCCGCGACGCAGTTAAAATCCCCACCCAGGACCGTGAAACCAGTTATGTGGTTAGCTAATATAGCGGAGAATGTCTCAAGGAATCCAACTGGGTCTTGATTGGGAATATAAATATTCCCTAAGGTCACTGCCTGACCGGCCAACCTCCCAGTGATTAATACTTACCTTACCTCTGTATCAAGGGACACCCTGTCAAGCGCAAAGGGGACCCCAGGTTTGATCCAGATCAGCACCCCCCTCGCGAAGGCCAAGGCGGTGGTCGCGAATATTTGCCCCCTCCATCGCCGTTTCAGCTTCCCTGCCTCCTCCCCATTCACATGTGTTTCTTGGAGGTAGGCTATATGAACATCTCTGCGCCAAAGATATGAATAGATGTTATGGCGCTTAGTCATGGACCCCATCCCCCGAATATTCCACGTTGGGAAGCGTATCGTGTTATGTGGGTGTGTCATTGTAATAAGACGACCACGGGTGGCCTCCCAAGGGGACCCCATCCCGTACCCGCTCGCACATTCCTGCACCACCACCCCCTTCTGCAACTTAGACAACTTACTAAACTAACAAAAATACCCCCAAGATGGCCAACTCCCCATCCCCAGGGCAGTCCGACAACGGTCGGCCGCCCAAACAGAGTTTGGAACATTATGCACTTAAGTGAGGCTCCAACCTAGAGGGGCACTCAAAGGGGTAGCAAAGGTAAAGACATTGTACATGACACGTAGACCTCCTAGAGGGCGCCGGCCCTACTATAAGAAGCTCGGACCAGGACCTGGATCAGCAGACAATAATTCCCCAATACTTCAGGGTCCCAATATCACTCCCAACCTCCCTCCCTGTCAGATGATCTCATCCACTGTATGTGGAGTCACCACCGGCAATTTGTTGCTGTCACTATGGGAGGAATCCGAGTCATGATCCTCAGTTTCCTTTGATGAGCGAGCTTCAGGTTCCAGAGAGGGGCTCCTGCCCGTCATGAGTGCCGCAACGGCCTGCAGCGCCTCTGCCCTCTCCTCTGTCTGTGACGTAGTCGGTCTCTTAGCAAGACGCCTCCGGGATCTCCGTCTAGCATGCTTCCCAAGTTCCGCTGGTTTCTTTGCCATTGAATTGGAGCTCCGCACCTGGGGGGCCCCACCTTTGTAAGATTCAAACCCTTCCCCTGCATCCTTCGGGTTGTGACAGTAGTGTGTGTTCCCATCTAGGATAATACGCAGCCGGGCTGGAAACATCAATGAGTACTGCAGGCTTTCCTCTCCCAGGGCCCTCTTAACCTCCAGGAACGAGGCCCGTTTTCTCTGAACCTCTAGCGTGTAGTCAGGGAAGATGAAAATTTTACTGTTGTCCAAAATATATGGGCCATCAGCACGCGCCCTTTGCAGAAGTAAGTCTCGGAAATGCAAAAGTCTGGCCACGACCGGCTGCGGCGGTCTGCCCAGAGCCCAGGGTCTAGCCGGCACCCGGTGAGCCCTTTCCAGCGTGTAGAACATTGACAGGCCCTCCGGAGCTACGTTGGCTCTAAGCCATTGTTCTAGGAAGGACACCATCTTGCCGCCCTCTGCCCCTTCCGGGAGGCCCAGGACTCTGATATTGTTCCGTCTGTTGCGTCCTTCCGCGTCTTCGGCTCTCCGCTCCAGCACGCTCACTCTATCTGCCAGTATCCCCAGCTGCGCCTCCAATGACTTCTGCGCTGGTATCAGGTCTGCAACGTTAGACTCCGTCTCCTTCACCCTTTCGGACAGTTTCTTATGTTCTTCCCGCAATAATGCCAGGCCCGCCGCCACCGTACTGATATCCTGATGGAGGGTGGCTTTAGTATCTGCAATGGCCTCCAAGATCTTGCTTAATTGTTGCTGCACCGACTCCTCTGGTGCCGACCGAGGCTGTTCTTGCACATTATCCTCCTGGTCCAGAGTGGCTCCCGTCTGTCGTCCTCTAAGTTTGCCCATTCCACCACTGGGCCAGGCGTTGCCCCCGAGGCACCCGGGGGGGGGGGAACTAACTTCGCCACCCAACTCGCTGCAGGGTCCACCCCTAGGCTGCGTGCAACTGATGAGCTGACTGATATAGCCCATGTGCCACGCCCAGCACCGCAACTGCTCAGGTAACTGCTCCGCCCTACCGTTGGGCCGCTGGTCGGCGAGGCGACCACCACTTACACCGTCTCACCTCCCTAATTCGGTCCTGTTCGGGGCCACTTCCGTTGTGCTCTATGGTAGTGGACACATTAGCCCCAGACGCTCACACTCATCAGCCTGCTCCCAGTTGTCTTTTCCCGTCTGCCTCTTGCCCTGGCGGGGCCGCCCAGCAGCGCTCGCCCTCCAGGAGTATACTAAACGTCAGCAGGCCTCAGCACAGGACCCCCACTCCCAGGCCCTGCGCTTTTCGCTACTGGCCCGTAACGTTCAGCGATAGCAGGAGGTGCACCCTCGCCACTCCTTCTGATTTCGCTCTCTCCACTTTACACTAGGCTGGTGAGGAGCTGGAACTTCCCCACCATGTTAAGGTCAGGCACGAGGGTCAGGCAGTCCACTGCAGGCCCGTTTCTGCACTCCAAGGTTATATGGGCACTAGGTGCCTACCCGTTTGCCGGTGGATCTGGCGTTTAGGAAGCGGTCCCCTCTGTGTTCCACCGCCGGCAGCAAGTCTAAGACGCAGCCCTCCGAGCCCCGAGTCCGGGCCCCAATCGATCCCCTTGCTCCTTACTGACGAGGAGGCGCCTGCGACATGTCTGGAGTCACTGTAACAGCCCCACTGGCCTCTCACCGTCCGCCGCAGCCGCCCGCCAAACTGCTCTCCGTCCCGGCTCGGACCCCCGCTGATCCCGGGCCTCGCGTCTCCTTCCCAATCCGCCGCTCTTCTTCGGGACGCCATCTTGAGTAGGCGCGGCCTCAGCCGCCTCGCGGGGCCAAGCTCCGTCGCCCTATGAATTACTGGGCCGGCAGATTCAGCCGGTCTCCTCCGAGGAGTCACCGGACCTGTTTCGAGCTGCTCCCAGGTCCCAGCCGCCAACAATTCACACCGATAAAGAGCAGGCCGGCGCGGAGCTCCGGGCTGACGCGTCCGCCATCTGCAGCTCCTTGGCCACGCCCCCCTTAAGGTTTGTTTAATCAATTTTGGAAGCATAAATAGATAACATTATAATAGTCTCTAGGGGAAACAACTCCAGCCAGTACCAGGGATATGTTGCGCAATATGGTCAGTATTTCAGGGTGCCTTAAAATCTTCCGTTATCAGCAAGCACTCTTGAGCACTGTGCCACCAGAGGCTGATTTATTTAATGCTTTTGTCAAAAAGCCATTTGAACAAAATGCATCCCCATACTATAATAGCTATCACTATCTAGCTGTGTGTGATTTCAATATACTATTGTTAGATGCTATGTGAATTTGAACTGAAACTAAAGATAAAATTGATTTGACTTTTACAATATTTTGGATACATACAAACTATTAGTTAGTATCCCATATTCAATTTCCTGAATTGAATTTCCTGAGTAACCACTGATTTTTGCAATATTTTACTTTACGTAGGTTTACTTCTCATTACTTGTACTTGTTAACAACATTTATCACAAGGCCACACTCATCACTGACCACTATGACTCTTACAACTCACTCATTCAGTTTACAGCCATCACAGAACATGTACAGATCCAAAACAGCTTCACACACAGACTATACATTTATCCATGCAACTGTGTTACCCTTTTGTACACCAAAATCACTTACAACCACATTACATTGACTTCTCGAACCGATTTTCATCATGGGGGAGCATCATTGGTGAATTAGATATCACCCTATTCATCTATTCATTTAGTCATACTTTTTAACCTAAATCTCAATCTGAAAACAGCCTAACATTCAAACGCTATGCCAGCTCCCACTCAAAGCACTCCTCAACCAACGCTCACTGCTCCCCAATCCAAATAAACAGAAATAGCCTTAATTTCATCCTGGTCTCAGGCACTCTCCCCACCTTCAATCTTCGATCCCTCATTCTGAGCATGACCTGAGTCATGTGACAGTGAACTTTCCCACTCCATTAAGTCCACCACAAAGACCTTTTCAACCAAAGTAATCACCTACCCATCTCCATCTCTGAAGACTATGACCAGATGCTCGACAAACTATGGTCATTCCTTCATGCCACTACATGCAAAAGAAATGGCTTCCACAATTTACAAATATCATTTATGACTTTTGCGAGTAAAAAAAAAAAAGGTAATTGAAGTGCTGATAACCACAATTGTCTCTGCAGACAGCTCGTACGTAAATGATTCTTCTCAATCTGTGGAAAGGTATGTTTTGAATTTGCAAATGACAGAATTTCACCCACAGTTGGAAGTTCTCAAGAGTGAAAGTGTGAGGGTAAAGTGAGAGCTGAATGATAGTTGAGGCAATTTAGTCACATTATCTTCAGCATGACTGCCTAATAAGACATATTCCTTCCTAGTATTAACAGACTATATATTTACAGTTTGTGATCCTTTAGGCAGAGTCTGGAGGATTTCCTACAGCCTGTCCAATTGTTTCCTCTAATTCCTCCTAGATTGTGGAACCATATTCAGAATGTGTCACTCCCAATCGTGTTTAAAAATAGTTGAAGTACCACTTTCTTGAGTTATATCATCACCCTTGATCTTCCACGTAAACATGTGGTCATGAATTGTTCTTTGCTTTGACTTTAGGTGTCATACTTCTTATATACTTTAGATAACAACACAACAGGAAACAAATTTGAAAAAACATAGAAATGGGTATATCCCTCGAAAGATAATTACGACATATTGATGAATGTCGGAAGAATTCTTTCTATCCACCACTGAGATTTCTTTTACAAACTAATGTTGTGTGTTTGTCCAGATTGTCCATTCCCAGAATGCAGCAATTTGTTAAGTGAAAGCCTAGTACTGGTTATCTAGTAGCCTTCTAATGTTCTGCAATTTGGCACCCGTACCGAGTGAGGGCTATGTCAATCATGTGGCACCCAGATTTCCCTTACTTGTGGATTGTTAATGACAGAATTACCTACCATTAATATCATTACTCCTGGAGTCATCTTCCTCATCCCATCAGACCCTCAATGAGTTGAACCACTTCACGAGGCAAGCACCCTCGTAGCTGCTCCCTCAGCTTCCTAAGGGTGTATGTATCAAAGGCTAACTAGTCATTTTCTCTTCTGTAAATAGCAATCCTGTCACAGTTCTCCCAAAAATAGGAGATGGGTGGAAGGGAACTACTTAGGTAATGAGATTAGCAGTACGTAATCAGGCTATTGCCTCTTAGGCCCACCTCCTTGTCCCAGTCCTTACTCTAGAGGATAAAGCCAAGGGCACAATCTTGGTCCAGCATTTTCATAAATATCTGCATGATTTTCAGAAATACAGTACCACACAAGATTTTTTCAGAGCAAGAGGAGACTGTGTATCAATTCTAAGTGGGCTGCTGACAAAATTGTTATGTCAAACTGCATCAGCATCTTGCCTCTCACAAGTAACTTTAATAAAGTATAAAGTTGGAGGGGATAAATAAAGTGTAAAGCTGGAAGAAACAGCTCACATAACATTCCTACAAATGTCAGAAATGAATACTTCTTGAACCTTTTCCCAGGATGTGGGCATCACTCTGGTCACGCTACATGGATGGAATGAGGCATCCATATCCTAATATTGTTCTGATTATGTAAGCATGACATAAAATAGGGAAGTGGCAACTCATCCATGTTCAAAAGGGGGCTGACCATCATAACCCTTGCTCCCATCCTCCTGATCCTCTGAAAGAATGTTGGGAACCGAGGCTTTCTCAGGAATGCATACAAACTGCAGGATGGCCAGGGGCAGAAGATATACATTCCCTATGAATCTTTCTCTAGGAATGAAGAGCAGAATAGAGGGGAGGGTCATTCTGCTAAGAGGAAAACTGGTCTAGCCCAGGGTTCCCCAACATCGTGATAGTTCGGAGAAGATCAGATGTGATCAACAAAAGTCCTGGGATGAAGGTAAAAAACAGCTAATGGGGCCTGCCTAAGATAAATGTTACATTTGATTCTTTCGAAGGTCCTATGTCTGTTGCTAGTTTAAACAGGCTCCTAAACCTCATGCCGCTCAGGTGGTTGTTATATACCTTAGCTGTCGTACTGTGCCTGGAGGTTAACACTCGGCATGCGTTTCCTGGGCTGCGGTCCCAGAGGCTCTTGGCCGTAGATGATAGGTAGGTTGCATCTCATCCTTTATCACTGGCATCTGTACTCGCAATCTGCAGGAAGAGAGGATGAAGCGTAACTCCCTACTATAGTTTGTTTTTCATTGTCCACTATCCCGTCTATCTCCTGAACTTTCACATGATTGGAGTAGAATTCTCTAGATTTGATATGCCTGGACCAAAAACACAAACTGCTTTGTATAGTGAACACCAAATGCAGGCAGGTTCAAGGCACCCAGAATAATGTTGCTGACATACCCCTTCAGGGCATGAGCCGTAAGCATGCCATTGTTTCTTCTCATGATGTTAGTTACATCTGATGAAGTCTCATATTCACAATCCTGTCTTCCGGAAGTAAAACCACACCTAGAATGGTACAGAACATTCCTCTAATATATTGGAGGCCCTGCATTAGAGGTGACATTTCCCCAAGTACAGTGAGAAGCCTCGTTCCTGTAAGCATTTGCAGGCTCTGGATAGGCCCTGTTACTCTTTTTTGTTACTTGGAAGGTATGTGGACCATCCAATAGACCTGGTAAGGAGAACTATTCTTCCGTTATCATGAAGATTCCCCACCAGTAGTGCAAAAATGTCAACGAAAGTCCTTAGTAACATTTATAATCTGAAGTGAAGCATCGCCCATTGGAACTGCTGCTTCTGAAAGGTAAATCAGAGAAACCTCTTGTACTTTTGGGACACTAGAATATAATAATATGCATACACACTATAATAACTCACCTGAAAGTATTATTACCCCAACCTTATGCAGAATCTCAGTTTTGAGATGTATAGTCAGGATGAGGTGATTGAGTGCCTCCAGATCTATAAATATACTGAAACCCCCAGACAATTTTTAACCACGATGATGGATAACACTCCTTACCCCAATTCCAGAAACCAGGCCATTGCATTCTTCATAAACAAACAATAGATTTCTCTTTCCATTCCATTCTGCTTTTTCTTGATTCCTGGTAACGTGTTTTAATCACCGCTGAGTCTAGGCATGCAAAGGTGAACTTGATTTTGTATCCCTAGTGAATATGATTTTGTATCCTTGTTCCATAGTGCTTATAATTCAAAGGTCTGAAATGGTCCCTCGCCAGACCACAAGGAACCTTGTGATCCAACCTCCTACTGAGATGTTCACTAAATGGTCCTTTCTGGAATAATCAGGAATGAGACCCTTTGTATCATGCAGATGATGGGTCCTCTCTTGACTGCCTCCCGTCTGGGATATCATTTATCCTGAATGTGCCCCTTGTAAGCAGACTCGTGAAGCTATTATATCTGGGTGACACACAATAAGACTGATGCATCAGTGGTCTGACTAAAAAGGCTTTCTGTCTTTAAATGTCTTGGAAATTGGGTTACTGGTTAAGGGGGGGGTGACACCCTGGTCAAGCACCAACTTCAATTTCTGTCAGGGTGAAGTAACAAGTAAACACCAAATTAACCTGTGCTTAACCCACTGGTAGCTTGGCACAAGCAGTCAGGCTTAACTTAGAGGCAATGTGTAAAGGATTTATGCATCACTTCAAACAGTAATAAAGTGAAAACACGACACAAGGAAAATCCCACACCAAGTTAGAAAGAAGAGTTAAATATAACCAATTATTTGAAACCAAAATGACAAAAATCCAATCAGTAGAACCAAAGATATGCAATTTTAAAGAATTCAAGTAAGTATATCCCTAAAAGCACAAACCGCCATTCACGGATATCTGGTTGTGCGAGACTGGGTGAAAGTCACAAGTTCAGGCCCACTGCGATATAGCGCAGGACAGAAACAGGGACCAGGTTAGTCCCGCTGAAAGAGTTGCGTTCTACAGTCCAGCAAGAAGAGTTCCATTCAAGGTGGTGGGGGCCGCAAGCAGGGAGAGCGCCGCGGATGATTGATGTAGTGCGAAGAGCAGACCAAGTGTCACCGACTGTTGTCGCTGTAGCACAAAGATTCTGTTGGGCGTCACAGACGGTCGTTGCTGGAGCTTCGCATTGGCAGTCTCCATAGGTTGTCGATGCTGTAGCAATAAGTGCAGATCTTACATTGCTGGTTGTCGCTGTGGTGCGAACAGTCACGTTCACTGGACTTTTGCATTGGCGGGCGGAGCAGGTGCCAAGATTTCAAGAAGAGCCCAAACTTTAGGATTTTTCCTTTTCTTTGAGGAGGAGCTCACCTGAAGCTATACCAAGGGTCCATCACTTCAGGGGTGCCTTCTGGGGATCAGGAACTCACTCCAGCATAGGCCAGCAGGGTTCAGCAGGTCCAGTTGCAGCTCTGCTAGGCAGGTGCAGAGAGACTCTGGAGCTTGTTATGTCCCTGTATCTCAGAATAAGAGGTCAGTCAGCTGACCCTTGGAGTCACTTCAGCCTGGCATGAAGGGTGTAGGTACAGTCTTCCTTCTCAGCAAGCAGGAGTGCAGACAGCTGGGCAGCAGAGTAGCAGGGCAGCAGTTTAGCAGTTCTTCTGGCAGCAGAACAGCACAGCAGTCCTTCTGTAGTATCCACAGGGCCACAGGTCTACTGAAGAGTTTGGTCTGAGGATAAATCATTTATACGTAGTGTCCACTTTGAAGTAGGAGATGGTTCTGGAGGTTTCCAGCCCTAGAGGTGCTTGGAATGTCCTGCCTCCCTTCCATCACCCCAGCTTGTCTGGGGTCACAAAAGACTAGTGTCAAACTCTTTGTGAATGTTCTCAGGCAGAGCCTTTGTGATGTGCAAGTGTGGTCGGTGAATGCTTCTCCCCCTCATCAAGTCAAAGATTGTCCATCCTCCCAAACCTTATTCGCCTTTGTCTCACTGTCAGAGAGCGAAATATAAAGACCAACTGCCAGCTACACCTAACCATGTGACCCAGGGTACAGGCTGCATGCACCAAATGGTTAGGATAAGGAAATGCCAACTTTCTAAAAGTCCATTAAATATTATGGGGTAACCCTGTGTCCCTCAGAACCTGGGTATATGCAATATAGTCTACAATGTGTTCTGTTGGGTAATGAAATTACTTAGTATAGATGGGAATTAGTCCACAGGATTATCACGTATTTGAAGCAACAATGTTTAGCAATTATATTGACAATGAATGTAAGTGAAACACACCACACAAGATTCTTACTCAAAATATATATATACATATATATATACACATTTATATATATAAATATATATATATTTAATTTTTATATTTTTGAGTAATCATTTCTTTTGTATATGACTGTCACATATATGAATAACAGAACAAACAACATGAATTAGGTGACTTTAGTGAACCATGTAACATAAAGTGCAGCAGTGTTTTATACAAAATAACGAAAGAACACAAAATTCATCTATACATAGATACTAGATATAAGCAAATGTCCATCCTATATATACACATGTGGTTCAGCAAGCTCCCTTTATGTCCATTCGTTTTGTTTATAGGGTGGCGTGGCTAAGGACATGGGCTGATCAAAGTAGCGTTGACATTTCGACCCCAGGTGTATGCATTTAGTCAGTATACATCACAGCGGGTCTTCTTCAGAACAGGTCTAAAATAAGTGGGAAAGTATAATCTTAAGTTAGTATAGTGTGTCAAGAGAAAGTGGAAATATTTATAAAAATGGGGCCACGAGAGAACTCTCCAAAAAGAATTAATTCAAAGAAACTCCTCCTTTCCCAGATGGAGTCCTCATAGAAACGATAATCAAAATTC
The DNA here is from genome assembly GCA_963921515.1 of Calotriton arnoldi. NCBI lineage: Eukaryota > Metazoa > Chordata > Amphibia > Caudata > Salamandridae > Calotriton > Calotriton arnoldi. The sequence continues at coordinate 5,097,755 of CAWUFW010000148.1, read as the reverse complement.
AAGAGTCATCTCATGGTTGTAGAGCAACAGATCTACAATTTAAAATACATTCAAAACCATAAGTGTAAGGAATTGTATTGTATTGAATTGTAATTACATTTATATAGCGCTTACTACCCCTGACGAGGCGTTGAAGCGCTTTTTCGGCAAGTAGCACGCTACTCCGGAACCCATAAAGGATTAGTGTTGAATTAGTATAGTGAAATATGAAGGTCATTTAAGTTGTGGATAGGTTAGCCAATTATTTGGATTCAGAAGGATAGCGGAAGGATAGAAGAGGGAAAAAAGGTTTGTATTTATATAGCGCTTGTTACCCCTGATGGGGTGTTGAAGCGCTTTTTTTTTTTTTTGGCAAGTAGCACGCTACTCTGGAAACCCATAAAGGATTAGTGGTGAATTAGTATAGTGAAATATGAAAGTAATTTGAGTGGCGGATATTAGTCAGCTATTTGGAGTGAGAAGGATAGCGGAGGGATAGAAGAGAGAAAAAAGGTTTGCATTTATATAGCACTTGATACCCCTGATGGGGTGTTGAAGCGCTTTTTTTGGCGAGTAGCACGCTACTCCGGAACCCATAAAGGATTAGTGGTGAATTAGTATAGTGAAATATGAAATTTGAGAAGTGAACATGTTAGTCTGTTATTTTGATTGCAAAGGATAGTGGAGGGATAGAACAGTGAAAGATTTAGACTTTTTTTTTTTGGAGGTCATAGCAGTAGGAAGAAGCTTTGGGATGAGTAAAAAGGGGATGTGGAGGGTAAGAGTCAGACAGAAGGAAGAGTTTAGAAAGGCTTGTTTTGGGGGATTGGTATAGTAAAAGAGGTGTCAGATGATGCAAGGAGGGGTAGAGTATGGGAGAGTCTAGAAAGGGTTATTTTGGGGATCATAGTAGTGGTAGTGGGTTTGGGATAAATGAGAGAGTGGATGTAGAGGATATATTGATAGAGGTATAGGGTGAGAAATAGGGTAGTGCATTGGAAAGAGTAATAGAAAGAAGTTTGAGATGAGTCAGAAAGTTGGGGTAGAAGATATATTGAGAGAAGTATAGGGTGAGAAATAGGATAGTTCATTGGATATGCTGAATTGGAAGAAAGTGATAAATATATAGATCTATAAGTACATGGAAAGTATATAGATGCATAAAGGAGGTAGGTATATGTAGATTAAAGATATTGATAGAGGTATAGGATGAGAAATGGGTAGTGCATTGGATATGCTTTTTAGGAGAAAAGTAATAAATATATAGATCCAAGTACATGGAAGGTATATAGATGCATAGAGGAAGTAAAAAGATGCAATAGATAAACTCTGTTTTTTCAAGTGTTATTGTACTTTAAAAATGTATTTGTATTTATTTTTTAACAACATAATTATTCTACATGTTTATACAAAGCAATACACAAAGATAGGTACATATCTATAGTAAAAATAAATGCTTATATACAGAGGGATATGCTGTAAATTTCTGTTTGCGTATGGTGCTTATGTGGGGAAGAGCCAATTCTTGAGTAGTTTTCTGAAGATAAGGTGGTTGTCCGTGGATCTTATGTTGGGGGGTAAAGAGTTCCATAGTTTGGCTGCTTGAACAGAGAAGGATGTGCCACCCATGGTTTATCTTGGGATTTTGAGGCAAGGTGCCACTTTAGAGCGGAGGTTCCTTTGTTGAATGTGTTTGGTGATTTTATTCCTGATGAAGAGCGGTCCCATTCCATGTATTGCTTTGTGGGTGATACAAAGCAGCTTGAACGTGGATCTTCTGGCAGCTGGTAACGAATGCAGGGCTTTCAAGGCAGGTGAGATGTGGTCTTGCGGTTTGATATGCAAGAGTAATCTGACAACCGAGTTCTGAATCCGTTGAAGTCTTTACATGGTTGTTAAAGGTGATCCGTGGTAGAGGATATTGGCGTAATCGAGTATGGACAGAACAAGGGAGATGGTAGCTTGAACCATGTGTGGAAATCCCAAATGGGGAAAAATTTGTCACAGCGTTTTTATAGTGACAAAGCTTGATCTTGCTAGTTTGTCCACTTGGGCATTCATCGATAGCTTGGAGTCCATGGTCATTCCGAGGTTTCTTACTTCCTTCAATACTTTAGGGGGTGATCCCAGTTCATCAGGCCAGGCGGCAAGCGGGTCATAATGTTTCCAATCGCCACACGTGAGTATTTCCGTTTTGGAAGCATTCAACTTGAGATGGCTCCAAGTCATCCACTTCCTATTGATTAAAACCATAAGGGATCCTCTGTTATTCAGGGAAACTCACCCTAGATGCAACATGAAAAGATCGTCACCAATTACGTTTTCCTAAGTGTTGGACAAAATCCTAGCCATCGGATACTTATTCTCTGTGTGAAAATCTAGAAGCAAGAGCAAAGGGGAAAATATACACAGGAATTCCCCACTTGGCTTGGAAATCGTGAATTTAGTGTGAGCCGACTTGTAGTCTTACCTTCACTCGTGTGAAGTAGTGAATGCTTCTTTCTAAAAGTGGCATTTTCAGAACTGTGACTTAAAATCCAACTTTACCATTAAAGAGGGTTTTAAGTTACAATTCTTTAGACAACAAACTTGACATTCCTACCTGCTCCCAATTGAAAGTTAGCACTTATTAAATGTAATAAAATACCACAATGTTATCCTATGGGAGAGGTAGACCTTGCAGGTGTAAAATACGGATGTACGAGTTTTTCACTACCAGGACATAAAAAAGTTAAAAGTACATGTCCAACTTTTTAAATACACTGCACCTTGCCCTGTGGGTTGTTTAGGGCCTACCCTCGGGGTGGTTTATATGTATTAAAAAGGAAGGTTTGGGCCTGGCAAAAGGTTTATTTTGCCAGGTCGAAATAGCAGTTTAAAACTGCACATACAGGCTGCAATGACAGGTCTGAGACATGTTATGGGCTAATTATTTGGGTGGCACAATCAGTGCCGCAGGCCCACTAGTAGCATTTAATTTACAGGCCCTGGGTACACGAGGAACCATTTTGCTGTGGATTTACAAGTAAATTAAATGTACAATTGGGTGTAAGCCATTTCTGACATGTTTACGGGAGAGAGCACATACACTTTAGCACTGGTTAGCAGTGGTAAAGTATGTGAAGTCCTAAAAGCCAACAAAAACGGGCTCAGAAAACAGGATGGTGAAGGCAAAATGTTATGGGATGAAATGAGGGAAAGGACCAAGTCCAACACAATGCCTTTGTCAATCTCTCCAACTATTGGTCAAAGAGACGTTGTCCTAAGAAATTAAATGTAGTTAGTGAATCCTCCTTCAACAATACAATTTCTCATCCAGAAACTATGTCTCAATACTACAACAGCTCCCTAGGCTAAGACTGATGCCTTGAAAGAATCAAAGGAGACATCTGTCAGGAGGCTACCCAGCATTTCCAAATTGGAGAGCGACAGATATAATTTGAAAATCTTTCACCAAGGCAGAGAACAGTATGTTGCATAAGTGTCTGCTCTCATGGCTAAATTCAATTGTGTGTAAGCCTTCTGAAGGCAGCCATCAGTCGTTCAATTCATAGTCTACTGTATCGTTAAAAATCACAAAGTTTGTTGTTGACAATATCTTACTTTTCAAGTTGGAGACCATGGAATCTACCTGGATGGATTCGGGCATCCATATCACAACATCGCTTGGATCATATAAGCATGATCTATAATGGGGAATTTACAACTTTTCCAGATCTCTTCATCTTTTTTGGATGAACTAGTGAAGCAGCGGCATGGGCCTGACAAAATATGCCTCAACTGGTTCTGGAAATTAAGAGGGAAAATAATTCACCCGTGGTAGCATTCCTCTTTCTCTTTACACGCACAGTTTTCGAGGGTTCCTGAGGGCAAGTTGTCTGTATTTTTCCCTGGCCCCCGTGTTGCCAGACAAAGAAAAGGCCTTAGTGGTCTGAACATGCTAAAATCCACATACACAACTCCATGAGGACGTTGCCGGCATACTAATACCATTTTAAACATAGAGCTAGTGAAGTCGCAGATGTTGTCAAATAGTCTCTACTTATATATGTGGATTTGTGCGCCTGTATGGCCGTGGCACATCAGGGCCTGCTCACATACAATGCTCGAAGCAGGCAGATTCCGTTGCTTTGAGTGCATTCGAAGGAGACAGGCAATTTGCAGACTGAACAACATATTCCTTGCACGGCATGTCACTGTGAAATGTAGACATACCCGAGTGATTTCCCACAGGGGTCTCTGCATCATCCTCAAAATTTCAGCCTGAAGCTCAGATGATGCGAGTAAGAGCCAAAACTGACATCCATTTGAGGTCTATAACGCCTGTTCAAAGGGATATGTCCCAGCGGCACAGAGAAAAAAGATGGTTCATGGGCATATAGCCTTTTTAGTGCCGTTTCCAGAGGTGGTAGGGGTTTAAGTTATGATTGCCAAAAGTCAATTAAGAATTATGTAGCAACCAGATGCTTGTATGAGTAGGAGGGGGCTGCCTCATTGAATACAGAGTGAGAAAAGGAAACATACTCAGGAAGTAAAGGTTTCTAGTAACTCTAGGTCTTGAGTCGTGTGAAGCATGGAAGGTGCAATTGAGTACAACGTTTGAAAATGCAGAATACCCCTATTTTGTCACAGTTGGGAGGGCTATCATTCAAAAGGTCATATCGAGTGGGTGAGGTACTCCTGACTTGGCAATGGCTGCCCTAGGTTACACGGCCTTACGGAGGCACAGGCAGGAATACTACTTTCTTAGAGGAAAATAAAGAAAATTTGTGTTCGTTTTGGGGTTCAAAAAGGGTCAAGGCCTGATACTCGAATAGTAGGTTGTTTAAAATCTGGATTCTTTTTTAATAAACTGAGTCTCTCTTGAGAAAACATCATTATTGTTTTACATTTTTCTCTTGTTTGTTTTTTTCAAGTTTATATTTCAAAGAAAGAAATCGGATTTAAATTAATTTCACGACTTCTTCAGCCCGTCATAGCATGAAAATACCATCCAAGCCGGTAAAATATTGGTCCGTGTGTGGCAAGTTTGGCAACCCTAGCAATGCCTTCCGGATATCTCTGGAAGCAAGCCCGCCCACGTTCAGAGTGCGTCCTCACACACTCCTGCTTGTGCTCAAGGAAGAGAAAAATAAACGGATCTTCTGATAAGAGATTCAGTAAGGAACCTGTATAAAGATGCAAAGGGGATAAGATAGGGAGGTAAACTTTGCTCTCTCCGCTCATGGGCGTAGGGTAGCGCCAGCTCCGCTGCAACCACTTCTCTCGCAGACCTACCCAGGACGATGCAGCTGCAGCCACCGCTGGTCCCGCTCCTGGCGGCCGCCCTGCTGGCGTTGGGCGCCGGCTCCCCCATGCCTGCCCGCCGAGGGGCTCAAAAGCTCCTGCTCGTGTCCTTCGATGGCTTTCGGTGGGACTACGACCAGGACGTGCCCACGCCGAACCTTGATGCCATGGCGCTAGAGGGCGTAAAAGCCCAGCACCTCACCCCGGCCTTCGTCACCATCACCAGCCCTTGCCACTTCACGCTGCTGACAGGTGAGTGAGCCCGCGCCCCGCGGGATTCTGGGTAGCGGCGGCCAGTTCAGGCTCTGCAGGGGGTCGACGAGTGAGAGAGGCGGGAGGAGGTGGAGAGAGAGTACCATCTCTGGCTAGAGAGGGCAAGTGAGGAAATTCACTACACTGCTGCGTGGTACTCCGGGGCTGGGCATGAATTAAAACGGCCTCGCCTGGCGCTAGCAACCGAGACTGGCCTTCCTAATAATATATCCAACAAGTCGCCCATATCGAGTAGGGTTGCCGCCTTTCTTAAGAACAAATACTGGTTATTTTCTTATGTTCTGTTATTCCAAGACCTAGTAGGTAAAACATAGTTTGTGTTAATCATGGCAATAATCCCTCCTCTTTGCTCTAACAGCCATTCTGAAATGATTTAGACAACTCTCAAATACTTTTAACTGACTTCTTTGTGTTTCAGTAGGAAAAGAATCCAGATTTTACACTTTTCCTCCAATATTTTTACCGGCCAGGACCCAAAAATGCAGGGTAGAATGGTAAAAAAACAACGGCCAACCTGCAACCCAATATCAAATGTGAAATTTTCAGTCAGTCCTGGCATTTTTGCCAACAGCACTTTGCATTCTGGCAATTGTAGTATATTTTTCACAATTAAAAGCACTGATGTAGAAACCACATCTTCCATGTGTTGTTGGCTACAAGAAAGAACTGACTGAAGATGACGCACAAGACGTAGGCCACATGGCACCTATGATACGCCTACCCTGTCCTTCTGGTGGCGCAACTTGGCTTTGCCTATAGAGGACCATTTTACAGCTGATAATGGAAAATCCTTAAATTTCTCAAGTTAGTGCTAAGTCTGCAGCAGGAGCTACAGGGATGTATTCCTGTGGTGGAGGAAACTCCCCTGGTGGGTTTCCACCAGGGTTAGCACTTCCTACAGAATCAGAGGTTTTTCTATTACATTCTGCCTCAAAACCAGGTCCTGCGACTCTCACCATCTAAAGGATGGGGAAAGCCTACAATCTACAAGCATTCTGCTCTGATCACAACGACTGTCTTCTCTGGCCCACTCTGCATGCATGTATGTGTCTTTCATCACAGGGTGTCTCATGTATCACTTCTTCTCCAGGAAAGTACATTGAAAACCACGGTGTTATCCACAACATGTACTTCAACACCACCTCCAAAGTGAAGCTCCCGTACTACCCAACCCAGGGAGTGTCCTCGTGGTGGGATAACGGCAGCCTGCCCATCTGGATTACTGCTCAGAGACAGGTATGCAGTGCGAAGAAATAATCACTTACACACCCCCTCTCATAGTGAATGAGAACTATTTTAGACCATAGCCATTCTGCGCTCTGAAGAAGGTGAGCGAGAAAGGTTTACCTAGTGTTGCTCCCAGAAACAAATGTGAAAGTCCAACATTGCAGACTAATTGAGGTGACTGCTAATGAATACCCTTCAATATTCCATGTGGGACTTGATAATGCCATTGAAGTCTGGCGGGGTTTCTGACAGTAGATCAAAAATGTTGAAGCATTTTTTGTCCATGGATAAGCATTGTAGTTGTTGTGTTTCTTTCCTCTTGGTGATACCAAAGGGGATGATGGACGGAGCGCTTGAGCTAATCAAACACTCACCCCCAGTCAACTGATCTGGGTTTAATCCATCATCATTCTTTAGCTCACTCCACCACCCCAGTTCAGACATGGCCATATGCAAATCAGTCTGACCCTGTGCCTCATGGGAACAGTCCAGCCCGAACTGCCAAGCCATGTCTTCCCTGGACCGGAAACAAGCATCCTGGGACCGGTTTCTGGCCATTCAGCCGTCATCAGCCAGGCTAGCTTGAATCCAGTGGCAAAGTGAGCAAGGGACCCACGTCTGGGCATACCCTGCCAACTTAGGGCGAACAAAGCGATACTAAAGGGGATGATGGACGGAGCGCTGAGCTAATCAAACACTCACCCCCAGTCAACTGATCTGGGTTTAATCCATCATCATTCTTTAGCTCACTCCACCACCCCAGTTCAGACATGGCCATATGCAAATCAGTCTGACCCTGTGCCTCATGGGAACAGTCCAGCCCGAACTGCCAAGCCATGTTTTCCCTGGACCGGAAACAAGCATCCTGGGACCGGTTTCTGGCCATTCAGCCGTCATCAGCCAGGCTAGCTTGAATCCAGTGGCAAAGTGAGCAAGGGACCCACGTCTGGGCATACCCTGCCAACTTAGGGCGAACAAAGCGATACCAAAGGGGATGATGGACGGAGCGCTTGAGCTAATCAAACACTCACCCCAGTCAACTGATCTGGGTTTAATCCATCATCATTCTTTAGCTCACTCCACCACCCCAGTTCAGACATGGCCATATGCAAATCAGTCTGACCCTGTGCCTCATGGGAACAGTCCAGCCCGAACTGCCAAGCCATGTCTTCCCTGGACCGGAAACAAGCGACCTGGGACCGGTTTATGGCCATTCAGCCGTCATCAGCCAGGCTAGCTTGAATCCAGTGGCAAAGTGAGCAAGGGACCACGTCTGGGCATACCCTGCCAACTTAGGGCGAACAAGCGATACCAAAGGGGATGATGGACGGAGCGCTTGAGCTAATCAAACACTCACCCCAGTCAACTGATCTGGGTTTAATCCATCATCATTCTTTAGCTCACTCCACCACCCCAGTTCAGACATGGCCATATGCAAATCAGTCTGACCCTGTGCCTCATGGGAACAGTCCAGCCCGAACTGCCAAGCCATGTCTTCCCTGGACCGGAAACAAGCATCCTGGGACCGGTTTATGGCCATTCAGCCGTCATCAGCCAGGCTAGCTTGAATCCAGTGGCAAAGTGAGCAAGGGACCCACGTCTGGGCATACCCTGCCAACTTAGGGCGAACAAGCGATACCAAAGGGGATGATGGACGGAGCGCTTGAGCTAATCAAACACTCACCCCAGTCAACTGATCTGGGTTTAATCCATCATCATTCTTTAGCTCACTCCACCACCCCAGTTCAGACATGGCCATATGCAAATCAGTCTGACCCTGTGCCTCATGGGAACAGTCCAGCCCGAACTGCCAAGCCATGTCTTCCCTGGACCGGAAACAAGCATCCTGGGACCGGTTTCTGGCCATTCAGCCGTCATCAGCCAGGCTAGCTTGAATCCAGTGGCAAAGTGAGCAAGGGACCCACGTCTGGGCATACCCTGCCAACTTAGGGCGAACAAAGCGATACCAAAGGGATGATGGACGGAGCGCTTGAGCTAATCAAACACTCACCCCAGTCAACTGATCTGGGTTTAATCCATCATCATTCTTTAGCTCACTCCACCACCCCAGTTCAGACATGGCCATATGCAAATCAGTCTGACCCTGTGCCTCATGGGAACAGTCCAGCCCGAACTGCCAAGCCATGTCTTCCCTGGACCGGAAACAAGCATCCTGGGACCGGTTTCTGGCCATTCAGCCGTCATCAGCCAGGCTAGCTTGAATCCAGTGGCAAAGTGAGCAAGGGACCCACGTCTGGGCATACCCTGCCAACTTAGAGGCGAACAAAGCGATACCGAAGGGGATGATGGACGGAGCGCTTGAGCTAATCAAACACTCACCCCCAGTCAACTGATCTGGGTTTAATCCATCATCATTCTTTAGCTCACTCCACCACCCCAGTTCAGACATGGCCATATGCAAATCAGTCTGACCCTGTGCCTCATGGGAACAGTCAGCCCGAACTGCCAAGCCATGTCTTCCCTGGACCGGAAACAAGCATCCTGGGACCGGTTTCTGGCCATTCAGCCGTCATCAGCCAGGCTAGCTTGAATCCAGTGGCAAAGTGAGCAAGGGACCCACGTCTGGGCATACCCTGCCAACTTAGGGCGAACAAAGCAATATCAAAGGGATGATGGACGGAGCGCTTGAGCTAATCAAACACTCACCCCAGTCAACTGATCTGGGTTTACTCCATCATCATTCTTTAGCTCACTCCACCACCCCAGTTCAGACATGGCCATATGCAAATCAGTCTGACCCTGTGCCTCATGGGAACAGTCCAGCCCGAACTGCCAAGCCATGTCTTCCCTGGACCGGAAACAAGCATCCTGGGACCGGTTTCTGGCCATTCAGCCGTCATCAGCCAGGCTAGCTTGAATCCAGTGGCAAAGTGAGCAAGGGACCCACGTCTGGGCATACCCTGCCAACTTAGGGCGAACAAGCGATACCAAGGGGATGATGGACGGAGCGCTTGAGCTAATCAAACACTCACCCCCAGTCAACTGATCTGGGTTTAATCCATCATCATTCTTTAGCTCACTCCACCACCCCAGTTCAGACATGGCGTTGGTGGAGTGAGCTAAAGAATGATGATGGATTAAACCCAGATCAGTTGACTGGGGTGAGAGTTTGATTGGCTCAAACGCTCCGTCCATCATCCCCTTTGTATCGCTTGGTCGCCCTAAGTTGGCGGGGGTATGCCCAGACGTGGGTCCCTTGCTCACTTTGCCACTGGATTCAAGCAAGCCTGGCTGATGACGGCTGAAATGGCAGAAGCGGGTCCTAGGATGCTTGTTTCCGGTCCAGGGAAGACATGGCTTGGCAGTTCGGGCTGGACTGTTCCCATGAGGCACAGGGTCAGACTGATTTGCATATGGCCATGTCTGAACTGGGGTGGTGGAGTGAGCTAAAGAATGATGATGGATTAAACCCAGATCAGTTGACTGGGGTGAGTGTTTGATTGGCTCAAGCGTTCCGTCCATCATCCCCTTTGTATCGCTTTGGTCGCCCTAAGTTGGCGGGGTATGCCCAGACGTGGGTCCCTTGCTCACTTTGCCACTGGATTCAAGCAAGCCTGGCTGATGACGGCTGAAATGCCAGAAACCAGTCCTAGGATGCTTGTTTCCGGTCCAGGGAAGACATGGCTTGGCAGTTCGGGCTGGACTGTTCCCATGAGGCACAGGGTCAGACTGATTTGCATATGGCCATGTCTGAACTGGGGTGGTGGAGTGAGCTAAAGAATGATGATGGATTAAACCCAGATCAGTTGACTGGGGGTGAGTGTTTGATTGGCTCAAGCGTTCCGTCCATCATCCCCTTTTGTATCGCTTTGGTCGCCCTAAGTTGGCGGGGTATGCCCAGACGTGGGTCCCTTGCTCACTTTGCCACTGGATTCAAGCAAGCCTGGCTGATGACGGCTGAAATGCCAGAAACCGGTCCTAGGATGCTTGTTTCCGGTCCAGGGAAGACATGGCTTGGCAGTTCGGGCTGGACTGTTCCCATGAGGCACAGGGTCAGACTGATTTGCATATGGCCATGTCTGAACTGGGGTGGTGGAGTGAGCTAAAGAATGATGATGGATTAAACCCAGATCAGTTGACTGGGGTGAGTGTTTGATTGGCTCAAACGTTCCGTCCATCATCCCCTTTGTATCGCTTTGGTCGCCCTAAGTTGGCGGGGTATGCCCAGACATGGGTCCCTTGCTCACTTTGCCACTGGATTCAAGCAAGCCTGGCTGATGACGGCTGAAATGCCAGAAACCGGTCCTAGGATGCTTGTTTCCGGTCCAGGGAAGACATGGCTTGGCAGTTCGGGCTGGACTGTTCCCATGAGGCACAGGGTCAGACTGATTTGCATATGGCCATGTCTGAACTGGGGTGGTGGAGTGAGCTAAAGAATGATGATGGATTAAACCCAGATCAGTTGACTGGGGGTGAGTGTTTGATTGGCTCAAACGTTCCGTCCATCATCCCCTTTTGTATCGCTTTGGTCGCCCTAAGTTGGCGGGGTATGCCCAGACGTGGGTCCCTTGCTCACTTTGCCACTGGATTCAAGCAAGCCTGGCTGATGACGGCTGAAATGCCAGAAACCGGTCCTAGGATGCTTGTTTCCGGTCCAGGGAAGACATGGCTTGGCAGTTCGGGCTGGACTGTTCCCATGAGGCACAGGGTCAGACTGATTTGCATATGGCCATGTCTGAACTGGGGTGGTGGAGTGAGCTAAAGAATGATGATGGATTAAACCCAGATCAGTTGACTGGGGGTGAGTGTTTGATTGGCTCAAACGTTCCGTCCATCATCCCCTTTGTATCGCTTTGGTCGCCCTAAGTTGGCGGGGTATGCCCAGACGTGGGTCCCTTGCTCACTTTGCCACTGGATTCAAGCAAGCCTGGCTGATGACGGCTGAAATGCCAGAAACCGGTCCTAGGATGCTTGTTTCCGGTCCAGGGAAGACATGGCTTGGCAGTTCGGGCTGGACTGTTCCCATGAGGCACAGGGTCAGACTGATTTGCATATGGCCATGTCTGAACTGGGGCGGTGGAGTGAGCTAAAGAATGATGATGGATTAAACCCAGATCAGTTGACTGGGGGTGAGTGTTTGATTGGCTCAAGCGTTCCGTCCATCATCCCCTTTGTATCGCTTTGGTCGCCCTAAGTTGGCGGGGTATGCCCAGACGTGGGTCCCTTGCTCACTTTGCCACTGGATTCAAGCAAGCCTGGCTGATGATGGCTGAAATGCCAGAAACCGGTCCTAGGATGCTTGTTTCCGGTCCAGGGAAGACATGGCTTGGCAGTTCGGGCTGGACTGTTCCCATGAGGCACAGGGTCAGACTGATTTGCATATGGCCATGTCTGAACTGGGGTGGTGGAGTGAGCTAAAGAATGGTGATGGATTAAACCCAGATCAGTTGACTGGGGGTGAGTGTTTGATTGGCTCAAGCGTTCCGTCCATCATCCCCTTTGTATCGCTTTGGTCGCCCTAAGTTGGCGGGGGTATGCCCAGACGTGGGTCCCTTGCTCACTTTGCCACTGGATTCAAGCAAGCCTGGCTGATGACGGCTGAAATGCCAGAAACCGGTCCTAGGATGCTTGTTTCCGGTCCAGGGAAGACATGGCTTGGCAGTTCGGGCTGGACTGTTCCCATGAGGCACAGGGTCAGACTGATTTGCATATGGCCATGTCTGAACTGGGGTGGTGGAGTGAGCTAAAGAATGATGATGGATTAAACCCAGATCAGTTGACTGGGGGTGAGTGTTTGATTGGCTCAAACGTTCCGTCCATCATCCCCTTTTGTATCGCTTTGGTCAGCCCTAAGTTGGCGGGGGTATGCCCAGACGTGGGTCCCTTGCTCACTTTGCCACTGGATTCAAGCAAGCCTGGCTGATGATGGCTGAAATGCCAGAAACCGGTCCTAGGATGCTTGTTTCCGGTCCAGGGAAGACATGGCTTGGCAGTTCGGGCTGGACTGTTCCCATGAGGCACAGGGTCAGACTGATTTGCATATGGCCATGTCTGAACTGGGGTGGTGGAGTGAGCTAAAGAATGATGATGGATTAAACCCAGATCAGTTGACTGGGGGTGAGTGTTTGATTGGCTCAAGCGTTCCGTCCATCATCCCCTTTTGTATCGCTTTGGTCGCCCTAAGTTGGCGGGGTATGCCCAGACGTGGGTCCCTTGCTCACTTTGCCACTGCATTCAAGCAAGCCTGGCTGATGACGGCTGAAATGCCAGAAACCGGTCCTAGGATGCTTGTTTCCGGTCCAGGGAAGAAATGGCTTGGCAGTTCGGGCTGGACTGTTCCCATGATGCACAGGGTCAGACTGATTTGCATATGGCCATGTCTGAACTGGGGTGGTGGAGTGAGCTAAAGAATGATGATGGATTAAACCCAGATCAGTTGACTGGGGGTGAGTGTTTGATTGGCTCAAACGTTCCGTCCATCATCCCCTTTTGTATCGCTTTGGTCGCCCTAAGTTGGCGGGGTATGCCCAGACGTGGGTCCCTTGCTCACTTTGCCACTGGATTCAAGCAAGCCTGGCTAATGACGGCTGAAATGCCAGAAACCGGTCCTAGGATGCTTGTTTCCGGTCCAGGGAAGACATGGCTTGGCAGTTCGGGCTGGACTGTTCCCATGAGGCACAGGGTCAGACTGATTTGCATATGGCCATGTCTGAACTGGGGTGGTGGAGTGAGCTAAAGAATGATGATGGATTAAACCCAGATCAGTTGACTGGGGGTGAGTGTTTGATTGGCTCAAGCGTTCCGTCCATCATCCCCTTTTGTATCGCTTTGGTCGCCCTAAGTTGGCGGGGGTATGCCCAGACGTGGGTCCCTTGCTCACTTTGCCACTGGATTCAAGCAAGCCTGGCTGATGACGGCTGAAATGCCAGAAACCGGTCCTAAGATGCTTGTTTCCGGTCCAGGGAAGACATGGCTTGGCAGTTCGGGCTGGACTGTTCCCATGAGGCACAGGGTCAGACTGATTTGCATATGGCCATGTCTGAACTGGGGTGGTGGAGTGAGCTAAAGAATGATGATGGATTAAACCCAGATCAGTTGACTGGGGGTGAGTGTTTGATTGGCTCAAACATTCCGTCCATCATCCCCTTTTGTATCGCTTTGGTCGCCCTAAGTTGGCGGGGGTATGCCCAGACGTGGGTCCCTTGCTCACTTTGCCACTGGATTCAAGCAAGCCTGGCTGATGACGGCTGAAATGCCAGAAACTGGTCCTAGGATGCTTGTTTCCGGTCCAGGGAAGACATGGCTTGGCAGTTCGGGCTGGACTGTTCCCATGAGGCACAGGGTCAGACTGATTTGCATATGGCCATGTCTGAACTGGGGTGGTGGAGTGAGCTAAAGAATGATGATGGATTAAACCCAGATCAGTTGACTGGGGGTGAGTGTTTTATTGGCTCAAACGTTCCGTCCATCATCCCCTTTTGTATCGCTTTGGTCGCCCTAAGTTGGCGGGGGTATGCCCAGACGTGGGTCCCTTGCTCACTTTGCCACTGGATTCAAGCAAGCCTGGCTGATGACGGCTGAAATGCCAGAAACCGGTCCTAGGATGCTTGTTTCCGGTCCAGGGAAGACATGGCTTGGCAGTTCGGGCTGGACTGTTCCCATGAGGCACAGGGTCAGACTGATTTGCATATGGCCATGTCTGAACTGGGGTGGTGGAGTGAGCTAAAGAATGATGATGGATTAAACCCAGATCAGTTGACTGGGGGTGAGTGTTTGATTGGCTCAAACGTTCTGTCCATCATCCCCTTTTGTATCGCTTTGGTCGCCCCTAAGTTGGCGGGGTATGCCCAGACGTGGGTCCCTTGCTCAGTTTGCCACTGGATTCAAGCAAGCCTGGCTGATGATGGCTGAAATGCCAGAAACCGGTCCTAGGATGCTTGTTTCCGGTCCAGGGAAGACATGGCTTGGCAGTTCGGGCTGGACTGTTCCCATGAGGCACAGGGTCAGACTGATTTGCATATGGCCATGTCTGAACTGGGGTGGTGGAGTGAGCTAAAGAATGATGATGGATTAAACCCAGATCAGTTGACTGGGGGTGAGTGTTTGATTGGCTCAAGCGTTCCGTCCATCATCCCCTTTTGTATCGCTTTGGTCGCCCTAAGTTGGCAGGGGTATGCCCAGACGTGGGTCCCTTGCTCACTTTGCCACTGGATTCAAGCAAGCCTGGCTGATGACGGCTGAAATGCCAGAAACCGGTCCTAGGATGCTTGTTTCCGGTCCAGGGAAGACATGGCTTGGCAGTTCGGGCTGGACTGTTCCCATGAGGCACTGGGTCAGACTGATTTGCATATGGCCATGTCTGAACTGGGGTGGTGGAGTGAGCTAAAGAATGATGATGGATTAAACCCAGATCAGTTGACTGGGGGTGAGTGTTTGATTGGCTCAAACGTTCCGTCCATCATCCCCTTTTGTATCGCTTTGGTCGCCCTAAGTTGGCGGGGTATGCCCAGACGTGGGTCCCTTGCTCACTTTGCCACTGGATTCAAGCAAGCCTGGCTGATGACGGCTGAAATGCCAGAAACCGGTCCTAGGATGCTTGTTTCCGGTCCAGGGAAGACATGGCTTGGCAGTTCGGGCTGGATTGTTCCCATGAGGCACAGGGTCAGACTGATTTACATATGGCCATGTCTGAACTGGGAGTGGTGGAGTGAGCTAAAGAATGATGATGGATTAAACCCAGATCAGTTGACTGGGGGTGAGTGTTTGATTGGCTCAAACGTTCCGTCCATCATCCCCTTTTGTATCGCTTTGGTCGCCCCTAAGTTGGCGGGGGTATGCCCAGACGTGGGTCCCTTGCTCACTTTGCCACTGGATTCAAGCAAGCCTGGCTGATGACGGCTGAAATGCCAGAAACCGGTCCTAGGATGCTTGTTTCCGGTCCAGGGAAGACATGGCTTGGCAGTTCGGGCTGGACTGTTCCCATGAGGCACAGGGTCAGACTGATTTGCATATGGCCATGTCTGAACTGGGGTGGTGGAGTGAGCTAAAGAATGATGATGGATTAAACCCAGATCAGTTGACTGGGGGTGAGTGTTTGATTGGCTCAAGCGTTCCGTCCATCATCCCCTTTTGTATCGCTTTGGTCGCCCTAAGTTGGCGGGGGTATGCCCAGACGTGGGTCCCTTGCTCACTTTGCCACTGGATTCAAGCAAGCCTGGCTGATGACGGCTGAAATGCCAGAAACCGGTCCTAGGATGCTTGTTTCCGGTCCAGGGAAGACATGGCTTGGCAGTTCGGGCTGGACTGTTCCCATGAGGCACAGGGTCAGACTGATTTGCATATGGCCATGTCTGAACTGGGGTGGTGGAGTGAGCTAAAGAATGATGATGGATTAAACCCAGATCAGTTGACTGGGGGTGAGTGTTTGATTGGCTCAAACGTTCCGTCCATCATCCCCTTTTGTATCGCTTTGGTCGCCCTAAGTTGGCGGGGGTATGCCCAGATGTGGGTCCCTTGCTCACTTTGCCACTGGATTCAAGCAAGCCTGGCTGATGACGGCTGAAATGCCAGAAACCGGTCCTAGGATGCTTGTTTCCGGTCCAGGGAAGACATGGCTTGGCAGTTCGGGCTGGACTGTTCCCATGAGGCACAGGGTCAGACTGATTTGCATATGGCCATGTCTGAACTGGGAGTGGTGGAGTGAGCTAAAGAATGATGATGGATTAAACCCAGATCAGTTGACTGGGGGTGAGTGTTTGATTGGCTCAAACGTTCCGTCCATCATCCCCTTTGTATCGCTTTGGTCGCCCTAAGTTGGCGGGGTATGCCCAGACGTGGGTCCCTTGCTCACTTTGCCACTGGATTCAAGCAAGCCTGGCTGATGACGGCTGAAATGCCAGAAACCGGTCCTAGGATGCTTGTTTCCGGTCCAGGGAAGACATGGCTTGGCAGTTCGGGCTGGACTGTTCCCATGAGGCACAGGGTCAGACTTATTTGCATATGGCCATGTCTGAACTGGGGTGGTGGAGTGAGCTAAAGAATGATGATGGATTAAACCCAGATCAGTTGACTGGGGGTGAGTGTTTGATTGGCTCAAACGTTCCGTCCATCATCCCCTTTTGTATCGCTTTGGTCGCCCTAAGTTGGCGGGGGTATGCCCAGACGTGGGTCCCTTGCTCACTTTGCCACTGGATTCAAGCAAGCCTGGCTGATGACGGCTGAAATGCCAGAAACCGGTCCTAGGATGCTTGTTTCCGGTCCAGGGAAGACATGGCTGGACTGTTCCCATGAGGCACTGGGTCAGACTGATTTGCATATGGCCATGTCTGAACTGGGGTGGTGGAGTGAGCTAAAGAATGATGATGGATTAAACCCAGATCAGTTGACTGGGGGTGAGTGTTTGATTGGCTCAAACGTTCCGTCCATCATCCCCTTTGTATCGCTTTGGTCGCCCTAAGTTGGCGGGGGTATGCCCAGACGTGGGTCCCTTGCTCACTTTGCCACTGGATTCAAGCAAGCCTGGCTGATGACGGCTGAAATGCCAGAAACTGGTCCTAGGATGCTTGTTTCCGGTCCAGGGAAGACATGGCTTGGCAGTTCGGGCTGGACTGTTCCCATGAGGCACAGGGTCAGACTGATTTGCATATGGCCATGTCTGAACTGGGGTGGTGGAGTGAGCTAAAGAATGATGATGGATTAAACCCAGATCAGTTGACTGGGGGTGAGTGTTTGATTGGCTCAAACGTTCCGTCCATCATCCCCTTTTGTATCTCTTTCCTCTTGGTGTCATGTTGCTTTGAGGGGGATGTGTGGTCCAGTGTGGGAGGAGGAACAGGGGCATAGGGAATATTGGTGTTGGTGTGTTGGTTGTTAGTCTGGTTGCTGCTAGGGGTTGTGGTGGGAGGAAGATTGTTAGGTTAGCGAATTTTGAGGTCTGAGAGGTGCATGTGTGGGGCTTGGTAGTGGTGTAACTGTTGAGTTGTCTAGTGGTTTGAATATGGTGTGCAGGGTTCTGGAGGAACATGAGATCAGGAAATATAGTGATCATAAGTCTGTGCCTTTCCTTGATTTTTAATTTCCTTCTGGCAAATGTCATTGTGTATGTCAGTTATTTGTGTTGTGGTTTTACAGTTAGTATGTCTTTTTGTAATAGTTTGTGTGGTGTAACTGTGGTTGTTGGCTTTGTTGTTGATGTGGCTATATGGGTGAATTGGGTAGTTAAGTAGTAGTTATGTGCATCCTTTGGATGTATATAAGGGGTGTATAGGACACTCTTTAGGGGGTAGTAGCAGGTATAGATTGTGTAAATGAGTGATTGTCATCTGGCGGTTTGAAGGTGGAGATGCAGAGTTTTTGGCCGTAGGCCCTTTCCAGGTACGAACAGGCAGCTTCCAGTGTTTAAATCACCTTAGTGATCAGGAGACTTGGGTCAGTGGGAATCCTAGCCCTAGGAACAAATGGGATCCCAGAACCTAAACCTTAACCAATAGAAACCCTTGCCCTGGGAATCAATGGGAACTCAAGTGCTAAACTCTAACTAATACAAATCCTGGCCCAGGGAACCACTGGGAGCCCTACGTCCTACAGCCAATAGAAACCCTAGTCCTGTGAAACAACAGGAGCCCAAGCCCTACAGCCCAAAAGAACCCCTAGATGTGGGAACCCATGGGAGCCCAAGACCTAAGGCCAATAGAAACTCTAACCATATGAAGCTATGGGAGCCCATGGTCTAAGCCCTACAGCCAAGAAGAGGGGACTAGAGTACCCTTGGTTACAGAGAGCTCAATACATTTTCCAGCTCCTGCTCAACACTGCATGTAAGGCCCAATCTAACCAACTTGGAATGCTATCACACACTTTAAATAACCCTTCTCTAAACACCCCAAAAATGAGCACTAAGCAGAGTCAGAAAACAAGTAGTGACGTAGCGAAACGTTAGGTGGCCCCCTGCAAGGTGCGGCGAAGGGGCTCCCTTGGCACCCAAATGTTAATCTTGTCCCCTGTCTCCCACCTCCTCAAGGAATCACAGAGCCACAAAAGATATCTCTCTTTCTCATCTGCCTTCCCCTCTCTGTCTCTCTCTCTCTCTCTGCTTTCACCTCTCATCATATCCTTCAAACATCTCTCTCTTTCTCTCTCATTCAACTCTCCTTTTTGTAGCATGCCTGTCTCTTCATCAATTCATCTATCTCCCTCACCTGTTTTCGTCTCTCCCTTGTCCCCTCCCCTTTTCTCTAAGCTGGCACTCGCCATTTTCTGTCTCTGCCTCACAGGTCTCCCCTTCTATATCGTTCAGTTGTCTTCACCTGTCTCCCTATCACACACCTGCCCTTCTTTATGTCAAATGACTTTCGTTTCAGTTCTGTCCCTCTCAGATGTCTCTCAACTATCTCTATTTATCAACACACATCTCTTCATATCACTCTTAGCTGTTCCTTCCTTTCTAACATGACTGTCTCATTATCACCCTCTCCTTCTCACTCGGCTGTCTCTGTCTTACGTGAACCCACCTGCCTCTAAGCTGTCTCATTCTCTTGTATCTTTTTATGACCTGTCTCGCACCGGGTCTCCCCTTCTATCTCACTCAGCTTACTTTCACTTGTGTTACACTCACACGCACACCTGTCTGTTCTCTATCTCACTCGCTAAGTTGTCTTTTCCGCATCCCTCTCTTTATCACCACCTCTCTCTCTCTCTCTCTCTCTCTCTCTCACCCGTACCTCTGTAATTCTAGCTTTCTTTCCTTTGTCCTTCACCTTTCCTGGTCGGCATTCCCACTCTTGACTTTGCTATGTTTTTCTTTCTGCTCAATAATCAGTGAGTGACATCCAGAAACTCGGGGGTGCAGTTTTGTTTGGGGGCTCTTAGATGCCAATAATTCAATATTTTGCAACTTTATTGTTTGTGCTTCAAGAGAAAGACAGTTGAATGGATGCATTGTGCACTCATTGTCAGTGAAATTGCTCTCCCTCCCTCGCAGCTCCCTCGCAGCTCCACCATTAAGTGAGGCATTAAGTGAGGCCTTCCCTCGAGCCCCTGCACTCTCGAGTGTTGGTGTTCGAGGCCCTCCTCCACCCGCAGGTTTTACCTGCGCCTCATCCCTGGTGGTCCAGTGGACCTCTGTCTCCTTTCTCTCGCTCCGCTTTTTCTCTCCATTTTCACTCGTTTTTCCCTCATTTCAATCTCCCCTTTCACTCTCCTTCTATGTCTTTCCTCCGTTTTCACTCGTTTTCCCTCATTTCAATCCCCCCCTTTCACTCTCCTTCTGTGTCTTTCCTCCGTTTTCACTCGTTTTTCCCTCATTTCAATCTCCCCCTTTCACTCTCCTTCTGTGTCTTTCCTCCACTTTTCCTGCACTTTTTCTGCCCTTTTCCACTCTTTCCTCTTTTATCGGCCCTTTTCCGCCTGTTTTTTCCCCGCCGCTGCTGCCCCCGCAGCCCCTCCCCCCCTGCATGACCGGCCCATTCCAGTTCCCCTCCCCGCTCCCGCCTCCCAGCTGTCCAGCCCTCCCCGACCCCTACTTAATGGCGGCCGCTGCGGGGACAGGCGAGCAAGACCACTGACTCATTGTCAGTGAAATTGCTCTCCCTCCCTCGCAGTTCCACCATTAAGTGAGGCCTTCCCCCAAGCCCCTGCACTCGCGAGTGATGGTGTTCGAGGCCCTCTTCCACCCGCAGGTTTTTCCTGCGCCTCATCCCTGGTGGTCCAGTGGACCTCTGTCTCCTTTCTCTCGCTCCGCTTTTTCTCTCCGTCTTCACTCGTTTTTCCCTCATTTCAATCTCCCCCTTTCACTCTTCTTTTGTGTCTTTCCTCCGTTTTCACTCGTTTTTCCCTCATTTCAATCTCCCCCTTTCACTCTCCTTCTGTGTCTTTCCTCCACTTTTCTTGCACTCTTTCTGCCCTATTCCACTCTTTCCTCTTTTTTCGGCCCTTTTCAGCCTGTTTTTTCCCCCGCTGCTGCTGCCCCCGCGGCCCCTCCCCCCCTGCATGACCGGCCCATTCCAGTTCCCCTCCCCGCTCCCGCCTCCCAGCTGTCCAGCCCTCCCCGACCCCTACTTAATGGCGGCTGCTGTGCAGCCGCGCAGTGGACGCACGCAGCAGGCGCGTCGCTGGCCGTCTGCGCCCGACCGCGACCAGCGCCAGGAACCCTGGACCACCGCACCGCCAACGCTACGACCCAGCGGCACTCCACGCACTCAACCCAGGCCGCTGCAACAACTGCAAGCTAGCGTCACCGGCCGACACCCACGGACCCTTCAGCTGTCACCGCTGCCGGCACACCTACAGCACCGCCAGGAACACAGACCCAGCACAACCCGCCCACAAGAACACAACCGAACCGAAGACCCTGCAATGCATCCTCCTCAACGTCCGATCCCTCCACAAACACGCCACCGAAATCTGGGACCTCCTCGACAGCACCACCCCAGACGTTGCGTTCTTCACCGAAACCTGGACCAACACCACCTCGGGACCGGACATCGCCATCGCCATTCCCCAAGGATACAAGATCTCCAGGAAGGACCGCCCCACCCGCCCGGGAGGGGGAATCGCCATCGTCCACAAATCCACCCTCCCGCCTGAGCACACTCCCTGACGAGCCCACAGACCTGATGGAACACTTTCACTTCAAGATACTGGCCAGCCCTACCACCACCCTCCGAGGAACCCTCATCTACCGACCCCCTGGACCCCGCGGACCTTTCGCCAACTCCATCACGGACATCATCTCCCTGCATGAAATCGCATCCACCAACTACACCCTGCTGGGAGACCTCAACTTCCACCTCGACAACCAACTGGACCCCAACACCACATCCCGCCTGGACAACCTCCACAACATTGGACTCCGCCAGATCGTGACCGAACCCACGCACTCAGCAGGACACACCCTCGACCCCCTCTTCACAACAGGAAACTCCATCACCTTCAGCCACACCACCGAACTCCCATGGACTGACCGTCGATGCGTCCACTTCACCTTCAGAACACCCACCATCCACAGACACCAGCAACTGCTCCCACGAAGAAACTGGACCAGAATCACCGACGACCAGCTCACCTCCTCACTCAGCAACTCCACCCCAACCATTGCGGAAAATGACGACCCCAACACCGCAGCCCGAACCCTGCACAGATGGATCTCCGACAGCGCCAACACCATAGCCTCCCTCAAGAAAAACAACAACACCCACACCAAGAAAGCCAGATGGTTTACCACCGAACTTCGAGAGTCCAGACGCACTTGCCGCCGCCTCGAAAAGGCCTGGAGGAACACCAAATCCACAGAAGCCCACAACAACTTCAGAGCCGCCACCAACTCCCACCACCAACTCATCAGAAAAACGAGGAAAAAAGCGATTGAAGACAGAATCTCCACACACGCGCACAACAGCAAAGAACTCTTCAACATCATCAAGGAGTTCGCCCAACCCACCAGCGAGTCTACTGACATCCCTCCCTCACAAGACCTCTGCGACAAACTCAGCACCTTTTTCCACCACAAAATCAAGAGCATCTACGACAACTTCGACGAAGACAACCAACACACTGAACCCTCACCAACCACCCCCGACACCCTGAAGCCAGCGATTGACAACTGGACAGCCCTCACCACCGAAGACACCCTGAAGACAATGAAGTCGATCCACTCCGGGGCCCCCACGGACCCCTACCCCCACCACATCTTCAACAGAGCTGCCGACACCATCGCAACCATGTTCCGCCACACCATCAACCGCTCCCTGGCGACCGCCTCGTTCCCCGACAACTGGAAACACGCCGAGGTCAACCCCCTCCTGAAGAAACCCTCGGCGGACCCCACAGACCTCAAAAACTACAGACCCATCTCCCTGCTCCCGTTCACAGCGAAAGTCATCGAGAAAGCCATCAACAGCCAACTCGCCACATTCATCGAAGAGCACAACATCCTCGACTCCTCTCAATCCGGCTTCAGAAAAAACCACAGTACGGAAACCGCCCTCCTCACCGCAACAGACGACACCCGCACCCTACTGGACAAAGGAGAAACAGTAGCCCTCATCCTCCGCGACTTCTCAGCGGCGTTCGACACAGTTTTTCACCGCACCCTAATACGCAGACTCCACGTTGCAGGGATCCAGGACAAGGCCCTCGACTGGATCCGCTCCTTCCTCTCCGGCAGAACGCAGCGGGTCAGACTCCCCCCTTTCCTCTCGGACCCTACACCAACCACCTGCGGAGTCCCCCAGGGGTCCTCCCTCAGCCCTACGCTCTTCAACGTCTACATGGCTCCGCTCGCCCCATCGTCAGAACCTACGGACTCAACATTGTGTCATACGCAGACGACACCCAACTCATCCTCTCCCTATCCAATGAACCCAACACCGCCAGACACAACTTTCGAGTAGGCATGGAAGCCGTTGCCAAATGGATGAAAAACAGCTGCCTACAACTAAACACCAACAAAACAGAAGTACTCATCATGGGCCCAAACCCCGACGCCTGGAACGACACCTGGTGGCCCCCCGTCCTCGGAAGCCCGCCCACCCCCACGGATCACGCACGCAACCTGGGAATCATCCTGGACTCCGAGCTCAAAATGGACCGCCAGATCAACTCCGTCTCGTCCTCCTGCTTCCACACCCTCCACCTCCTACGTAAGACCTTCAAATGGATCCCCCTTGAACACAGAAAGACCGTCACTCACGCCCTGGTCACCAGCAGACTCGACTACGGCAACGCAATCTACGCCGGAATAAACAAAAATCTCACCCGCAAGCTACAGAACATCCAGAACGCCGCCGCAAGACTGGTCCTCAACCTTCCAAGATACTGCCACATCTCCCAGCACCTGCGCACACTCCACTGGCTCCCCATCGAGGCTAGAGTCACCTTCAAGATGCTCACCCACGCACACAAGGCCCTCCACGACACCGGACCAGCATACCTGAACAAATTCCACGCACCCCAAAGGATCCTACGATCAGCCCAGCTCTCCTACGCCGCGGTCCCCCGCACCAGAAAGACCAGATCGGGAGGCCGCTCCTTCTCCTTCCTCGCGGCCAGAGCCTGGAACGCCCTTCCGCTCCACCTCAGACAGACAACATCGCTCCCCATCTTCGCAAGAAACCTCAAAACCTGGCTCTTCAACAGACCCCCTCCTTGATGGACTGGAACCTGCACCCCCCCCAGCGCCTTGAGACCCTTACGGGTGAGTAGTCGCGCTCAACAAACGCCTGATTGATTGATTGATTGTGCGGCAGGATGTAGCCAGGCAGCAGCTGCTCTGATGTGTTATGTGTGCAGTTGCATACAGGCTGCAGAAGTGGATAAGTAGCCCCCTGTAGGGTGGAGGTACCTGGCATCCCCCTCTATCCCCCTCCCGCCCTCACCCCTTCACTGCAGGGGCTGCAGGGCCTTCTGTTACACCCTTGACCACAAGTAAAATAGATTAAGCAACCTCTACACGCTTCAACTAGATTTTTCATGAACTTTGTTTGGTCTCTTTGTCACTTTAATACACTTTTTAAAAGGAAACCCTAATGAGCCACTTGCACACATTCAAATGAGATTTTCACAGCAAAAAGCTGCTTGCTCGTACCAGCGTTGTCTTGGCCTTGCTGTCGGGCACAATACCAACAATGTAAATCACCGAGATAAACATTTTTGACTTGGGCAGAGTGAGGATTAAGCAAAGTATAAAAAGCCCTTTTAAAAATCAGTTGTAGCCATAGAAGATTCATCATAGGAGTAGAATGGCGACTGTCTCTGGCATGGAGAGACTGCAAAATCATATGTAGAAAGGTAACATTTTGGATAAAGTAAGTAGCTGAGCCATATGGAACCGATCTAAATACCTTTCCAGAGGCAGAGAAAACTTATAATTAGGCTGAAGGAAGAGTGCATGCAGCTGTTCCTCACTGCTGAAGCCACACTAATTGTGTCTAACTTCCCACAGGGTTTGAAGACTGGATCCCTGTTCTTCCCAGGGGGTAATGCCACTTATCAGGGGGAAAAGGTGAACGTGAAGAAGGTGGAATCCCCTACCCACAAATGGAACAATGACACCGAGTGGCGGGCCAATGTAGAGACAGTCATGAAGTGGTTCACAGGAGACAACCTGGATTTTGTGGCACTCTACTTTGGGGAGCCAGACTCTACGGGCCACAAGTATGGACCAGACTCCTCAGAGCGGAAAGCGATGGTGAGCCAGCTGGACCGTATCCTGGGCCACATCCGGAGCAGCATCACCCACCATGGCCTTGCATCAAAGCTGAACTTGATCCTTACCGCTGACCACGGCATGCGAAGGGTGATGAAAACGCCTGAGGTTAAAGAGATCATCCTTTCTCAGATTAAAGACTTCTCTTTCAAAGATATAGAATTCGACCTGGTGGACTATGGTCCCACGGGCCTCCTGCTGCCCAAGGAGGGGAAACTGGAGCAAGTCTATGAGGCCTTGAAGAAAGGCCACCCCCATCTTAACGTCTACAAGAAAGAGGAGCTGCCTGAGGCACTGCACTATTCCAAGCACCCAAGGATCTTGCCACTGGTTGTATTTGGAGATCCTGGATATGTGGTTCATGGGGTGAGTCTAGTATGGGAGATGGGCTATGACTATATAGCCTTTTGATTAAAAAAATAATCAAACTATACTTTTACCTGGGTACACCACTCTCCTTTAGGCTGTACCATTAATTTAGTACCTCTGTTGGTGGCTCCTTCATGGATATATCCAGTTTAACACCCAGGTCAGTCTATCGATATATCAGACTTACTGTGTAGAGGTAACACTCTGGTCTTTTTTACTTCCTTCCAGAGAATCAAAGTTCAGTTCAACAAGGGGGAACATGGCTTTGACAATAATGACATGGATATGAAGACCATCTTCCGAGCTGTTGGTCCGGCATTCAGGAGCAACCTGATGGTTGAGCCTTTTGAGAGCGTGCATGTCTATGCACTGATGTGTGAGCTGCTGGGTATACGCCCTGAACCACATGATGGCTCGCTGGAGACAACACGGAACATGCTGGTTGAGGCCATACCCAGCACAGGTAGGTGCCCCTTGAACCAACTTCACAGAAAGTTGAATGAAATCATAGCACAAGTATTGTCTATTTTTCTAAATTGGTGTGATATTTTTCTTCTGTTTTGCTTTCACTTAATTACTGTTTGTCGGCTGCCTAACTGCTTTACACATTGCCTCTAAGTTAATCCTGACTGATTTGGTGCCAAGCTACCAGAAGGGTTAAGCACAAGTTAATTTAGTCACTTTGTGGTTCACCCAGACAAGGTTTGTGGTTGTTGCTTGTGAAGGGTTTTCACCCCTTCAACCAATAACCCGTCTTGCACACAGCCTGTTTGATATTGCGCCAGCCCAATTTTGTAACCCTGCCCACCCAGTGGTAGGCACAGAGTAGACACAGAGTGGTTCTGTCTGTCTCAGGTAACATACCAGGATGATTGTATCAGAGGCTCTTGGGTTAAAAGGGTCTCTACACCCCTCTATGGATTTTAGACCTTTCCTGCAGTACTCAGTTTATTTTGGTGTCTTTTCCACATATCGCAGTAATGACTCAGTACTAGAACCTCTTCCTTGTTTCATACTAACTGGAGGGGAACATGCAGCACACAAATCTAACATCCAAGAAGAACAAACAGCACTCTTCAAGCCCCACTTAAGAACAAAGGACACTCTCCAGGCCACACGTTTTCATCATGTCACTCTTCAATTACTGGCTGCAGTGGCCCAGTACATATACAGTGCAGGGTAACTGCAAAGGGGCTTAGCTCCAAATCACCAAGAGGGTTGTGTTTTTTAAGTTTAGGCAACCTATCACTTGGAGAAAGAGTTTTTGCTGGCTCCCTCATGGGTAAACCAAGAGGAAGGCTGAGTTGAAAAGAATATGTTTTTTAGCATCAAATCTCACATCTCAATAACAACTCTTTACTTAGTTAATGCACGTCTTGTGGTCCCTAAAGATCAGCTGAACAAAGCTTTAAGTGAATGGATCCCTCATTGGCTAGAATAACCCCAGACCCTGCTTCCCCACCACTGTTCCAAAACAGTGTGACTATCATGAGGCTTCTCTTATGAATCCAGCCCTCGTTGAGGTTGGTCTTCCTCGTCCTCCTAACAAGAGTCAGTAAATACAGCAAAGATGTTCTGCTTCGGCTTCCAATGGTGCCACTCACTCTATGCGGTAATTAGGACAATGTAGGACAAAAACTTGGACAAGTGAACGTGCATCTAGGTGAATTTTGTGGTTTGGGATGGGCTTAAGGGAGCGCCTATCTGTGTACCGCTATACGCAGTGTACTCGTTCTGGCACAGCAGCAGTTGATGGGAGTCTGGCTGAGCCACACTCATCCATAGCACACATCAGGTGCAATGGGCCCTGTATAATGCCCATAGGACAGGATTTATTGCCTCATGACCAATGCAAACTGTCGGGCCATTGGCAGAAAGCCCCTGTATACCATGTAAAGTAAGGCTCAAGTACTCCTGAGTAGCAGTTCAAAAAGGAAACCACGCTCTGTGGTGGCAGACCAATGGTGAAGTACCTCTTCAGAAAGTGTGTGGGAGGCACAAATGAAACCGATTATACATTTGAATGTGCAAAAAAATCAATAGGCACTGCCCAGACAATCGAATTATAATAGAAAATAAAAGAATGACTAAACTTCCACGTGGGACATAAAGAGAATTCCTAAAAGCCCAACCTAAATGTCTGGAAATCATGTTCAAGTCAATGAAAAACACAATTTAAAAATGTCACTGCATTCTATAAACAAGCATGCATTCGGTTTCCCCTATGTGATTAATAAGCAGTTTTTTGTTGTAAGTTGTAGCTTGGTGAGCACGTGTGCAATATAAGTTACTAAAACTCCATGAAAGTGTTATGTCTTGTTTATTGAGAAAGGCAATATATTGTGCTGTTACTGGTGGTACTATAAACTGGGGAGATTAGGTAAAGGGCAGAGGACAAAGAGAAAAAAACATTCCCACAGATAAGTACGCTTGAAGTGGATGCAGCTATGGGGAGATTAGGTAAAGGGCGGAGGAAAATCCAAACAAGCACAGAGAGACATCCGGAATATGGACAAACTACACAAAAGAGACTAGTCGGTAGAACAACAATATTGAGACACATGGTAGTATCTGATATGGGTCACAAGGAAATGTAGGCGAACGGATAACAGTGGGGATTTCTTTAAGTATAGCACATTACACAAAATACCTTTTGCGATATGCATGTTGTGTCAGCAATCTGCATCTACGGAGCAAAGCATCAACAATCTTATATGCTTGCGAGATAAGCAGTTTCATATAATAATACGGTCTTAAAGAACAGTAGCTTGCAGAGAGGTGGCAAAGATTGACCCAAAAATTGTGATTAGTAAGAATCAGAGTACATGTAGAACCTGTTGTTCCATATCTGAGATGCTGCCGGTTAGGAGTCAACAAGAGTGTGTAGTGTAGTTCCTATTTCCCTAATAGGCTTTGCGCATTGGAATAATATACCCTATAGGTTTGACATAGGACTGAGGTCAGTATGTCCCTTTCGAGTATATTAAACTTAATTACTTTGTGCCAGCTAACTCAGAGGCCACTAGAAACTCCTTGTAAACAAGAAGGAGTAGTTTCTGGCAACCGCATAAACATGACAACTTTGTTTCCCTTTAGAATTGGAACACTCTCCGAATCATGGAAACAATAGATAACAGTTTCACTCAGCTAATCGTGCATGCTTAGTTTCTTCAGAGTTACACAGAAAGAATAGTCGAGCGTTTCAATAAAAAGGATTTATTGAACAGTCTTGTTTCTCGTGTAAGAGATATGAGCTGTCATGATCACAAGACAGTATGCAAGATATATAATGTACAGCGTAAGCAGTAGAAAGAAATAATACTGCGCTAGCATTATCTTTTAGCTATCACACATATATTCATATACATAAATAACATAAGCTAAAAATGCGAGTACTCATAAGATGCGTCTCTAAACTAGTTCTACCCCAGTGTACCTAACCTAACCTAGGTGTAGGACAAGGTAAGAAGTAGGTGAAGTATTCTATAGTATGATATACTAAGAGTCTGATATGCCAAGAGTCCCTCTAGGTTCTAGTCAGCTCCATACCTTGAGAATGAGAGAGGTGGGAATCTCCTTCCGGGTCTCGAACTCTAACACCCCCCGAAGGGAGTCAGAACACTGGAAGCTAGATTCTCTGCGAGCAGGGATGACAGCGTCTCTTGTCAGTGCGTCAGGCCGGGATACGGGCTCCTCTAAAGTCGAGGTCTCCTCTTACTTGTTTGGGCAAGGGGAGGTATATTTATACCTGGTCGGTGCCTTGGAATGTTAGCATTGATGTGAAGTCGAACAGAGGAAGACGTCAGGAATGAACCCTTAAGGAATAGTGGTTCATGCATAATAGATGAGTTCTTGGAGAAATCAATAATCGTGTGCTGGGCTTAGGGTTTGGTTTCTAAGAACTCGTTGTGACGTCAGGGTGGACGGATGTCGGTGACCATGCCTGTATTTGGAGTGCATGGCTAATGCATAAATAAGGACTGGGATCTTATGCCTATATAAGGGCAATGCGAATTGTGCCTATATAAGGACATGTTTCAGGAAAACCTATATACGGACACCTAAAGCGGAATACAACACCCACTCCACTTTCGAATGAACGATAATACTAAATGCTAAACATTAAACTTGTGTACCACATATTGCTAAAAACATTTCTAAAAGCATATTTAAAAGAAGTTTTTAAAAGAACTGTTGCTAAAACATATAATGCAATAGGTATTGTACATTTTAAAGCATTTTTTCATTCTAAGCATATATCGGAAATAAATGCAACATGAATGAATAAACAGAAATATATACATATGATGAAATGGTTGACAAGTTTACAAAAATCAAAGCCATTGCATATCATGGTACTAAATGAAATTTTGGTAAATAAGGTGACAATGTGTCCCTGGAAGTATTCAAAGAAGTCCGTTTTATATGAATAGTTCTACTGTAAGCAGATTGAGTTGCCATGTATTTTCAAAAAATACAGAAAAAGAAAAAGTTCAATTTTAGGAAAAGTTCCAAGTTTTGAAAATATGAAGGCCAAATTCATTGCGTCCCTGGTACACTGTGAGCCGAATCAAAGTCAGTGTATGGGTCTGGTGTAAACATGAAATCATCTATTTCTGTAGACAAAATATTGTCTATCGATGTTGGTGACATTTGGAATACCTCATTTAGAAGGTTGACTGCACAGAGATGTGAAGTATTGCCCTCAGCATAGGATGCCGCAGCAATGTTCGCGTCCGTTTGTTACCTGTGTGCCTGTTGATCCAACTTGTACCTCAGGAGCAGCAGGAAGCGTCTGTGAGATCTCAATGAATGCCGTCATCAGGATTGGTAGCCTTTGGGGACAACACAGAGCATGGGCCGTTATCGGGTCCAGCAGAGTATCGATATCCGTTGGCATGACTGATGGGAGTGTTAGACAGGTGTCTAGCACGCATTCTTCACCGCAAAGCAGGCAGCGTAGAACAGGTAAGATGCAATCTTGCCAGATTGGTCTAAATGACAGAAACCATGTTGTATTAAGTTCCCGTAGACGAGGTATGCCCAAAAGTTGCACTATGCGCTCATGGCACTTCCGTTCTAGGAGAGCTTTCTCCACATCGATCGGAGTGATGTCGGTGGATAGGATTGCCATAGCGTAATAGTAGGAATAGAAATAGGATTCCTGCAACAAGTGCTAGAATTAATGGCACACCACCAAACACCGAATGTGCGAAGTTTGGGATGATTCCGAGGACTGCCTGGAAGGGTGCTAACAGTCCTGAGCAGATGGTCTTAAATACATGTACAATCCCGCACATATCAGACATGTTTAAGATACGTCCCATCATTTCTACGAAATGTATAGGGCAGTTTGTACGAATTAAAGCCTGTATCTCAGCCGAAGTCCTTGCAATTTGTAAATCATAGATTTCTTTGGCCGAGGTCAAAGGCACGGTCTGTTGCAAAAGCATGGCTTTCATTCTGCTTAAAGTATCAAAACGTATAAAAGAAACATTCAATGAAGGCCATAGAGGCGACTCCCTGACTGTGTCTATTGGGGGGAACAATACTTGCATACAACAAGTAACCCTGGAGTCGACCGTTACCAGATATGGGATGCCTGGCAACATGCCACAGCAACTCTGATCATTCAACATGAGGTAACTCCCATTAGAAAGTTGGCCAAACGTTGGATTAATCACAGCAGCCTGTGTACCCTGCTGGTGGCAGGACAAGTTTGCCACAGAACCATTACAAGCCCCGTGTAAGGAAATGTCCTGACATATGAGTGAACCGCTTAGTGCATTCTCACAGTGTGTACCGCTTAGAAACACTTCACGATCCCCACTCCAACATCTGTATTTGTAAGGTAAATCCCAGGATGTCTTAATGTATTCTTTACCCAACCTTTCATATTTGCCTGCTTGCATTTGTTTGAGGCAATACTGAAACTGAAAAGTAGTGACAGGCAGAGTTATTTTGCCATGGATAAGCCATTCTGTAGCTGGTTTTTCTGCTACTGTAAATGGTAATTTTTCCAGTTTTTCAATGCACAGCACTGTATACTTTGCTCCCCTTTGTGCTAGTTCAATCTGTTTATCAGTTAGATTGTATTCTGCAAACAGAGACGACGTGTTGATAAAACGCCAAGGCACATAGCCCGCACGCAAAGATTGCAGCGTCCAGCCTAATAACATAATAGAACGTAACTGAGATTGGCCTTGTTGTAACATGGCTAAATCTTGTTCCAGTATGTCAATAGCAGAGGATACAATGTTGTCCAATGAATAAATTCTGGATGACAAAGTTGTTAACCCATTGTCGACCACAGAGAGAGTTTTCTCTAAGTTAATACGATCAAGTTCACGTATTCGTTCTACAACCTCTGCCTGTGAAACCTTCCATACTTCATTATAAGCAGCATAAATGCTGGCATATATGAAACGTTTTTGACGCGGTTTTCTTGGTCCTAGCAAGAATTCCCTAAGGTCTGCGTCTTCTTTAAGTAAAGATAAGTGTTGTTTCACATCCTCAAGTGTAGATTTTTGTAGCCAGTCGAGGCACAATTTTCCTACACTGTATGTTGTTACTACCCCCGGATGTTGTTGTTGAACATATTGTGGGTCTGGCCTATGGATGGTAAAGCCCTGTCTTCTATTCAGGAATCTTTCTTGACAGATGTTTGTGTCTGTGGGCCAGAGTAACCATTTTCTCCAATTAGGATCTGTTCTGTTGGTTTGTAGTATTGTGTCTACTGTGACCGCCCCCTATGTATTGTTATTACTTGCAGGTGTTGGTACGGAAGGTGTTTTCATGTCTTTGATCTTGGCTAAACCAAGGCAAGACGTTTGTTGCACAGTGTCATTCAAAAACATTATTTGCTGAGGGATGATACATGCTCTAAACCACAAGTACTCATAGTACGGCCCGCGGGCCGCCAGCGGCCCGGCAATCCTTCCTTGGCGGCCCGCGGACCTTACAGATATCCTACCTGTGTTTTTTCTTAAGTGTCAGCAAACACCGCCGGTTGCAGCAGCGCTCTATGGGGGCCGGGCGATTCTTTAAAATACCATTCACTTGTTAATGAGGCTTTGTTGTATTTCACCTCTTCTTAGCGCCCCTCCATCTCCACTCTGGATGCAGGGGGCTAAGAAGAGGTGAAATACAACAAAGCCTCATTATCAAGTGAATGGTCTTTTAAAGACCTGTGAAGTACTCGGGTGCGGCTGTGTGTGTGCCTGGGAAGCTGTCTCAGCCCCGGCTGACACACACGCGGGGTGAGGTTACAGAGGGTGGCAGAGAGAGGGAGACAGACAGAGGGAGGGAGGGAGAGAGGGGGAGACATAGGGTGACAGAGAGGGAGACAGACAGAGGGAGGGAGACAGAGAGAGGGGGACAGAGAGAGAGGGAAACAGAGGGAGGGAGGCAGGGGGAGACAGAGGGAGGGGGAGGGAGGGAGACAGACAGAGGGAGACA